>VZRL01004627.1:3795762-3850928 GCA_013397895.1 Origma solitaria
AAAAAAAAAGAAAGAAAAAAAAGGAAAAGATGAACTCATACTTTCATACTTGCAAAAAGTATACATTTACCACTTGTAGGAAAAATCACCAAATTTAAAGAAGTTTGGAATGGCAAACCATGAAGCCGAGTTCCCCATGGCTCATAAAAGCCCGATATGTTCCATTCTGAAGCAGGATGTCTTTGATCTTTCATGTAAATATCACCGAATCAATATATCACTCTTTGAGTTGTGACTCCCAGGGATTTACAACTGGTGATAATTCATGGCTGAACAGAATTGGTCCAGGGCAAAACAAGCAGAGTTAGTGCCATTTCTTCAAGGGAACAAATATTCAAATCAGCCTTTATGATTCCTCTAGATGGAAAAACTTCTTTGACGAGGAATATTAATATAACAGCAATGGGTCTTTTAATTAATTAGTGGGTCATTAATCTGCTGACCTCTGCAGATTATGAAATCTTAGTATTCGAAGAACTGAGAAGTTATTTCAACAAACTTTAAGTGCTGAGCTAATCTATTCAATGATGAGTTCAAACTCAATGGGAGAAGAGACAGAGCTGTAACAGGAATTATTTGTTCCAACATCTGTGTTGCTGTTCCAAGACTTCATAGTAAACAAATAAGCACAGTGAAATCTCTTCATGTCTAAGCAATTATTTCAGCGGTTTTTTTAATGAACTAAGCACTAAGTGCATCTGGCTGAGTCTGACAAACTAATCTTCAATTATAAAAATTCATAAATGAAACAGAAAATATTTGCATTCATTGCAAGACAAATTTAAAGCATATCAGCAAAACTCAAAGTGACAGGACTGCCTTTGGGTTTAAGTTCTTAAAGAAATGAAATTACTAATTTTTTTTTTTTCTGCTTAGGTGTTATTTATCTGTAAGTTTGTCCTTAAATACCACTTAAATATTTTTCTATGTACAGAAATTATGACGCCACTTATAACGTCTTTTATTTTAATTTACATGAGTAGGAATTTCAGGTTTATTGTTCCGCCATGTGGAACATCCTTGACATTGTGCTCCATCTCTCAGGAAATCCTTACACTTTCTTGATCTTTTTCATGTTTCAACAATTCTTTTTTTCTGACTGCCCTTGAAGACAGCAATTTTCATATCCTCTGGGCAAAGCACTGTTGCATATAATCCACTCTCATGCCTCATCTTAGCCCATCAGCTGCTCTGTCCCACTCTCAACCAGAAAATAATACTCACAATTGTTTTCCTGCAGCTGAAAACATTCCCAGGTAAAAGCTCACTTTTTCCAAAGCTAAGTATGAAAAGTAACAGCAACGATCACAGCGCAGGGTTTGTCCCTGACCTGAAGCTGATTTCTTCTCCCTGAGCCACCTGGCTCCAATCTACCACAGTGTTTAGGTCCCACTGTCACTTCTGCACTCCTAACCCTTCCCCTAGCCTGGAGCTGCACAGCACCCACAGCTTTATTCTGGAGGAGGTGTCTGCACCCCAGTAACTCATCATTTGCTTCTGTTTATGGGGTACTAAACCACACAGGCACCCGTAGAGCAGGCCATAGAGCAGAAAGCAGAGGGGCAGCTGGATCCATCACTGCCACCGGAGTCTCCTTCCCGAGGAAATTGGAGTCCCTGGGCAAGCAGGAAGCAATGGCAAGGACCTCCCCTAGGTTCCTAGGTGAGCAGGAGCCAAATCACTCAAAACTCTTAATTGAAACTGTCTCATAGTTTTCTTTCAGCTCTTTCAAAATGACAAGATGAGCAGAACAAATCTCTTGCCCAGATATATGTTTCTGACAGGAGCCAACAGTGGAGGCTTAGAGAAAACAAGAAATGAACAGGAAATAGCACTTGACGTTTTCCCCACTGCATCCTCCCACCTCCTGGCAAAACACAATTCAGAGACTTCCGAAATCTATGCTTGTATCTGCATCCTTCTTGTATCATTCATTTCTTTTCATGAATATATCTTTGAGTATTTTTTACCTTTCATGGTTCACATCATGCGGTAGCAACGTGGGGCTTCTGCTGGGTAACAATTTCCTTTCTTGTATGTTCTATAAACCAGGTGTGATCATTTCAGTTGCTGCCCTACAGGTCTCACCCTGTGAGAAATAACAGTGTTCCTCACTCACTTTCTGTATGGTGTCTGTGGTTATATATGTTTCATTCTGTTCAGCCTCCCTTTAGCAACTGTTGGGCATTTTTTTACCATTTTCAACCTTCTTTAGGGAAAACCAAAGATACACAGTATTCAAAACATGAATACACAGTGAATTTAGAGTGATGTAGTAATATTTTCTGATTTTTCCACTGAAGTCCTCCTACAAATTGTTTAATGCACCATCTGCCTTTTTGACCACTGCTGAACATTGAGTTGACTTTTTTTTGAACTCTCCACAAAAAAATGCCAAGATGTATTTCCTGAATGGTAATAGCTAATTTAAAGACAAATTTTCTTTGGTTTAATTAGGGTTGATTCCCTCTCTTCTCTCCCTTTCTCCCATTACTTTGCACAAATCAACAGTGAATTTCATCTGCAAGTGTGTTACAGATCTTGCAGCCTCATTAGATCTCTTGCAACCCTTCATAGCCAACTTTTGTGTTTACAAACCAAAATACTTTCGTACTGCCTATAGACATTTCCTTTGCCTTCATTGCTTTGCCAGATCCTTTGTGAATTTTTATCCTAGCCTGAAAGTCCTAGATAAGCTTCAGAATGATATCCCTGTAATTCTGAGCTTTCCTCCACCTATATCAGCAGGAGGGACATCAGAAATATAGTAAATGAAAAGGAAGATTTGGAAGGAAAATGAGTGAACAGAGCTGTTCTGTCTCACACTGATTTATCTGAGATTATATTTAAGATTATTTTCAAATCAAATGTACCTGGTATCCCTTCCTTCTTTACAACTGGTGATCCCAAGTGTATCTAGCTAAAGTATAAACTTTTGATAAATGTGGGAACTGAGAGGAAAAAATGTGTATCTAGTTATAGGGAATTCACAGGCACCACAGTGCCAGCTCCATCCCAACCAAAACCTGAAATAAAAGAGAAAGGGAGAATCAGTGCAATTGCTGCAGACAGCAGTTTAGTCATCCAAGGCATTGCTGGCCCAGTGATTCCTTTTGTTATCTAGTGAAATTGTTGTCATGCAAGTTTTTAATTAAGGTTAGAAAATTATTTCACTCTTTTATTTATAGCTCCAGGTACACTGCTCAACATGCAACAACATTCTTGTGAAAGTAAAGGATTTTTTCCTTGTTTCCTCTGGCCCCTTACTCATTCTGCTGTGCATCCATTCTGTAAAGCACACCTTATTTAAATGGTGATACATTCCCCTCCTCCTCTGGATAACCAATTCATTTAATACTGAATATTTGAATGTTTCAACAAAAGAAACAGTGATCACTGGGAGGCCTCATTTTTTTATTATCCCTTCAAAGCAGCATTCTTTTTTTGTGTGTTTTCCCCTTGCAGATATTTCTATAGCGTTGAATACCATAATCTGCAAGCATTTCATGATCTGTAATGAGTTCTTGTAGAATCATCCTGGGAGATGCTGTAGATTTCAGATTGCCTCACCAGCCAATCCCTTTCAAGCTCCTTCCAAAATGAACAAGACAGTGAAAAATAAGGTAATTAGATAACAGCAGTTCAGTATTGTGTAGCATGTTGTTAAAAATAGGAGAGAAAATCTATAACATTCTGCTCTTTAGTGTTCTGCAGTGAAGTGCATAATATTTGCAATGCTTAGGGCTGGTACTGTTATATCACACCTCTGGAAATTCTTCAGTTTTCACAAGTCAGAACAGATATTCACATTAAAATCCATTCATTTAATCCACTAAAGGCCATAAAAATCCAGAGGATGCTGGACCAGTCCTAACCTAAGCATTTACAAAAATCCTGTAATTGAAAAATACTTATATTTCACTGAAAAGCTCAATCATGCCAGAGAAGCTTTCAACTGCTGACACACCAGAGTTATTTGGAATATTAAATTTATGGTTAAAAATGAATTTGACTTAAGGTAAGGGAAAAATGCTTGGCTCTAGTGTGAGTTAAGAGGTGATCTATATAAACTTGAGAGCAAGTCACTACAAATAACATCTCACTCCCATGGCCCATTTCTGAGTAACTCCTTCCTTGACCTATTTGGATACATTTGTCAGTAAAGACAGCAATTGTTAGTGTCTCTATTTATGAATGTAAGTTTAATAGTATATATCACATCAGTTTCCCAGTGTTTCAGTGCCTAATTCTTGCTTAAAAATGAACAAGAAAACTAAGCATCTTATTTCCTCTTACTCTCTGCCTTTTAAACCATATTCTTTGTCTACTTCTTCTGGCACTTCCTCCCCTCATACAAAAGGCTCAAATCACAGAGTTACAACCTGTAGATCTCACTCAGGGCTCAAGAAAATTTTATGTATATAAGACACAAACGAGCAGCTCATCCAAAACAAAACGTCTCTTCGCGCTACCTGTGAAGATCCCAGTTTGCTTAATGCGAATAATAGTGCAGTGTCAGAGCAGGTGACATGGTACAGAAAATTGTAAAAGATGCAGAAAAGACCTGCTCCAGACCTCGAGTCCACCTGGGCAGCAGTCTATGCACTGATAGAATCAGGTCAGTGTTTCTTTTTCTTGGTGACCCTTTCTCTGTGTTAGCTATTTCTAACCACACGCAAGTCCCTTAACTCTCCCACTCCTCACTTCTTCCAGGAGCATTTGCTGCTTCTCTGAGAACTTTCCTGCTGAGAATATTTGTCAAGTAAGAGATCTCCCCTGCTTCAATCACACGGGACCCTTCTGGCTGGGTGTGGGAAGCAAAAGCCTTGATGCTTACAGATGGCAGGAGAGAAAAGACGCACAGCCCCTCCTGCCCTACCTCTGCAGCGACTCAGAGAGTCCCAGGAACCCTCGGCTAGAGATTGCCTTAGCAACCACATGTGAGTGGAGACAAACTCCATCTGTTTAGCCTTCCTGGAAACACAACTGAGACCTGCGAAGTCTACCAGCTGGAGCAAAATGGGAGCTCTTTCCCCGTGCTTATTTTCTAAGTGTTTTCACTTTGCCCAACAGCTCAGGATTCCACAGACAGACTGCACAGTCATTAGGTTGTTATCAGCCCATGGAAAATAGAAAGGTATCACCTTGTAGGTGTGGCCCCAAAAGAGACTCTTCCTGCCAAAGCACAGCAGGCTGTTTCCCTGCTCAGTAAGCTCCAGGAAAGGAGGATTTTCTTTGATAAGAGCAAGGAAAGAGACAGGTCAGCCATCCAGGTGTGTGTCCACATGCACAACTTCACAGCAGACAGAAGAGTGGCATTTTGGCAGCATCTGCAGAAGGGTCAATTCCTTTTCTCCAATTCCTTTTCTCCAATTCCGTTCCTCCAGTTCCTTTCCTTCACCAAAGTCAAAGATGTCTGTCTCATGAGGTCTGTGTATCTTTGCTACTGAGGTGCACTGTGAGTGTGCTCACCAGGATTTCTGGTGTGGTTTGAAAAGTATGGTATGATATTGCTTTTCTTGAATATTTAGAAGAAGCTGAAAGAAAAAGATGAATTCAGAAAGGAAACAGCTGATGGCTTACTGGCTGCTCAGCATCTGCTTTCATCAACTCAAAAATATCCTCATTTGATATGTGTTCAGGGACGTTCTGCTAACATCCATTGAATTCAAAACTCTTATCTCACTTTTCCTTTCCATTACCACCTCAATCTTGCTCCACACTAAAAGGTATGAATCACTTTTATCTAATTATTTGACTTGATATAAAAATGGTACTAAAAATAATGTTCTCAAAAATGAAGAGCTCACAGAATACCTTTGACATTAAACCTTTATGCATTGGAAAAGGGTATCTTAAGGCTTAGGAGTTGGGGAGAGCATTGTTCTTTTGTTTGTAAATTGCTCAGATGATGACATAAAAACCTGAAGGATACTATTCATACACACTACTGAACTGTATTTTCCCTGTCTCTGTAAAGACAACAGTGTAAAATCCCTGAAATGGCTCTAAAGTTCAGAGAACAGAGGGATGCTGATCCTCATGAGCATTAGCATACACAGTAATAACTCTCTTTAACACAGCACTATAATTTTTATTTTAAAAATTGATCCCTGTCTAGACACGTACTAAATCTCTGAAGCAGTAGTTTGTAATGCATGAAGGGTAGGTTGTACAGCTCAGCTTTAGGACTGGCCATTTTCCTGCTTTACTGAAATGTTATGAAGTAGAGATATACACAGCACAAACATGAAATGCTGTAGTAGCAAGAAAGAGCTCTGAACACCTTATTGATTCCCTGATTTTTTGATCCTTTTATTATCCACTGTTGAGCAGTCAAAGGTGCTTATAATTGTGGCAGGCTCCACAATGCTAAAGACTTCTAAAACTTACACTATAACCTCCAATCTCTCCCTCCACCATCTGCTTTTCCCCCTCTTTCTTCCTTAGAGCACAGCTGCCAGCACTGTATTCAGTATTCTGCACGGGCATCAGGATGATTCCAGCTGGGATCTTTGGGGACATAAACAAACAATACAGCAGTTCCCTCTCCCGGGTTCAGCCTGGGTCTGCTGAGTCCAGCAAACAAATTCTAGTGACGCCAATAAACACTGCATTCAGGATGAGGTGTCTCAAGAAGGCACAGAATAACAGCAGCAGGGACAATCAGGCAATGCTGTTAGAGCAAGCCCTGTGCTCCCAGGAACTGCAGCTTGTCAGCAGTGCAAAACTATCTTGGTAGAAGACAAAATGGATAAAAACTGTCTTCTCACAAAGTTTGCTTTCTGAGGGTCAAATTCATTTACCTGCCCTTCAGCATGGTCGTTGCCCTCATTGCCCTGTAATACATGGGAAAAAAGTGTCACTTTTTCCACGATCTTGGAATTAAATTACTATATAAGGGGTAATTCTATCAGTGTCAGATTTAATGGAATATTTAGAGGTCTCTCAGCCTTTCCACACTTGGGCACAGGCAATCTGTGAGGCCAAGTTTGCTTAGACCTGGACTATAGAGTAAAAATGATAATAAATTTTCCTACATGTTTTTATTTGTCTGGAAACATGAGAGAAAATTAAGATTTCAATGAAGAACTGATTTTTTTTTCTTGTACCTCATTAACAGCATTGCCTTTTAAATTCAAGGTAGTCAAACCAAATTAACCCACTGAAATAACTGAGATGATGCTGAGGGTCAAAAGTGGCATGTGAAACCTTTTCGCATGCCACTGATGCCTGTATTGTAAATAACTGACCTTGTGGAAGGCAGAGTGATGGAGAGGAGGAGATTTTTTAGTGAAGACATAATCGAACTCAGTATTTCTGTGAAAACCAAGCACTTTCAGCAAGGGAACCATAATGATTTCATGTGTTTAGGACTATGATCCATTTCTGTACCGCTTATTTGTTCAAACTAGGAATCTCTTAGACCTCAGTTTGAGTTCATGGAGGGATTTTTGACTTACAGAAAAAAATTCTTAATGCAATAGGTCTGTATCTTGATGATATTGTAGGGATCTTACTATTTACGGGCATTCTGTGTACAATTCAAACATTCTCGTGTGTACAAAAACTCATTAAGAAGGCAGCATATCCTTGAACAGCCAGGGTGTGTAGAACCTCTAACCAGACAGATTGAACAACACACTCCCATCCCACTGGCAGATTCTCTCAACTGCTAATGTGCATTATTAATCTAGTGATTACCACCACAAAAGGCAACTTTCCCAGGAAAACACAGATCAGCTTTACCCACCCCAGAAAAAAAATTGTGGAATTACTGAATAAGTCTAGGTGATTCAAGCTAATGCTATCAGAAGGGCAGAGGAGGAGGTTGAAAAAATTAATATACTAAGAAGAGGTGATAGGAGAGTGGACTAGTCTGTCAACTTACACCCCTTTGGCTATCACTTTTATGGGGCTGCTGTAATTAATAGTCAAGAAGCTCCTGCAGCCAGCTGGGCACTAAAGCAGGTTTTGAGGAAAACTGTCCTTCACTGAACTGCAGGGCAGTAACCACCTGCTCAGGGCAGCAGTAAAGAGAGAGGGAACGCTTTTATCTCAGGTCATTACAGCTATTTCTCTGCAGTCACTGTGCATTTTAATGATCGTTCTTTGACAAACAGCAATTAGTATGCTGAAGAGCTCGAGAAACACCTAAAGAATGAGTATTTTTCTCATCTGTCTGAAGGAAAGGATGGAGTTATGAGTGAGTTGAAATATCCCAGAGAAGATGGGGAGGTACAGGTGAAAAAGAGAGAATTTACAAAGTCATCAGGAAATATGAAAGGCATCATAGACATGAACTTCTGAAAGGCAGGAAGTAAACTTTGTACAAGAAGAGAAAAGAAACTTTAGATGGGCTTTACCAAAGAAAAGCAAGCAGAGGTCAGAAAAGATGGGTGTGCACATGATCCAGGAGCAGCCTCCAACAGGTTCATGATTTCTACCCAAAGGGTGCTCTAATCAGTATGACAGCAGTGAAAGGAAAATAAATGTATGCAGGCTTTTCTTTGAACAGACAAAGCGAGCGACAGTGGTGCTTCCAAAACTGCCCCTTCCTCTATTGGAAACTCTCTATCTTACATTGGCCTTCCACCAACACGCCTGGATTTGCGGATGAAAGGAGCTCAGATTGAAGAAACACAGTGACAAGGCAGTTGCAGTGGCAGCTCCACTCTGGCTCTTTCCTGGCCTTTACTTTCTGTGTGATTTTTTTTTACTTTTCCAATAGCACTGGTTAGTGCTGGCTCAGTGCTTTCAGCTGTCTTTCACCAAAATACAGAAATACTTCCCAAATGCCAGGAAACCCAGAAGACACCACACAAGAACCTACGTATGATGATTTTGTAGCAATTTGGAGAGCCACTTGGTCCTTAAAAGCTTTCCTGAAAAATTTCTTTCCTGTGATTTTTTTTTTTTTAAGCTTTTTCTCTTTAAATTTCTTTCTGCTGTTCCTGGAGACCTCTGTTTTCTCCAGACTGTCCAGCACAAAGAGAGAATCTGTCCTCTGCCACCTGCCTTGCAGTGAGGCACCTGGCACATGTACAGCAACCTAATGTGGTTCCACAAGTTACATGGTTTAGAAACCACACATGCTGATACTTTGAAAACTTTTAAATCAGCCATAATTCAGCCATAATTCTGCCATAATTTAATTCATTCATCATTCTACATAATACAATGCCTGTAATAATGTGGAATAAAAATATTTATTCTAAACTCCACATCTGCATTTGCAGCGCAGAAACTTTTGTCTGAGTCCTGCAGGTACACAAGTATGTGCCCACTTTTACCTATGTGGATTGTCCTTTAGGGTGCACCTGCACCTGTCTGGTTTTAGTTCACACCAGGAGGATGAAGGAAATCTCGCAGGTGTCCTCATTTCCTGTGCTTTGGTTCATGTGGTGGAGAGGTTTCTGAGAAGATGAACCTCATGGGGTCCCAGCCACAGCTCTGTCTCTGGTCATGGGCACTTTGCCATCCCTCACATCCTCCAGGATGCCACACAAGGATTTCACCATTCCAGTCTGAGTTTTGCTGGAGTGAGGCTTGGAATGAGGAAGACACCAGGAATAAGCTGTGCTGTGATTCCCACCTTGTTTGTCCTGGTGAAGAGCAGGTCTCAAGTCCTGCCCTGGATTTCTTGGGTCTCAGGATATCAGTATTGCTGTGCACAAATTCCCAGAGCAGGAAAGAGAAACCCAGCATTTAAGCACCTGCACTTTGTGCTTATTTCCCTGTCAGTTCCTATTCTGTGTCAGATTTGTCAGACCTGCCCCCAGCTCTGCATTTTCCTTTAGGTCTGATTTTGCAGCAAGCCTTACAACACTGTAAAAATAATGATACAGAAATGTTACTGGGAGAAAAATAATTACATCGCTAAAAAGCAGCACATATGTGCAAGAGTAAGGTAATGCTGTAATTGACAGCACTCATTATTCAGGATATTTTTAAAAATTTATTTTCTGTAGTGGTAGACATTTTCTTCCTTTATTGTTTGAACAGCAACTCTTTTCATTCTGAATTTTCATAGGAGAGACAACTTAATGTTCTTTTATTTAGTTTTGAATATCATTAACAATACCATTATACTTACTTGGGCTAGTTATGGAATAAGATAAAACTAAGGACAATGTTATCGAGGTGTTTTCCTTTGCACATCCCTTTTTCAGCTGAGCTAGGCCATAGCTGCTCTTTCTTTTCATTTAGGTCTGGGTCACATAAGCCAAGATATATCGGTAAAAATGAAAGTGGCAGCCATGTTCTGTCACAGGAAGGGAATTTGGTTTTCCATCTGCTTTCTCAAGAGCCATAACAGACTTCCACCCCAGAAACAGCTTCCCAGTCTTTGTACCTTCATGGGCCTGTAACATGTGGCATTTAGGTGTAAAACTCACATTTGCCTTATGGAATTGCACTTCAGTCAATCTCTTCAAGATCCACGTCCTGTTATATATTAAAGTGCCAATCACCACGCCGGAGTTAACACAGGATTAATTAATAATAAAGAAACAAAATTAAAATGTAGTCCTGGATACTACCCATTTTTTGAAGAAATATAACTAGGATGAAAAAAACAAACCGAAATTATTACTGATTTAGTTTCTCCAAACAGTGACAGCCACAAGCAGTGCATCTATAAGGTTCTCTAAGGAACTCAGCACTTTTACTCCCTTTCCTCCTAGCTTGAGGCAGGTTATCAAATTCAGCTCTTTACCCTGTTTAAATCCCCAGCAATTCTTTGGACTTATGTGGGTTTCATACTAGGATTGCACTGCTGAAATTCATTTAATAACTCAAAAGACCTGCAGTGTACTTTTTTCCCCTCTTCAGTTCAACTGCAGTAAGTCCGGACATTATTATCAAAATCCCATATCACAGTTTGCCTTTGAGCTGTTTGAAATGGAGAAGGACTGAAAAGTACCAGGGCATGGAGTGCCATGGAAGAACTAACCTGTGAGCAATTCAGGCGTAATTTCTTTACAAAAAGGGCATTATGGAGTAAATTGTTCAGGGCATTCAGGCACCAAGGCAGGCAAGTGTCATAAATCAGCTCTGAAATATCAACTGGGCAATTGGAAGTGGGAGTAATGATGGAGCTTGATCTCACTGGTTAGGGATGTCATTTCTGTTTGGGATAAATAAATGTTCTGATCTGAAGGTGCACAATGGCAACTGGGGAAGCAGAGGGAAGACCTGAGGTTGGCCAGAGGAGGAGGAAATGACAGTTCTACTCTAGATGTTTTGCACTCAGCTGTGAAAAAGTCCTGTGTAAATACTGCCATATAACATATTTCACATGTTTCTTTTGTAGCAGCAGTTTTATATTTCCTTGCTCAGTTCTCATCTTACTGGAAAATCAGGAAGGGGAAGTCTGGAGACTTTTTTGTTTGGCTTTTTTGTGGCTTTAGATGATGGTTTTAGATGTGGCTTTAGATGATGTCCTTCAAATTTAGTAGTAAATTTGAAGGACACCATCTTTTGCCCTTTCAGCTCAGTAATCGAATCTCAGAGCATGGTACATTACCTTTCTGGCCATTTGGTCATGGTCAGATGTAATTGTCATCTCAACCATTCAGCACCTCCTCAGATGAGTAATGAGTGGGTGTTAAGGAGAAATCAGGATTTTTACTTCCTGTGGAGCTCGGTCCAAAGCATTCAGGGAAAGACATGGGCACAGAAAGCAATAAAGATATAACTGAGAAACTATTTGAGGTGTGTTCAAACATTTGAGTGAGGATTTGTAAGAGGAATGTATAAACATAGGAAAGACATGACAATGTTTTTACGACAATATGAGAAGAGCTCCAACTGTTAAATGTGAAATAACATATGGACATACAGCAGCTCCCTTCATTCCTCCAGATCCTAATGTTGTGTTTTAAGCCCAGCCAGTAACGAAGTACCACACGACTGCTTGCTCCAGTGATGTCTTAATGGTTTCTGGCTTTTCACTCTTCATTTATCCGAAACCTGGTGTAGTTCTATGCTTCTTACAAAGTGCTAAAATCCTCTGTTCCCAGCACCTTTGGCCAAAACAAGGCTCTCTGAATAGAAAATCCAAGGACACATTTGTTGCCCTAGGGCCCGAAAATATGTAAACAACAGTGAAATGGGGGGAGCGGGCCTGGGGGGGTTAACATCATCACCTAAGAGTGATTGGAGAATTAAGGGCCAGTATGTTAATAGGACAGAACTTATGAAAGGTGAGGAGCTCATGACCCACTGTCCATTTTGGGCGTAGTCCCTCAGGGGGGACTTTGCTTGCCCAAATGTACCTCGAAGGCCTTGAATAAATTTGTCTACTTTTTATACTCCTAATTTCTCTTGGCTTCTGCTTCAGGTAGCCTGCTTTTAGGCATCATCAGCTTGGTGGGATGGGGAGGAGAATCAGAAAAAAGGTAAAACCCATGGACTGAGACAAGAGAAGTTTAATAATAGAGTTGCAATAAAATAAAATAGGAATAATAATGATAATGATAATAATGTAATGCAAAGAAAAACAACAAAGAAAGAAGAATAAACCCAAAGAAGAACAAGTGACACACATGCCCTGGCCATGCCCCCTCATGGGTTCTTGTACATCTCCTCACTGTCAGAGGATGGGAAGCTGAAAATTCCTTCTTTTGGAAAAAACTCTACTTACTAACAATCAAAACATCGGAGTGTTATCAATATTACTCTCATACTGAACCCAAAAAACAGAAATGTGTCTGCTACTAGGAGAAAATTAACTCTATCCCAACCAAAACTTGGACAACTAACCAAGCTCTTGCAACATTAGAATCATTATTTTCTTAATATATGTCTGTCTGCACCATTGGTTTTGATTTGTTCCTTTCAAAATGTAATATGCCTCTTCCAGCATTTCCCCATGCTCATTGCAAAGAAATTCTTCCCTATATCTAACCTAAATGGACCATCTTTTTGTTTAAAACCATTATGCCTTGTCCCAGTGCAACAGGTCCTGCTAAAAAGTGTGTCCTCATCTTTTTAATACACCCTTTAAGTACTGTAAGGCCACAAAAGATGTCCCTGGAGTCTCCTCTGGGCTGAACCCCAATGCTCTCAGGCTTTCTTCACAAAGAGGTGCTCCAGCCCTCTGAGCTGTCCTCCTTTGGACTCACTCCAGCAGGTCCATGTCTTTCCTGTGCTGAGCATCCAGAACTGAGCTCATTCCTCCAGGTGGGCAGAGCAGAGCTGAGCAGAGGGGCAGGATCCCCTTCCTCAGCCTGCTGACCACTGCTTTGAAGCAGCCCAAGGTCATGGCTGGCTTTGTGGGCTGCAAGTGCTCATTGCCAGCTCATATCCAGCCTTTCATCCACCAATATAACACTTTTATCATGAGAAGTACAGCACATGCACCTTAACTCACCCTGCTCATAAAGCTTTTCCCAGAGCTGACACCTTAATAAAAGAATTAGTATTGAAAGTGATATCCTAAATTACCTTGTCTTCCCCTCACCCAGGAACTCACACAACTATTGGCAGTTCGAAGGAGGGGCAGGATGGCTGCCAAACAACATTTCCATGCAAAAATTGTGATAAACAGCCTTCCAGTGATGACACAGAATGTGAAATCCTTCACGTCTGCTCTCCCCAGCCCTCCCTTCGCTGTCCCCAGGGTGCTCTGCTAAGTGCTGGCTGATAGATGAAGTGTAGCATTACGGTATCAGAGTTATGATGGAAATTCACCTCTCTGAGAATTAGAAAATTCCTCTTCACTTAGCTTCGGGATGTGAGCAATAAAGTGGTGATGACTGAGCCTTCCCAGGGAGCAGCACGGCGCACACGGCCTGGCAAAGGCAGCCTTTGTTAACCACCGAGTTATGCCATAGATGCATAGGCAATCACAGCTCCAGGGCTAAAGAAACACATTATAAATTCTTATAATTATTTGTTATGACAGTAAGCAGAGAACAGCTTAAAAGCAGGAAGTATTTATGGGTCTGAGAGGAGAGCAGAGAGGCTGAAGCGTGCACTGTTCACCTCATGCTCGCCGGGCTGGGAGGGAGGACGAGCAGATTCCAGGGAGTCAGACAGAAGAGAATTCTGCTTCTTTCCTCTGAGATGAAAAGCTCTTACACACCAGTTGCTTTCTACCTGTGACCCCACAAACCTCCCCTCCCTTTCTGCCCTGGGCACAGCATCAGACACAGAGCCCCTCTCCCTCCCTGCCCATCTCCTGTGGTTTGTGTCACAAAATGGAAAGTCTGGAAAAATATGGAGCTGATCTCAACTTACCTCTTCCTCATTTCTTCTCTGTCCCAAAGGTATTGGTACAGCCAGCATGACTTCCTCGTCCTCTACATGTGCTAAAATAAAATACAACAAAAGATGAGTCCTCCACATCAAAGATAAATGACCAGGTTTGGGGCACAGAATCCAAGTTATATATTGGTGCTGGATTTAGATACCAGAAGAGACCCAGACTGTGAGCCAGGATTTTTTTTCAGGAAGGCCTTTTTAATTTAAAAAAAAAAAAAAAAAGGTAACTCTAAAGGAAAATATCTCTTTTCACTGCCAAGTGATCTGTTTTAAAGCAGGAAATTCTTAAATTCTTGTAGCCTATAACCAGTATCAACAAATTTTAACATTTTGGAAATACACTATTCAAGTTTTCTAAATTAATCCCATCTTGAAAAAAATATTCTAGAATTAAATTAAATATAAGTATACAATTCAGAGATTTTTAAATATTAAATTCCAGTGTTTTCACAAGACCAATTCATTTTGCATTTGGATTTCTGTTTGAAAACTATTTGTGAGACTTTAGCTTTTTCTTCAATTTCAGACAGGGTAAACATTGGCATTTTAATTATTATTTGTTTGAAAATGTTGGGAAAATTATTCCTTCACTGATTTTTCAAAGAACTCCTTCATCTTGTAGAGCAACCACAAAAGAAATATTCTTTTTACAGGTTGTCCAGACCAGTCAATGCTCACAGTTGAGAGCAGTGAAATTTATTAGGCAATGAGATGGCTCTGAGAGATGTCTCTCCCTGGTAACACTGTAAGTGGAAGAATGAATTACCTCTGAATCTACAGTTAATTGAGATACCATGGAGCACAGCAAAATGAATGAAACTTAAATTTGCAGGGTATGATCTGCTGCAGTTTTTTGTCACATTAGTCCCAGATTAACAGAAATTATTTATATGTGAGTGTGTAACCATTCCCTTATAAGAGTTTCCATACCCTAATATATACATATTTATATAGCTACTTTTACATGCATTCACACTATGTATACAGCAAATAACTTCCATTCCCTTGAATTACACCACTCTGGACTGCAGAAAGGTCTGTATTTTTATAGTGGATTGACAGTAGGACTGATTGTACATAATTAACAGAGCAATCACACTGCTGCCAGCTTGGAGAATTTTATACTCACAATGCAGAAAATGAATCCATATTGCCCAGCAAAGGGCCTGAACAGGGAGAGCAATTTGGGTTTGCTGAAGAAAGAATGGCAATTATTTACATTGGAAGAGATACAGCAGTCACTAACATGCTCTGGGTCACAGAGGACTGCTTTGTTTGAGCACCATTTTAAGGTGAGGGCAAATTTAAACAGCGTAATTGCACAGAAGCAGCAGCTGAGCCTGATGGTCTGACATGCTGTGATTTGCTGCAGGGCTGCGATGGAGTCCCCTGTCTTACAGCATGTGCCACTTTCTTTTCTTTTTTGTTTTTTGCAAGCTTTTTTCCCCAACGACTGCAGATACAGGAGAGCAAAACAAAATAGTGAATGACTGTTTAGGTGGGTTTGGTATTTCACTTTATAATGGGACTGAGGAAAGCTTCAAGCTAAAAAGCAAGATGCCTGCCTGAGAAGGCATGTGAACATAAAATAATAATAATAGCGATAATTACATCTAGCTGGAATTCAAATTCCCTTCTAAGCTCCATCAGTGCTGTTCATTAAGTGATGTAGAGTTACAGCTTTAGACTTCCTCAGCCAGGCAGCAACCTCCAGGGGACATGAGGCTATTGCTACCTCTGAGGACAACAGCTCCTCACAACATCCTTGAAATATGCATGCTTGCAAAAAGACTTAAAGCTTTTAATTTCTGATGTTCTTAAGGCCTAATATCCTCCAAAATACCTGATTCTTCAAATTCCCTGTATAGGTCCCTTATGCATAGCTAAATGTTAAGAATGCAAAATAAACTTAATTAGCTAGTGTGCTAATATCCTCAAAGCCTTTTGGAGTCACTGCAAAAATCTCATATTTGGAAAAGGGAGTGAAATGCATAAATTTCCCCTAATGCAGCATGAAAAGCTGTGTGAAACTAAATATGAGCTCTCAAGACAGAAGCAGATATAGCTACATATTAATTTGTTTTTCCCAAGCCAATGGAAATTCCTTTCCAAAAGTTCATGCTAAGTATGGGAGTGTACTCCTGTGGAAATGCTTCACCATTCCTGGTGAAAAAGATGCTGCTGTCATTTCTTTGTGCTCAGAAAGATGAGTAGATGGACAATCTTCCAAGACAGCCCATTGCTAGTTTTCTATCTGTCCTTAAGCAGGGAACAAGCATGGAGGGTAGAGCCAGAACAAAAGCTAGAGCTGTCTCGGGTACCACGTGAGCTGCCACTGAACAGAAGAAATGAAGTTGGTAAATACAGTTTTCAGAACAGTTTCTCTGTGTTAACATGGCAATTTTCCTATTATGTGTGGTGGTGATTTTTTTCTTTTTTTTTTTAAAATTGGTTGTTCTGATTAATTTAGGTAATTGCAGTTCAGTTAAAATGTATGATTGTTCCTCAAGGCATAAAAATTGCATAAAGAAATCGGCACATTTCTGGCTACAATCCAGTCCAGCTTGGTCTCTATGACTGGATGAGGAAAAATGGGGCTATGGCATTAAATTCAACAGAACTGAAAGCAATAATGAAAATTATATAAACAACACATTTTTACTTGGATGGAAATTGAAAAAGAAATGGGGGGTGGGAACTATGTAATTTTATCTTCACACTTTTCTCATATTGCAAAACTGAAAAATTTTATGAGCTTCAAATATTTTAAAATGCTTCTTGTTTTCTAAAAAGCAAGAAATATGCTACACTGTAGACATTTTGCTTAAAACATTGAAATCCTTGGACGTGTGAAATCTTTCATTGTAGCTAAATTTTCCACTAATGCACCCATTTGCTATATTAACTTTAGACGTATTAAACACTTGGGACTAATACAGTGCACACTGCAAAACTAAGCTTCTGAAGCTGCAAGAGCAGGCACAGAGGGGAGATCCAAGTCACCAAGTCTTTTAGAGGAAGACTGATCACAAATCTGCTTGCTTGGTGCAGCCTCACTTGCAGGCATAAATCACAATAGCTGAGGCTCACCTGCCGATATGGATCCCATGGGGGCAGCCCCACAGCTCTGCAGGGCACTGCTGCAGCCCCCGATCCTGCATTTTGGAGAGCCACGAGTGGAAGAGCAGGAGCAGGATGAGACTGAGCACTGTGCTGGCTGTCGAGCCAGGAGCTGGAGTGATGGGGACTCACTGCGCGGCTTCAAAGGAAAATCATAATTACAGCTCCTCTGAAAACACATTCAGCTGAAATGGCCCCAAATCCCGCGTCATTTCTTACTGCATTTGTCACATAATCAGAGACCACTCTTCTGTGGGGACACAGTTCAACGTGGAACAAGACAGGTGATGTTGGGTTTTCCGCCCTTTCACCTTGTAGACACAAAACCAGGGGAGAGATTTATTCCTTAAGGCCCACTTCTAGCCCATGTTTCTTCAACACTGGAAGCAATCCATAGAAATTTTTAAAAGATTAAACATCTTACTGTAGAAGATAAGGTTTAAGAAAGCGGAGTTTGGAAGGTTTCTTGACCACAGCAGACAAGAAACTTTCACAGATATTAGGGGATACCTAATCTAGGAGATAAATACACAGCAGGAACCACTGACTAGACTGAAGCCAGGCTCAAATTCAGACAAGATATTAGACACACACTCTTCAGGTCAATACAATATGCTTTTCTGGAGAATATACTTCAGATCGATGTGAATTAATGGTTGAATAAGGGGCATATCAGGAAAAAATCAGTACCCAGATAAGATGGATTAAAGGTCTCTTCTGACATTCTAAATTTATTACTTGTAATAGCAAAGATATCTTACAAATACTGAATATTCAATGCCATCCATTTAGAAGGAAGGTGATCTTGTTTCCATGGCAACTTGCTTGTAGGCAGTAGTTGGTCACCACTTCTTTCTGGGATGCCGCATGTCTGTCCCCGAAAACTTTAGTTCCACCAATTTTACAAACTACTTAATTTAAAAAATAGCAATCTGTATTTAAGCCAAACATAACAAATGTTCTGTTTGCATAAAATATAAGAAGACCTATGCATTTTAATTTCTTTCTCAGGATGATTAGTTTCTCTTTTGTGATTCATAAATTCCAGCAGATGCGGCAAAAAGTTACATAAAAGGCTTTTTAGGGTAATTATGTCTTCAGCTGAAAATTTTGACATTTGTGATCTCTCTCTTTGATCACTGCTATTAATATCTCCTTAGCAGCTATGACTTCCTGAGAGTTAACTAATTGATAGGAAAAAAAAAAACAACTGCTCAGAGTTGCAAGAGTTTTCGCTTCTTTATTTCTGTACAAGTGACAAGGCTCCCCTGAACAGGATCATTACCTTTTCAGTTAATAGAATACTCAACAGGCAGTAGCAAAAATACGACTGTGACTAGCAAAAAGCTGGGATTTTTGTCTTTAGCTCATACTTAGATGTTTATTTAGAGTGTACAGGTGTTTGCATTAACATAGTGCCAGCAGCTTCACTGCATTTCAACATCCTGTGGCTGTAAGAGTGGGGGAAGAACAGGGTAACTGTCTTATCATCTGGTGAGCTAAAGGAATGGGACAGAGAATAAAAACACAGAATTAAAATAACTTACTGGTAGACAGAGAAGTGACACAGAGAAAGGTGAAGATCATCCAGTTGCATGTCAAGGACTGCAGTGCTGTAAATCCAACAGCCACAGCTCCCTGGAGCACCTGCTGAGATGGGCAAGTTTTATTGCCCTTTGCTGGTCCCATACTCTTTTCATTGGCTGTCCAGGAGCCCTGGGATGTCAGGTTTCTCAGGCAATTCAAAATTAGATAGCATCAGTCCACCTCATGGAGATTAAGTGTCAAAGAAGTGCCCAGTGTCAAACAAGAAGTCCTTGGTTAAAGTGCAGAACTTGCCCACACATAATTTTGCTCCAAATTATGGCTTGGACTAAGCTGATGTCAGAAATCCTCCACATCCAATCTGCAATTCTCTTCACACATCTTCTGATGTGAGATTTTGTAGAACATTGTCTACCCCAAGAAGATACTTAGATTTACTTCATTAAGAAGAAACATTTCAGGAAATTTTCTTTAAAAATATTATATTATAAAAGTGTTGACATTTCCTATGATATGGCACAGGTTTTTTCATTTAGAGAACAAACTAAACTCTTATTTGCTTCACCTAAATTAAAGCACAGCTATTACAACCTTCAAATCTCGAGTCTAGCAGGTGAGAACCACTTCTGATTAAATGCAATCCATACAGAGCAGAGAGTTTACTATCACATGAAGCATTCTATGCACTCTGTGCTTTAAATAGCTCTCCTGATGATTAGAACTTTTGCTGATTAGCTTGAACAAGTAGTCTTCTTCTTCTGACTATCCTAGTGAAGGAGCCTCTCCGAGGACAATATTCCCATGAATTTTTTATTCTTGTTTACAACGCTGCATCTCTACTTTATCCTTTCTTGCAGACAAGGAAGAACAAACTTCTATTTTCTCTACTTTGTAACATACAAATTTTGCTTGAAAAAAAGGTTGAATGAAGAAAACCACTGCCTCGCTCAAGCACACAGGCCTATATTCTCCTAAGTATGCCAACATCCATACAAATGGGGTGTGGAAATGATGTGTCACAAGCATAACTCTCTATTATAGTACACGAATCGGTTAGATGTGACATGCCATATCCTTTTGCTAGCACACTTTATTACTTTTCTAATGGTGGAAACATCAACTTCTTAAGAGAAGCTATGCACCATGGATACAGTTATTTATTTCCACCTCCAGGAAAATTGCAAATTTCAAATCTGCCCCACTGTCGCGTATTCTTTTTTAAACAGCAGAGCCTAACTCTGATACCAGAGTTTCCATTTATTTATAAATCTGCTAAACTGGTCATCATGATTTCCCTCGTTTGCTCCCTTCCTTGAAAAACTGCCAATAAAAGAAATGGAATTACAAAAGAGATTTCAGAGAGAAAAAAAGAAAACCAACAAAAACAGAGGCATTAGTGCATGTTTCTTAGGAATAGGGAGGGATACGGACATTATCAGTGTCAGAACAAGGACAGGCCTCTGTTATCAGGTGTATCACACCCTGCCCCAGCTGGACAAAGCTAAATCCCCTGTGAAGTGTGGATGAAGCACCTTTCTCTGAGGTCACCTTTCTCTGGGCCAGGCCTGCCTGTGCACTGTGAGCAGCAAGTGTCACCTAAATTCTAAGATGCACAAAAGGTTGGGCATTGTCCTGAATTCAGGCTGAATTAGATTTGTATCCTCGCACCTTAAAATTTCTAACAGAAAGTAAGAATAAAAAGTTCAGCTCTCGTAATCCTGCAGCCTATATAAATTATTTGCTTTTTTTTTCAGTCCAAGTTCTGCTAAAACTCGTGTTGTAGAACAGCCATTAGTCACATTTAGAGGAGAGGGAGCATCTTTTTCCCATATAAAAGTATTCTGCAGGAAAAATGAATGCAACTTTGGAGTGAAAAGTAGTTATTTACTGCCTAATAAGCAGAACAAACATCTAGGAGTGAGGTATTGTGAGGCTGAGCTTCCCCAGGCTTCCCATCCCAATGAACTCCCCACGAATCACTGCTGGTCAGGCAGAGAGGACGGTCACCCTCTATTGCACCTTTTATTTCTTGTCTAGATTCCACTGAATTTGCATCTTCTGCATCTCTGCCTCTCCCTTAGGGTTCTATATCATCTAATGGATACTTTTCTCTTTGGATCCTTAAGCCACTAACTTTTAGTGTTTCAGCATTTCCAGTTTGGTCTCTATTTTTCACGTTTATTAACATGCGTATGCTCAACTTCAGCACACCTTGATAACTTCCTCAGTAAAAGGGAAACAAAAATCACTTGGCTCAGATGCACCAGATCAGGTCTTGAACACCAGATCAGGTCTTTAACACCAGACAGCTGAGCAGGCTGAACCTTGGGCTAGGACATGCTCTGGTCATTTCATTTGAAAATCTATGTGACCTTCCAGCAGTCCTGACATTTATTAGTCTCTTTTTCCCCCATATTTCTTTGAGTTCACATCCTCTGACACTTCAGTTCAGGCAATGTCTGTCCAGGGCACAAGACATTAGCAGAGCCTCAACTGTTTTGAAAACCTTTTCCTCAGCAAAATCCACACTGTCCCACCTGCAGATGCTAGAAATCAAGGAAATGCAAAATCTGGTCAGAAGATGACTGGGTAAGAGACTACATAAAACATAAAATGGAAATCCAGGTCAGAAAATGATTGGATGGGAGATTAGATAAACTATAAATCCTCCAGGAAGTTTTCAGCAAATACAGAATGATCAGCCTGTACCTCACCTGCCCAGGGTCGAGTCCCATTCCTTACAAACCCACTGCCACCTTCTCACAGCACCAGTTGAGAAATGTCTGCTTTTATTTCTGTAATTGCTGCCTTGGTGCTGCTTAGCAATTCTTCTCCTTTGGTAGGAGAGCAATCATTCCCATTAGATGTCAGAGTGCGACAGCAGAGTGCTTTTGTTTGGAGTACAGCGTGCAGAATGATGATTACGAGCCTGAGAGCTGGTGAGAGCACTCCTCCCTTTGGAAATTAAGCAACTGACAGATGTTAGAACATCATTAAACATATCCAAAGGCTCAGGGCCTTCTTGCAAAGTTCATTGCTTCATTCAAAATTGGCTAATTCAAGGAGGAATTGGTCGCTGCAGCGCAGGTCACTCAAACTTATCTCGTAGGACAATGTTGGACTGCAAATGAAGATGCCAGTGACAACCTTCCAGGAGCATTGGCCAATTAATCTCAGCAGCAGAGACTTTTAAATGTCATCCAAATCTCCTCTGTGGGCCATGCCAAAAATATTTTGTGCCTTTCACGAGCTAACTCAGATCTATCTTTCCTGTGAGAGCAAAGGAGGAATTCTGTCTTTATGCCTCGTGAAACAAGCAATTATTAATCAAGTATGAAACTTTATTGACAAGTCAGTGTTGAGAATGAGATTCATGCACAGAGTTTCAGCCACTAAAGATGACTGAATTGTCTCGTTTGGACTTCTCTGCATCTAGTGAGCCTAGCAAAAGATGAACTGTGTGTCTAGAAAAAGGTAAGATTGCTTACACAAGAAATTTCAGATAGCTGCCACAGCGCCTGCAA
Source organism: Origma solitaria (assembly GCA_013397895.1). NCBI lineage: Eukaryota > Metazoa > Chordata > Aves > Passeriformes > Acanthizidae > Origma > Origma solitaria. The sequence continues at coordinate 3,818,220 of VZRL01004627.1, forward strand.
CTTTGGATACGAACAGTAGGAAAGGACAGTAATCAGACAGAATTCCCATGTGGGCGTACAAGGAGTGACTGGGAAAAAGATTGGGACAAAAAAAACTTAAGGAGAATAGACTAGGAAGGAAAGCAGGACCCAACCTTAGCAGAGACTAAGAGGCAGAACAGGCAGAAGAGGCTGCAATGCCCAGAAGATACACCCTGTGATGCCAGAGTTCATCTCTTCTTCTGCTACTGCTAAATGCCTCTGCAGCCCTTGACAAAGCTGTAACATCACCCTTTACCCTGCAGGGTTTGACCAGGAAACTGCAGAGGCCACACTGCAGCTTTAGTCTGCCACCCTTGTAACTCCACCCCTGCACCCTCACCCAAATTACCACCCCGGGAGCCTGCCACTTTTGCACTGCAGTCACAGCAGCAGCTGGTTTTAGAAGCATCATGTCCTTGCCCACAAAGCAAGGAACAAGTACATTGTGCTCCCTTACTGCACTGTGCAGGACTGCTTTCATGAAACCAGAGGTTATTATTATAGACCCAACAGCAAAAATTCAAATATAATCATTAAAAGTATGGAAAAAGTTTTAGAGAAGAAAGTACTTTCCTCAGAATAAGAAAGGTTTTTAACACATTTCACATTTATTGTTTGGGTGCTTGAATTTGGTTGTTTTATTTTTACACCTACTTGCTTTTCAAGTATTATGTATCTTCTTCCTAAGTGTTATTTTTATTATTGTAACTTGTGATGATATTAATTTGTCACTTAGGTTAAAAAAGTGCTATTCTAAGAGTTAAGAAAATGCATTCAGGAAGACAACATAAGAAATATTAAAGCTTCATTTCAAGCTCTCCCTCTTGCAATGGCAATGGTTGGGAATTCAGAGCTGCCTATGTGCGAGGAGCAATGACCTTGTGTGGAGTGCAGGAACAGTTACTAGGGCACAAAGCAAACAGATTTGTAGTTGAATGGCCCTTACATAAAGCATTTTTATCATGTAAGAGACAGGAGATGGAAAACTATTCTGTGTTCACCTCTTCCAGGCAGAGCTCTGCCAGCCTGGACAGCCCATTACCCCTTTCTCTGAGGGCTGTGAGTTTATTTTTAATTCCAGTGGATTTTCCCCTCTCACTGCCACATAGGCAAACTTTTTTCTTCCTCCAGTAGGCTGAGCCTAATCTCATCTCCATCAAACATTCCCTCACCAGCTCATGTAACATTAACAAGCCCCTGACCACGGGAAACAAAGTTCCTCCCAACAAGCCACAAAACATCTTCCCCTCCAGAACAGAGCAAACCCAATCGATCTGTGCAGCTAATGGAGACAGACGAGCAAGGCCAGGGCTGGCAGCAAGCAGCCAGGGTGATGACCTGGTGACAGATGGGGAAGGATTTGGCGCAAATGGCTCTGATCCAGGCTCCTGAAGGACCTGCAGGAGGTCTGCACACAGTGTAGTGGTGAGCAAGTTCCAGATGCAGAAAGCTGGGCCAGGATTACCCCATAAAACCCTATAAAACCCAATAAAACCCTATAAAACCCTATAAAACCACACAGCATTGCATCAGCTCTCAGTCCCATTGCCCCAGCTGATACACATCTACTCTGCTCCCCATCCTTGCTCTATCCTATGGATGAGTTGAACCAGGACTGCTGGTAAAACCTTTTTCTCCACTCAAGGAAAATAACCATAATTAACTCTAGGAAGGAGAAACAAGGTAAAAAGTCTCTCAACAAGCCAAGGGGCCTTCTGAGGACAGTCAGAAACCCTCGCTGAAGGACTTGTTCTCAACATAAGTTTTCAAAAATCACTCTACATCTTTGAAACATGTCGAGATGCAGTAAAAGAAGTTTCTTTTTTTTCACTGCATGTTTCAATGAAAATTGTAGAAAGTATTTTATCACAGAGCTAAAAGTGGTATGTCATTATCAAAACTACTAAAGAGATAAAACACAGTACTGATCTTCATGAGGTACAAACATTAGCATTACAGGGTTACCCCCCTCCTAGCTCAACCTAGTCAAACAATTAAAACACCCAATTATCTTGCATAGAGTTGTCTAGTTCCCAATTCTCATTAGAAATAATTAGGTGTGTTAATTTGATTTAATTTTTTTTCACCATATAGAAAAAGTTCAGGCTGATGTCTGATAATCTGGTGTTGCTATTCACAACCAAGATTTAGGTAACCTTAAAAGGGATAAGGTTCTTCATTATAATCATAAAACTGTAATTTACAGAAAGCTCCCGTTGAAGTCATCCATCTTTCCAATATCTTTTCATGACACTCTTTTTGATGAACTACAGTTGAATTTTTTTTTAAGATTTATAACGCAGAACTGTAGAATTTAGTCTTTATTACTAAACCTGGCACATAAAAGGATATGTCCCATTTTATATTTCAGGTGAGTTTAGCTTTCAAGATATTTCTTTACTCAGAGGAGTGGAGCGTGCTTTTGAAAAAATGGCATTTTCTGTACCTCAAAAAGAAAATAATACGTGTCATTTGCAAAGGGCACAAGATAGGAAGTATAGTCACCATGGTGTAGAAATGGATTAATGTACAGAAGCACATATAATGTACTGTAGGACCTGCAAAAGGTGTGTAATATTAAAAATCCTCTGGTCATGTCCATAGGGAATAGAAACAGGCATTTTTTGCCACAGACCATGGGCTTCCAGTCTGTCAGTGACAATGAATGAAAAGGAAGTAGGAGTATCAGTCAATCATAAGATGTCTACAGGCTATCAATGTGGTGCAGACACGATAAAGACAATTGTAATTTTTTATCAGGCAAAATATTTTCCATAGAGACAGGCAGTTATTAATGCCATTGTACAAGGCATCAGTAAAATTTCATTTGTTGCACCATATGTAATGCTGGCCACTGATGTTGAAGAGAGATGAAGGCTAATATATCTATAAAAATAGATAATCAAAAATGTATATAGATATATATTTATATATCTATAAAAATAGCTACCAACATGTTCAGAGTAAGAAGCACCTAATTTCTGAGAGAAATCAACAGATTTTGTTTAACCTTATAAAACCACAGCTTCAAGGGCTAAAATGTTATATCGCTATAAATACATCAATGAAGTAAAGGCAAGATGAGAAAAAAGGCTATGTAATTTTAAAGATAATTATGGTGGAAAAAGATGACCCTAAATTGATCATGAGTAAGTGTACACTGGAAAAGAAAACAAGCTTTCTAAGCTATTAAAAAAAATCAAAATTGGCTTCAGCTGAATTTTTCACCAGTGGGAGGTTAGACCTCATGGCATCTTAGCATAGAAATGCCAGTTATAGTTCTCTTGCTAATTTATTCTTTCAAAATCTCTATTAAAATGCTGTCATACCTTTCCTGGAGGCTACAAGGAGCTCCATAACAGCAGGAGGAAAGAAGAAGTAGCTGGGAAATTCTGAGCCTGGAACTTGCCATTACACTTGAAAATCTCTGTTTTCTTCAAACAGCCCCAATTTGCCTGCCCAGGCATTGTCTGCCCTGACAGGAGACAACCTGCAGGAATTGCTATTGCATCTGAGAGAAGTGAAGCACATTTATGTGAGGAAAGAATAACCAGAAGGGCAAAGTCTGGTCTAGGGGCAGGAACCAGCGCTTCTCTGAACTGTATTGAAAGAAAAATCAACAGAAAATCATAAATTGATTAAATTTTACTAGTGGGATTTTTCTTGTTTTCTTTATGCCTTAAGACCTCAGAGAAAAATCTTCTTGTTAGAAAAATAATGCATTTTACGGACAGGTCAAGTTAAAACAGTTCTGGTGTTGGCTGCCCACCAAATAAATGCAAAACTCACGACTGATCTCTCATCCACTATGGTCAGGCAGCCTCTAGAGCCCCACACTGCATGCAGTTCATTTCTATGAGCAAATAAGCAGAATTATTTAATAACAGCAACTTTCTCATATCTATCCCAACTGTAATTCCAATAATCAGAAATTCTTATGCCGGGCTAATAAACGTAATATTTGTTTTTTCCTCACTCCTGAGCTCCTTTGCCTTGGCTTGTTAGTATCAGAAGATGTTTTAGAGTACAAGAAGAGGACGAAGAGAGAAAAAAAGAGCAGAAAGAGAGACTTCAGTAGAAAAGAGAAACTCCAGTAGAAAAGAGAGACTCCAACCCTGCAGTCCAGGCTTTGGCATGAGGCAGGAGAGAAAGCCATGGGCTTGTTTGTTTTTGTACCAGGAGGTACAAAAAGCTCAGTCCCAGATTTAGAACACAACATGATCAGTACCACTACAGATATAGAAAAGCAAACCACTCAGAAAACAAGCCCCTGACTGGACCTGCTGGGTTTACAAACCAGGTTTTGGCCTGGTTGCATTACCTGCAATGCAGCATATGAATGAGATGTTCCCCTGGCCAGGAAAACCTGCAAAAGGTCTTTGTGAAGCAAGGCAGCAACTTTCTGCAGGCTGGCTCCAATCCAGCCCAGCCTACAGCTTGAAAAGAGCACAGAAGTGATTCTTAATTACACAACTGCCACAGAACCTGTCCCAGCAAAGCAGCAGCAAGAGGCAGAGAGCTCCCAAGTCACTTTTAATGACCAGGGAAAAAATATGCTTTGATACTTTATAGAGTAGTAGGTCAAAATTTCCAACCACCCTTGCTTCTCCAAGGGCTTGAAGATATATTGACTATATATATCAGCTAGCAGATATATTGACAGTCTTTCAAATAAATGGTACCCTTCTCTGAGCTGATTTTCTTGGCCAAATATTTGCCATGCACAGAAAAGCCCCAACTGTAGCTTGGCCTTACTATTATATTATCTCTCTCAGTCTTTTATCAAACTGGCTCACCTTGGCTTTCATATCTCCTTTTCACAGCTCTCATAATCTCATTTACCTGCTTCAGCATTGTCTATTATTTCCTCTCTTTGGATAAACTTCTGAGAAAAAAAAAGAAGATTCAGCCTTTGCAAAAATGAGAATAACTTCTGCACATGTATGTATTTTGGGAAATCCTTTATTTGGCTTTTCTTTATGAATTAGATCTGAAATCATTAATATTTGCTGGTTTTACTTTAATAATCACTGGGCAGCATCAGCTGGTAAGTTGGCAAAAGTCAGGGCCAACAAAGTTTTCCTTATTAGTATTTTACATTTTATTTCTTCATAAATTGAACAGTCTCTCTACTAAAAATGTTGCAACCAAACATAACTATTTTAAGAAAGTACCTGAAAAAAATAGATATGTTCTATATTGAAATTGTTTTCTAAAATAATGAGAATGCAAACAGTGAAACAGTTCAATAGTTTTAACACCGAAACTGATGGCTGCACAACAAATAAAGACAAAAGTTCCAGCATTATTGTGGTGAATCTGTCAAAGAAAATCTGCCTCCAGTGAGGAAGTCTCTATCCATTTTTGCTCATACCATTTCTGATATTAACAGTACTGAGCTTACCAGCTGGGATAGGGCTGTTTCTTCCTCCAGTGCAAGTTGGATATGCATTTGATCTATTTATTCCAAGTTGTTTATACAGCAGAATTTATTATATGCATAACTATCAGAAAAAAATTCCCCGATTTAGTGACTGAGCTCTATCACTAACAAATGTATAATTTTCTTTACTTGTTTTGGTGGGGGTTTTTTTTTAATGGTTCTGTGTAATTTTTGTTCTCCTTCTGCTCTGAAAACAGAAATATGGTCAATAATCTCCCCACTAAACTGTTTTTAACGGCAATGCATGTACTAAAGGCTGAAGGAGAGGATTGTAACCTCCCCTATTTTCTCAAGGGTTTCAGAAGTAGAATCATGGCAGCATTTGTTGGATGTTGTTTGCAGTAGAAATAACACTACAGACACAATGATAAGCTCTATTTTTGAGTTTCCAGTCCAGCAGGGAAGGCAGAAGTCATAAGGAATTCATTATATCTCATTGCAGTTATCAGCCATGTTTCTCAGACACCAGCGTTGGTATCTGTTCTGCTCTTTACCTTATAATTCTTTACTAATTGATTCATTTATCAGCCACTTTATTATTTAATTTATATAGTCTATTAAACTATTTCTTAGGCCTGAAATTACCCAAGCCTCCTGTATGTAATCTTTCAATATCGATCCAACATTAATATTCTGCCAATCTTCTGAAACTTCCTTGCGGACCAAGGCTTATTGAAGATAATTCCTTGGCTGATAGTGTAAAAACTCCTTCATTCAAGTTGCTTCATCTTGTTTGTAAAAATAATTGGTTTTAATTGTAGCTGCTTCCAATTCTAGCAGTAACTGTGGAGAATAACAAGTACCTTCAAATACACCCTCTAATACATCAAACAGAGGCAAAAAGTATTCATCAATTCCATCTTTATGGTCTGTATAGTTACTAACCTGACTACTCTTCCCATTTCTGTCTAACCAATGTCAGAGCCAGTATTTCTTATTCTTCTTAATATATGTGTTTCCATCAATATTCTCATTTCCTTACCTTACCAATTTTTCTTTGGTCTCCAGTGACCCTTAGTTTCTCCAGCTTTGAGCTCTAAGATAACTGAATCTCACCCCTGTAACTGAGGTAGGATAACAATATACCTGATTTCCTAGAATTTTAGGCCTGAGAAGCACAGAGCACCTCATCACACATCTCTGGAGGCAGAGCCTGCATCTGCACCATGAAGATCAAAAGTAAGAAGCCCTGGTATAATGGTGACTAACATTCATACACATCAGAGCTGGATATAGTCTGGAGAGAAGAAGGTCCTAAACACAACTCTTCTGTACTCCAATTTTAACAACTTTTAGGTATCCATCAATTTGCATTGTTACTGATTGTTCTATGCAGGCTGTACTCATTAGAGGAAAAATATTTAATCTCCACCATCTGCACTGGTAGAAAAACGGTTCTAAGTGTATAGCTTTCTAGACTAACCACATTTTCTTGGAAACCAGGAGTTTTCTTTCGCTTTGATTAATTTTTGTTCTGAAGTCATGCAACAATAAGGGGAGAGTTCAGATGAGAATCTACAATAATGCATTTGTTTGAAAAGTCATACAGTTTAAAACTTTATAAGGGAGGAAAAATGCTAAAAATAAATTAGGGGAAAATATATAAATTTAATAAAAGCCAGTGTTTATCTTGTTGCATAGATAGACTAGACTTCATACCCTAAGGAAGATATGAATGTCCTTCACCTTTATTCTTGACATCCTTGCATTCCATATGCTCTTTAACTGATAAGAAGGACTCTATTTTTTGGGTCATATAAACAAGCTGGAAAAACCACAAAATTTTAAAATTCCCTTGTAGTAAGAGTCTGTTTCAATTACAAAAGGAGTATGAACTGTGTGGTAAAGTCAAGTACAGATATCCCAACAATGCTGCTATCGATGGTAAAATTAATTCTGACACTGAAAATGGTGAAAAACACTATGAGGAAGAATCCTCCAAAGAACAGCTCTGTAGTACCAAGAAAACAAGAAACAATCTTGCTTTCGTTGCCCAGCAGGTATAACTAACATTGGATAGAGAAAAGCGAGGGAGAAGAGAGATGTCTAAAGATAAACATTTCAGTCAGGAATTACTCAGAAATGTGTTCATGGTATACAAAGAAATCCTTGTGTTTTGTAACCCTGTGGAGTTGAACTGTTTGTCTGTACACTTATATTTTTCAGTTTATTGTCTAGACCCTCAATACTTTAATGACTCTGGCCAAGGAAAGAGCGAGGGATGTGAGGTGATGAACATCACAGCAGCAAAAGATATCCAAACCCCAGGAGTCACTGCTTTCCCTGCACTCATGTTGCACATATCTGCAAGGTTTCCTTGATGCATCGGAACTAAAAGGGAGATTGATTTGGACCAAATACAGCATTTCAGGTATTTCTAAAGTTCTGAATCCCCACCACTGGGGGTTTTTCTCCACAAATAGGTCATTCTTTATAAGCTCTGCTTTGTCAAACTTGCACAGCCACAGTGTCTGAGTTCCCTTGCTTTCTAGCTCAGGAAATGTGGATATAGATGTAGAAGACAATTCATACAGACTGGGGCTCTGAGGAGAACTATAAGCTTAAAGCCAAAAACTGAGGTGAATTGAAACCACAGTGCTAGAAGAATTTTGGCCTCAGCTGGCAAAACAGACTCAAGTTTGGCTGAATCAGCTGAACCACAAAGGAACTCATTCATTTAAATAATATAGCCATCATGCCTTCCTAGATTTGGAGAAGTTGATAGAAAAAAGATCACAGTGATTAAAAAAAGAAGAAAATCCAGTAAGAGACAGAAAGGGAGAGAGATCTCCATACACCACAGGCATTGTTTTGGGGCTACTGCTACAGTTTGGAGATCTGGGAAGACAAAACCTGCAACTACAAAGGCACCCTTGCTGTAGTGTCTGCTACAGGCAGGACAAAACAGCTTCAAGATATCCTCCTTCACAGGAATAAAACTTTGGAGAGTCATCCCAGAGTCATCCTTGGTCTTGCTCTGAGCAAGAGTGATTGGACTTAAGACAAATGATACCCTTGCTGGCAAACCCCAGCCTGAAGTTTATTAACTGAGCAGGGCACTGAAAACTCTCCCAGCCCCACTTCAGAAACAGTGCACTGATAAAGTTTGATCTATGCAATAAAAAATAAATATGCAATAAGAAGTAAAATTTTTTTAAAATCCATTCTATCTGTTGTAATGGAAAGAGGAAAATGGTGACACTTTTACTTACTACTCCTCTCTACATTCCTTTTAATTCCTTATCATTAATCTTGCACTACCTTGCACTGGTGAAATAATGTATGACACACACCTCCTGAAAATTCATTTACCCTGAGATGAGTTCAAATTATTTCTCTGGAATAACTTGTCAGCTGCTGTTGTAATTCTTAAATAACCCAATTCAAAAGGCATTTTTCTTAAATGAAGCCTTTAAAAATATTCTAACTTGTTATTACACAGTAAGTATTAAGAGGACAGAATATAAAACAAGGTAATCCAAAGAGTCAATAAATTAAATAGACAGCATTATTATTACTGATACTTGAATCACTAATAAATATTTGAGTTACTAGTTTGATGTATGACCTAATATGTAAGTCACCAGCAATAACTCAGACTAGGCACAATTTATATACAGCTTGGCTCAGAGATCTCAGTGAATTTTTTTTCCCCACTGTGCCTTGTTGGAAAGTTGTTTCCATCACATGAAACAGTCCTTTCCTTTGCAAGTGCCTGTTGCTTGTCTCTCATGCAGATGTCTTTTCCACAATTTATATAATTAAAGGACTCAAAAATAAAAAAGCGACTCTCCTTTTTCAATCTTATGTGTAGTTTGTCAGAACAACTTTTGAGAAGCCTGTAGGTTTCCTGCATGCTACTGAAAAGTTCAACGTAGTTTTGAAAGTGAGATTCACAACTTTCTCAGCCTGTTAAATGTTCATTTTATTCAAAAGGTTTGCAAGTCATTAAGGTTCTTTCATTCTCATCAGTGTAAAGAGTATTGGTAAAGAGTTAAACCCGGAGACTTCCTTGAGTTCAGAATAATTGCCAACTTAGTCATAAATATTCTCTTAAAATTACCCCTGTGCTTTCTTCTGAATACACAAGTAGGTGATGTACACGTTCATACAGAAATGTGCACTTAGCAGGCAAGTGAAGGTGGATCAGTCATGAATTTACTGAATTTCATTTTCCTCTGCCATCTAGGCAGGCCAGAGGCTTATGACAGATCACAACCAATAATGATCACTTAGGCAGATCAAAAATAGACCTTGTACGTAACAATCTACTTTGTAAACCTGCAAGTATTCCACCTTCAGCAGCTTTGAAATGGACAGAAAACTTTCCACAAATTATTTTCTGCCACTGCCTGTCCCCTCTAGTGTGTGAGGCTGTGTTAATCTGTCTCACAGTCACGACGGGGAGCTCTATCCCTGTGCCATTAGTGCTGCTAACCCTCAATGCTGAGCCCTGCTGGCCTTGGCTCCTCTGCTGCCAGGGGCCATGGCATGTGTCAGATATGGCACATCTGCTTTTGCCTCTCGGAAGGTCTGTAAGGATGGGGAGCTGCAGACAATCTGTCTGTGCAGGCAACAGATTGGTTTTCTCACCGATAGAAGAAACAGTATTAAACAATGGGTGTTAAATAGGTGGGTTGGGTATCTTTCATTACAACAGTTAGAAAATAAATTCCTTTAAAAGCCACTCGTTTTCACTGAGTTACAAGCCAGCCCTGCTCCCTGAAGATATTTGCTCATTCCCTCCTCCTTCCCCACTGCAGGAGGATTAAACTATTTCTCAGTGCAGTGAGCTGATTAATTTTGTTCAGCCAGTCCAGCTCCTTTTTGGGCAGGGGAGTATCACAGATTTACAGTTTTCATTACCTAAGGCTGAAGCTGCTAATGAGGTTTATGTTGGCTGCAGGGGGCTGCGGGAAGGCGCTGCTCTATTTGCAAAGGCAGGCTCCAAGGATCCCTTGCAGAGACACTGGACATGACTCCAGCCCCGCTCACCCACCACAAATGGTTCTTTCATTGGCTTGGTAGGAGCACTTCTGTCCTGATTCACAAACCATGGCCAAAACCTGGGGCTTTTCCCCTGTGCACCTGACCCAGGTCACACTGGTTGTTTTCCCAGCAGACAGCTTCAAATCCTGGCTTTAGGATGTGGTCATAAGCCCACTGTGGATCTCAACCCTGCGTGCCCTTCCACATGAACTAACTGGCCTAATGCCCTTTGAACTGTAGTGAGGAGCACCCTTTCTTCTTTTTTTTAAATTACATAAGGAGAAGGAAGAAATCCCTTCCATATAGCAATAAAACACTGCCCTAAGGAGAGAGATGTCCCTTCCCACCCTGATTTCTCCCTTCATCCCCAGGAGGTATCTCTACCCAAAAGGCTCTGAGTCAAGTTCAGTGAGAAACATTCCATCCATTTCCTGCTGAAGTTGTGCCACTGTAGGAAAATAACGCTCAGGGCTGGACCTGGCAGTGTGAGAGAAACCACATTTAGCACATTTTTAGCACATGTGCTAAACCTGTCCCTCTGCACCCACAAGCAGCTCATCCTTGTAACTCCTCAAGTCCCACCTGCAGCTCCCACAGATCAGCTGCTGCAGAAATGGAGCTCCCCTGGACTTCAGGTGTGTTGTGGTTGCAGAAAAACTGAAACAGCTTCTTTTGAGCCAGAGATGAATTTATCTCGCTGAGACTGAGCGAGATGTGCTCTTTGGCACACACAGGGACAGGGCTCATCCTTTCACAGCCGGAGATGAAGAAGGTCTGGCCATGGCCTGTTCCTCCTGTGTTTTAATGGGTGCATCCGCAGCCATCAGTGAGCCACACACGCCTAATGCTTAGTATTTATGGCAAAAAGAAACCTGAAAACATTTACTCTAAATAATTATTTCTAGTTAGGAAAGAATTATTTGTATTGATGCACAGAAGCAGAACATCTCTAATCAAAGGCCATGTTACACAGTTAAACACAACTTCTGATTGATGTTAACTGCTAAGAAAAGACAAAGTGCTTTAAGAAATAAGGATATTGGACATTTCTCCTTTTTCTTTCTTTCTTTTTTTTTTTTTCTTTTGCCAAACCCGTACAAAAATATATTGCATTTAATATGTTTATTTAAAACCTAAGTGGAAGTGCTGCCCTCTTTGCAGTTTTCTAGCATATGACAGAACTAAAGATAAGGAAATATTTCAGTGTTAGTTATGTGCCTGCCTGAACAGAACAAGAATGACAGTATTTTCCATTATATAATGCACAGGAAAGAGTCATTTTCATGAGACAGATGATATTCCTGAGTTCCAGTGAAGGACCAGTTTCTCATTCTTTGTAGTGTAACACAGAGCACAAGCTTTGAATTCTTACCTCGGTAGAGGCAATTCTTGCCTCAGCAGTCACAAGGCTCTTTAGGAGGCAGAGATCAGCACATTCAGTATTTGGTAAAGTAAAAACATTCAGTCAGTTGATTAAAAGAGCCCAAAGAAAAGTGAGCTACAGGCATGGAGGCACTGCTGGAATAGCAGAGGGGGCAAAGAGCACTTGGGAATTCAGGTTTTCTTTATTTATCTATCTCCAGGCTTACACCCATACATATCTGGAAAGATTGTCTTTCACAGACTTAGAGCTTTGAAGGGTTTTGTAAGCTGTTATTATTTTAATCTCACAAGTTACCTACTCAGAGAATTCAGAGCACAAAACCTTTATCAACTAGTTTTGGGTTGTTTTTTTTAATATCAACTAAGCCTCAAAAATATCTAATTTGTGCAAGTTAGCTGTGCAGCAAATGTGCCCAAAGGCAAAGCACTGGGCTGAAATGCTGTGAAGTGAATTTTGCTTCAAAGGATGTAATAGCCCAGCTGTGATCAAGGAAAAAACATGGTGAGATGTGAAATCATAATAGATATGGCATCAAAGTTCCTTGAACACAGGTCTTTAGAGAATAGATTTAAACAACACAGAAGAAAACAACACTACTTTCGGGCATTCTGATATAACATAGAAACAGATGTTTTGCAGGGAATAAAACATTAACAAAACCTCCTTAGAGGTAAATTTTCTGTAGTCAAAACATCACACTGTCCATAGCTCAGCTGATTTCCTCATGGAAAAAATATTACCCGGATTTGTTAAACAAAAAATCAGGTAGGATGTCAATAGAGTTCCCCTGCATGGGAGAGTAAGGCTGAGTGTTGTTTGATAGTGCCAAGGCAAACTACCCTGGTGTGACTAGCCCCTCATTTGGCCTTTAAATAATGTGTTTTCTCTCCCTGAGAGTGGAAACAAATTCAGTGAAATGTAATTTTTATTCAAAGAGTAGACCTGTGTTTGCTTTATAAAAGCTCATATCTGGGTTAATTTACAAACTCCCTCTGGGTTACGCTTTGAAATGAAGATTTAATGAAGACAAATATACTCACCTGCCCAGAAAAAATATTTTAATTGCTATATCTCTGATATTACCAGAGCATCAAGAATGCTGGCAACATAACAGGCACTTGTATTTCATGCAACAGTAGAAAATTAAAAATGGCAGTGAATGACGGAAAAAATTTTAAATGCAAGATGAATCAGTCTTATTTTAATTCAGTGCAAGCATAAATCTTGGCTAAAATATGTTTTAGCTTGTCCTTAAAAGGTTACAAACCTGAGCTTTGAAACAGTCAAACATATGTCACAATCCATTCTGCGCAGAAGAAATGGTGTAAACCTCAAGCTCTATGACTATTTTTTTCTGGATGAGTTGAATTGTGGAGGTAATTTAGATACTGTGTTGTATGACATTATTATCATAATGAATAGACTCACTCCTGGGCAAAGGGTGAAATGAAAAAAAAGCTGTGCATGCTAGAGTAAGAGAAAAAGAGTACAAAAAATTATTTGATTATCAAAGTCTTAGCATTTTCATGATGCAGAGATATTATGGAAGTCAAACAAGTACAATCCAAAAGGAGAGTGATTTTAAATTCCTGTTCTACAGACGAAAAATAAAGAATATAGATCTCCTTAGTATAGAAACTGTCTTAAATACAGCTCTGAAGTATGAAATACATCAGTTCTGAGTGCTTAATTAAAATCTAGACCTGTGAGATAGATCAAAAATATTAAAAAGTCTTAGACTGAAAATACACACCTCTAATTGGGTAAAGGATAACAAAACAGATACCCTTTATTGGAGCCAAATCAAAAATCCTGTAAGAGTTGACAGCAGTGGAGAAAGAAATAAACAAGACAGTGGTAATCATCCCTAAATGCTTGGCAACCCAGTATCTCCTGGAATGTTTTATCTCCTGGAAGATTACATCCCGAATAAACTATGGCAGAAGACGAGATAAGAAGTGGTGGGGTTCAGTTAAATTGTTTTGTTTGAGGAAAACATAAAGAGACCTGTGGATGAAACTGAAAAGGGGCAAAGAAGGGCAGGTACTACCCACAGAGAGTGCAGACAGTCAGGGCACAACTCAGGAAGATTATGGGAGAAACCTGACTAATGTGAGGGAAGGATTGCTACAGACTCAGCCAAAAGTGTGTCATTTTACCCCTAATTTTGATCAATTGATCATCACTTAAGGTGAAGCTTAACCATGTCGGATTTCTGGTGCCCTCTTGGTCTTGCTCTCTTTGCAATCCAGGGCTCTTTATTCGTTAAGTGCTTGAAGAGGATTTCAAATCATCTCTAAGGTAGAAGGCAGGAAGGAATCCACCTTGCTGCTTTGTCTGAGTCTGAATAAATCAGCATTCCTTGCAGTCTTGATTTCTGTTTTTCATCTTCATTTTATTAAAAAATCACAAGAATGGCACTTCTTCAACCTGTTGGTGGTCAGAGGAAGAGTCTGTGCTTAGCAGAGTGTATTACAATGATGATGAGAAGATGCATCCTCTGACATCCTCCTCTGTAAAATGATTCAGTCAGTTAATTTTTCCTGCTTAATTCCTCTGTCAATTCATAACAAACACATGGCAAGAGCACTAGCAGTAACAAGCCTTGTCTGAAGACAGATGTCTTACCTTTAAGTTCTTCCTGAGGTATTACTCCTAAATTACATATAATTGCAGGTGTGTTCAGAGGAAACAGTAAAGAAGCAGAGCCACAAGATGCCAGGCTGCAGTTTTCACACTCCTCACAAATGCAACAACCAGCATCTCCCTAATTTTTTAATCCTCAGATTCATGGAGGGAGAATAACACTATATTATTTTGGTAAGCTTGTTTCTCTGGGGATAGCAAGATCCTACCCCTCAGCTAGTGACCATTCACACCATTTATAATAAGACTTCTCTGGACCATCCTGGGAAAGACCCAGCAAAGCACAGTTTTGATTAGCTCAGTGGCTGTAAAGTTGTTTAAAATCCTTGTCCAAATCAAGGATAGTGCTAACTTGATGGGAAGTCAAGTTTCCCATCTCTCAGAAGATTGTGTTTCCTCCTGTGCTATGTGGAGCAAATGAATCCCTGCCCCACCTCACTGCATTTTGGCTGAGAGGGATGACTTTTGACTTTTCTACATCTAAGTCCTTTGTCAGGTCACCCTTTAATAAGAAATAGGTGGTTGAAGAGCAATGTGTTTTTTACAACAAAATGCCAGGTGGTGACAGGAGACCACAGGGAGTGGTGGAGATCAAGGCAATACCTGGCTCCCACAGTGAAAATTCATCTTTCACTGGCAGAATCTGTTATCCAGAACATGCACTGCTGTGGAGGGCAGGGTTTTCTTGGGGATGGAGAATCAAACTGGTAGAGCAAGAAAGCAAAACAGCACTAGCTGCAGTCTGGGTATGGTTCTTGCTCCTGTCTATAGTGTGGAAAGCACAAATCTTGCAAGTCCCTGGCATGGGAAAACTCCTCATCCCAGGAGAACAGAGAGGGCAACACCTTCCTAAGAAAATTCTAAAATGCTTTCAGCTTATTTCTCTATGGGATGCCTTTAGTTTCATTTTTACTTCACATCTTAAACTCCACAGCTCAGCTGCAGGCTAGAGGTCTAAGTGACAGGAAACAAGCCTAAAATCCCATATGTGTTTCCTAATTTTCTCCAATCGCTGTGCAAATCAGGGCTATTTGTTCCGGAATGGCTAGGGAAAAAACCCAACACAATTCTGTGCATTAACCGCACCTCTGCTGAGGTTCAAATCCAGTTCTCTGATGGAAAGGATTTCATGAATTACAACAGAGGATTCTGATATCATCACTGGAACAATGCTCCTGGTTCTGAACTGCCACCAAATCACCAATTTGCAGGTGAACCCTTGCCCTGTGTGCACCGACTCCTTCAGCAGTCTGTGCCTTCGTGTCCTCACCGAAATCTCATACTGCCGTACGTGCTCTGAGTCACAGTGATTATTTCCTCACTTAAATTGTTTCTTCTGTCTCTGTCTGTCCCTGTTAAGTGAATACAAATGGCAAAACATGTTCGCTCGCTAGAATGGAGGAAAAACAGCAATATAGAAGCATCTTCTTGTCTTTTTCATCCAAGACGTTTTTATAACCCCAAACAACCTTGACTTCAACCAGTACACAACTACCGTAATTTGGGCTGTTTTTACTCTTCTAGAATCGTCTCATACTGGATAGAATGACTGTAATTTAGTTCAAAACATCTCTATCTGCAGCCCAACTCCTCAAAGTTCCTTTTTCCCTCTTCTTCCTATGATACTAACTGTGTTACTGGAAAAATCACGGAGTCAATCAGCAAGGTAATGGAATGCGTGGAAGTACGAACAACAAAATGGGTAACATAATAAATACATCCTTGCCTTTTGGGGAGCAGAGAAGCCATGTCAAGAAGAAGAGTTTCTTCAAACCAATGGGATGAGCAATGTTGTCACAGCCTGCTGGAAAAGAAAAAATTTAATTGAAGTATTTTTGTAGACATGAGAGGCAGAATTTCACTGCCACAACATTAAATTCATGGAGTAAAATGGTCTTTTTTGCCATTCCAAGTAAAGTCATAAAATATCTTTTTTTTGGAGTTGGGCTTTTGGTTTTCTTTGGTTTTTGGACTTTTTAAAAGGATTTTAATGTCCACCCCACTATTACAAAAAATTTCCTTGCGTGGAAAATATCAAAAATTCTGGTGACATCATGTCTGGGAAATAACAATTTTGCCTTGTGAATCACTACACGTGAAAAGATCAGGCTTCTGAACACTTCAAGTTCTAATTTGCAACTTCAGAGCATTTTTGTACCATATTATGTGAAATTCTCTCGAGTTCTACTTTAAAACTTCGCGTAACCATGTGTGTTTCAGAAGTGCAAAAAGGATATGGAGAAACAGCAAAAGATTGGAAAGAGCATTCCCCCATAGGATTTGGATTTGAGCTCCGATGTCTGTTTTTCTGTATTAGGATACTAAGGTGTCTTTAATCAGTGAATGATGTTGGAAGCATTAATTTCTGCACACCTGAACATCCCCAAATAATGCTTTCTTTTGAATGCAAAAACAATTTATCTTAGAGGAGAGGTCATGTACTGCATTTTCTCTCCAGACAAAGAAATGTAAATTTAATCATACCCTTGATGGATGAGACACCACGAGGAGTATTCTTGAGAGGATGAGAAGCAAATATGTGAGCGACTAGCAAATACAATTATCACAGATACAAAGTTCTCAAGAAAGACGTTAGAAAATAATTTCACTTCAAGAAGAAGAACATCTGAGTATATTCAACTGGGTGTTATTAACAGTGAATTGGGGGGAAGAACAAATTAAATAAAAAAGGTACTTTGCCCAGGCAAGGTGAAAATCATACCCCGAAAAACCACCCAGGAAGTTATGGAAGTCTCCTTTGTCTCGTGAGGGACAGCAAACTCAGGGGTGAGTTGATACAGGTGAATTAATTTTTTGTTCTGCTTTGATTGCACATGTGGCTTTTGATTTACTTATTTACCTGTCTTTAGCTCAACCCTTGAGTTTTCTCACTTTTCCTATTCTCTCCCCCATCCCACCATGGGGAAACGGGCGAGCATCTCTGCGGGGCTGAGCTCCAGCTCAAGTTAAACCACACTTTTATGCAGACACAGTAACAAGGGGGTGCTCTGTGTAGGATGAGCTATTTACTGTGACTCTAACACAGTGCTGTAGAGTAGAGAAGCACAGGTCTGGTTTGAGAGCAGAGTTTATCTGTGTCCTGTGCAGGACTGCAGGACGACTTGGAGAGGACTGTGGCCATGGGGTGGCAGAGATGGTCTGACCCCAAGGCTTTAAATGACCTCACAGATGGTCCATCAGGGGACATGACTGGAGCTGGATGAAGCTCCAGCTAATGTGGAAAACAAAGAATTATCCAGCAAACGTAAAAGGTACCATGTGCAGCAAGATTGGATTGGAGCTGCAAACAAACGAAGATCAAGGTCTAGAAGCTGTAATAAAAATTATGCTAAGTGGATCTGAGAACAAAAATGAAGAAATCACAAACTTGGCATGGTGTTCTCCCATCATCTTCTCATGATGCTGATAGTTCATCTTTCTCCACATGTGCAACAGGGTGAAGCCACCAACCTTGAGACCCAGTGGGTGAAACAACCAGGAAAAAGGGTAGTACCTTTTTCTTTTTTTTTTTTTTTTACTGTAGTACTTGAAATTGGATTATAAACATTCCTGGACGAGACTATTAAGATACTAATTACACTAACAGCAAACACTGGCTTTAGATATAGGATGCGTTTCCTTTTTGCCCTTTCCAGTACTGTGACTGCAGTGGTGCACTCCTACACATTAGCATCCTGTCTGATGGGAACTTCACGTCTGATCTACACTTGCCGACAAGTGCTCCTCTTTTCAATATGGTTTTAGAGCTGATATCCCCATTCATCCCATTGGTAAGACACTTTCTACCCATGCTTTCTGAAAAGAGCTTTTCCTCTCACTTCCCTGCAGCAATACAACCCAACAATAACTAGCACAGCACATCTCTACTGAATCTTTTGCAGTTTGTCCCCCACCCCATCTCAACTTGAGAAGAAAAGCAATCAAGATACAGAACAGTTATTCTGCCTTCCCAAAGGTCTAAAACGCCTAACAAACTGGTCCTCATAAAGCTGTAGAAGGAAAAAGCAAGACTGCTGTTGCTAGTTTGATGTGCCAGTAATCATATTTCGGCCAATAACTCAGAAACTGCAACAGCTTACTTGAGAAAGAAAAAGAGCAGCTCAGCAAAAGGACTAAATGAATTTTAAAATGAAATTACCTTGACCATTAATGTTAAATTTTTTCAGACAGTACTTTATTAAACCTACTGAGGGCACAAGTATTCATAAATCTTTTAAAACAAAAAATAAAGTACTTTAAGATGTTTCACTAAAACAATACCTCTGTGACTGCACACACACATAGGCACTGAAGGACTCGTTCTTCCAGATAATTTGGTAGTTTTATCATGGTTGTGTCAGACTGGGTGCCATCTGTGTGATGCCACCTCACTTGTCAGAAATATGGAGAAAAAAACAACAGCACCACCCCTGAGAAAGGAGGGAAAGCTTTCTAAACCACTGAAAGCAGAACATGCAAACAAACCTCCCACTGAGAACAAACCTGTTCTACCCTGTCTACTTGTTAATATGCTTTATTCTTGCCAAGCTGTATGCACAGAAAGGTTCTGTGTCATTAGCTAACACAAATCCAGGTTCAAAGAGGTCTTTGAAGTGACAAACCTAAAATGACAGGGGATGGAAAAATAAACTGTGTACCCAGCAAGGCAGAGCTCTTTAATGATGAATACAACTGGAATACACAATAAAGCAGAAATATCAGCTTTTAGGCCCATTATACAAACAGCACTCAATGAGTAGTTATGAGTTAATGAATGATGGCGCAGGGACAGTTCAAAGAATGCTAAATTCTCATGAAATTCCTAATGCACAGATGCCGAAGAGCAGGACTTCTAGAGCTACAGCCTTCAGATCACAGAGACTGTCACAGCTTTTTTCCAGCAATGGTGCCGAGAAAATTAGCATCATTAGAGGGTTTAGCTTGTTGACTGTGTTGGGACACCTCACATAAAGATAAAAAATGTAGGTCCACAGCAGGCAGAGTATTGCAGCCATAGGGAATGGCAGGAACAAAGGCTGCGAGGGCAGGAATAACCCATGGGATTAGAGTAGACAAGGTGAGGAAGAAGGAAAAAATATTTATGCATGCAGAGAAGTTTAAATTTGATATGATGTTGAATGGGAGCCATTTACCTCCTGCACTTGTGCCGTAAGCTCCCTCCCGTCTGCTACAGGAGCTCAGCTCTGTCAGGATTTTCATATCAGGGCCTTTTCACAGGAGCTGATCTATCTGGGTCCCTTAAACCAGATTTTACTTTACACAGGATTTTCCTAAAACCGGTGATCCGCAGCTGGGCTGTGTTAGGGACAGAGCCCGAGCAGAGGTTAAAGGAAATCTCACGGCTTCAAGCCCTGAGGCTGTGGGCGCTGGGGTGAGCACATCCTGCAATTCATGTGAGAATGTCTGTGGGTCTGCTTTGAAACCCTCCTGTGCAAGTCAGGCTCCCAGAGCCCCAGAGGCATCAGAATTAGAGGTATTTTGAGCAGTGACTGACAGACATGTCAGCACCCCTTGGGCCAGAGGGCAGGATCTGAGCAAGGGCTCTGAGGATCCCAGGGGCACATGGCCAGTGCCTTCAGTGGCACTGACTTGCCCTGGTCCCTCTGTGGATTTAGTCCCACACACCAAAATACTTCTGTGAATCTCAGCACTGAGCTTTAATCTGCATCCTCTTTTCCTTCCTCCAGTCGTGAGTGCTTTGTGATTAGCCTGTCATCGAGCCTACAAGAACTAATGTCACACACTGTTCAATCCTGGGCACTTTAAGCTTAGAAGGACAAGAAGTTACAAAGGGTACAGAGTATACACCTGGGACCTAGGCGCCAACATCAGAATCAAGTGGTTTAACAGTATTCAATCTCTTCTTGAAATCTCCTACTGAAGCATCATAAGGAGGCCAATACAAGGCTCCTTTAAAAGATGTCTCAAAGCATCTGGGATTTAAAGATGACCTAGTTTGACTTCAGATAACTGAAGGCAGAACAATAAAACATAGTAACTAACATTACAAAAAATTCTGAAAACTGTTTTTTCTCTTTCAGTAAGGAAGAATGTAATTAACATTACATTCAGTGAATAATAGCACAAATTCCATTTATGTATTCTGTCAAAACAAGAGCTAAAGAACATTCAACTATAACATGCAGCAATGCATTTACTCAAATTCAAAGAACCAATTGTCCCAAGATCTCAGCAAGATCAAAAGTAGAGGCTGGCGTGGCATTTTTCAGAACAACTTTTTTTTAAATCAGAGAATGGCTGCTGGTTGAAAATAAAACATATTTTCAGAAACCCGTTTTGGCAGGACTATTTTCTCTTGTCTAGGATGAAAATACGGGTGAACGACAAAGAAAGAAACATCACTTTTTACCCACTCTCCCACCAAACCATCATGCTGGTCAGTGCATCTTGCTGGCATGGAAAGCATGCTCAAAACCTTACTGCCACTTCGAATTTCAATTCCTTTCCTTCTCTTCTCAAGCGAGTGGTGTGTGAGCTCACTCTGTCTGACCCAGCAGGAAGCCACAGTTAGAGAAAACATCTCCTAAAGGAGAGATCAGCACTGGTTTGGGAGGAGAAAATGTTCAAACCACAGTTTTGCATTCATGTGGAAACTTCATCTACAAAGCAGAGGGAGCATTCCTGTTCGCAAAATGCTCAGGAAATTTTTGAGCATAAATTTGCTTTTATCTTGCCTTTTTTCTTATTTTTCAGCCACCCACTTAACACTAAACAATGCTGAGAAAAAATTAACCATCAAAACAGGTACTGGAACCATTAACAAGCATGCTGTATATGTTTATACCTCTCTTTAAAAATGCTGAGTGTATTCCAAGCATGATGGCCAAAGAAAAGAGTCTTTGGTAAATTTTGTAATATATCTTCCTCCATACTAATGCCCATTTACCTGCTTTTGCCTCCTGTCAAAATTGGAGCCAGACTTCATTACAGGTCTAATGCAGCATGACAATCTGTATACATAAAAAACAGATATGCAGGGAGTACAATAAATGTCACTGTGTACCCATAGTTGCAAAACATATCTAGTACTAATTTTAAAAAAAAAGGTAAAATTGTCATTCACAGATCATAGTGATGTCATATGAAGTACGATATATTAGGCCTTTTTCTTCCTGATCAGAGAGTAAAAATAACAATTAGAAGTAACCACTTTATAGGTACCAATGATGCCAGACAGAATACAGCACTGTCTGCAAATTGGGAAGTATTTACAAATTTCTGACCTCTGAAATCATATTTCCCTGATGTTGTTCAGGTAATGTGTAAGCAGACAGATCTAAGACTGTTATAAGGAAGAATTTTGATGGCACTGTAGGTAAATTGGGCATGCATACTGAAAGACAAATGCCTTCTTTGAAAAGTGTTTAGAATTGTACCTTTCTCTGACTATAATTACCAAACTTTCTTTTTAATTTCTTGCTAACCATGACCATCCTCTGCCATGCTGGCATAAAATTAGCAACACTTCATTGCAAAATTGAGTGGTTCACAATCTTTCTTTTCCAGAAATATGTCGACTTCCTGAAGAATAATGACAAGATCTGACTGTAGAGTAGTATAACTGCACTTTTCTTTGATGTACTTAGAAGTGTCAAGTGTTAAAAGAATAAACAACCTGATAATTGCTAGTTAGAACTAAAGTAGGTCTAGAAGTTGCATTTTGTCATGAAAATTGTGACAAGAGATGCAAAAAAATTACTTTAGCTCAATCATCTTCACAGTCTGTCTCAGTAAAATGAAAATCTGAAATCATTGCTCTAGTTCTTGGGGACTGAACGTCTCTAATGCTTTGTTCTAAAAGACAAATATGGGTGTGAAAATAATGCTTTAAACACTCTGTTTTCCAGGTGAGTGCCTCATTGCTTCTCCAGGCAATTGCTCATATGTTTTTATCTAAGGCAGTTGCTGTTAGTGCTCTCAAACCATATTTTCATTGCCTAAAACAAATGCACACACAAAACCAAGTGTCCTCACTAACTCGGGGTCAGTTCCTGCCACTCCATTTAAATTAATGAGAATCTCTCCAGAATGTGAACTTCAGCAGTTGTTCTTTATGTTCAACATCAAATTGGCTTTCATTGTGGAATTAATGATGGGAAGTCAAATATGAAACTCAGAAGTAATGATTTAAACTACAAAATACTCCAATAGGAGCACTGCTGTAAGCATGTCCCGCAGGGTTTTCCTACCAAATGTGTAACAATAATCTCTGATATGTTACACGTTCCAGACATAAAGAAGAGAGAGTATATTTTTCTCATAAGTATCACAAAAAAAATACCTATTTATTTGACACATGATCAATTTCTATTCCTGAAGCAGAATGAAGGTATAGGCAAAATTCTCAGCTGGTATTCAAAAAAGAGGCAGATATTCCCTCCTCCCTCAATAATTTTCTTCAAAGCCTTTGCAAGGAAGTAGGTTGGCATCGAGGTGAAGGTATATTTCTCTCTTTCAGATGGTTTGTAAGTAGCTGAGTGTCTTGGATTAGAGACAAATATCCTCAGTGGAAAGCACTCCAAACAGGTGCCCCCCCACCACAGCAAAGGTTTCTAACACTCCTCTCCCCACAACACAGAATATCTCAGCCTAAAGTGGAAAGAACTGTTTAATTAACAGACCACGCAGTGGAAAGGGAAAAGGGGAAAAGGGGTCAGAAAACCTGAACAAACAGCTGATGAGCTTAGTGTCCTTTTCCTCAGGCGTAGCTTCCTCTTTCCGGGGTCCCCAGAGGGGCCAGGTGGAGTTCCTCCAGTGGCTCCCCGGACGATTCTCATCCGCTGTCCCCTGGGGCTCCTCAGGTTCTCGGATGAGAAAGCAAGTCGAAGAAAAGGGTCCAAAACGACGAAAAACAATCCCAGGGAGGGAAAAGAAAAAAACCAACCCAAGCAGCAGCCACACCAGTAGCACCAGCCACCAGCAGCAGCAACTGACTGAGGGAAAAAAAAAACCAGTGTCCCTTCCTTCTCACTCCCCCGTAGGAGAGCTGGGGAAAGTTTCAAAACATCCCGTGCTGGCGGCAGAGCTCCCAGCTGCGGGACACAGTTAAAGCTACAGGACCATATTTCTGGTCAAGCATACAAAACGATAGGGAATACAAGATACCATTATGCCACCCCAGGACACTGAGGCAGAAGGCAAACAAACTCGAGGACTACTTCAATCCAGATCAGAATCTGGTTCAAGCCCTGGGTAAACCTTCACAGCACTCAGGAGCATGAAGGACTCCCTACAGCGTCAAGGAGAGTGGGGGCCCACCTGGGGACTTTGCTCATTTTCATTTTTCACAGCTGTTTCCTAAATAATATTCATTTTAAACTGTGGCATCGATGTTAAATGCCATGTTTTGCTTAAAGATACCAAAACCATTTCAGCTTCATAAGTTTATATCCATTTTTCCTCAGATTTTTCATTACTCAGGTTTTTCACCTAATCATTTTTTATATGCTCACATTTTCTTGGTTGCCCACCCACTCCTCCAACCTGCATTGCCTTTTGCCAACAGTATAGGTTTAGTCACCAGACAGGTTGTAGTGTGTTCTAGGTGGGAGAACCTTCCTTTTTGTTACTGGCCAATCAGGCAACTAAGAAAACAAAAGGCACAAAGACAGAGAAAAGGAAAAAAGTAAAAGAGAGATCTGACCATAGCTCAGAAGTAACGAGACTGTATCCCTTGTCCTGGCACTGTCCATTATCGCACTTGATATGGATAAAGAGAAAAGGAAAGGTTCACTGAAAGACAATAAAGAGATGTCTTTGCATATGTATTTAAGTCTGCACCAGTCTGAGTGTATCAGGATAATTGAAAATATAATAAACAGTGTATTCTGGTAAGTGATATTTTCATATTGAAATAATGTCATGACAGGATAGAGAGATGCTGTGAGGAATTTGAAAACATCTGAGTTGTGTTTGGTCCCACCAGAAACAGGGACCCAGCAAAGAAATATGTCACCTCAAGTTGTGGCAGGGTCAATCACAATCCCTGAATTCCAGGTCTAAATCTGAATTTGATGCTGATGTAAAGGTGACACTGTCTGTGCTGCAGGGAGAGCTGGCAGCATAGTGAATGCTTGTGGACACATGGGCAAAGCTGCAATGCTGGCATGTACTGGCATTTAATAACTGGTTCCACAGTGGAGAAAGCCAAGGGCAGAACTTTGCCCAATCCTTTCTTGATTGCTGTTTTGAAAAAAAAATAATAAAAAATCAGGTACTGCCCTAACTGGGGTGGGTACAACCCACGATGGAATCATTAGGATAGTTTTTGATAAGGATGTGCAGCCACCAACATTTGGGAAGGACCACAGCTGGATCCCTGAATTTTGGTGGCACCAAAATGCCTGATTTGTTTAAATTCTCTTGAAATCCCCAGTACACAATTTAACAAAGCGTTACAATAGAATGCATTTCCAAATTATGTCAAATTGAAATTCAAACATGGCTGGCTGCACTAATACATACTAATGGAGCAAAACACTCATATGCTTAATCCTCACTGACACTTCTGGTTTACATTCTTCTCTCCAGTGTCTCATTATGCATGTTCTCACCACTCTTATAAATTTTCATTGATGTGTCTTCTCTCTTACTTAAAATGCAAACATCTGGATCAAATCAACTAAATTCACCCTGTCAGTTTTGCATTTACTCAGTAGTTTCTAAACAGAGCTTCCAGCTTGTCTGTATTTTCAAACCTCCGTCATTAAGAAAACATGAACTCTCAGTTGGTACTTTCACTGTCTGATCATGTTCCTTTGAATGATTTGTGCTGGAATGTAAATATAATCACTCTGATTTGGTATTTATTAGCAGGCTGAAGATTCACGAACAAATACAGATATGTGGCTACACAGCCCACATCTTTTATTAACAACAAATTGAGCTGAATTGAGCCCCAACCTGAGTGAGCATTTCTTGCCAGATCTGAGGCAAGCAGGTGTAACTTGTGCTCCTGTGCTGAGCCTCTGGTACTAGAAATGCTTGTGGGTCTTAGCATGGAAAACTTTATCCAATTGTAAGAGCAGCTCCGCCACAGGTTTTCATTTTCTTACACCAATGGATTATCCTTCCTGTATTGCTCTTTGGTGTGTTGAACAATAAGGCACATTTTTAACTTCTTTTCTGAATTGTGCTTAGCTGAGCTCTCCTCAGCAGGGCACCTGTAAGGCGCTGCCGGAGCAGCCAAGCTGTGTCACAAACAATCAGATGGCAAATATCTCAGGAGCACTAAGAAATGTGGAGAGCACTTGTGAAATAAAAGCTCTGTAGAAAAAATAAACAGCACAGGAAAATTCTAACCAGAGAGAAGACTCGGGCATGCCTGACAAGTGTCTCTATCAGAAAAGGTATCTTCTCCCGTCTCCCACATCACCCTGCAAATGTGCCGAAGTCTACGTGCCAAAGTCTGGTTTATGTTACCCTTCCACACTGGGACAGGAGGCTGTGAGGTGGCCCTTCCTCACTGCAGCAGGCCTTGAAATAGTACCCATTAAAACTGTCATTCAAGCAGAGGAGAGAAGCAGGACTGTAAGAAGTTTAAGGACTCCTTTTATCCCACCTTAAAATTAATATTTTAATTTTCAAGTGGTTTTCATCTGGCAAATAGAAATATTCTCAAAACACTAATAAAAACTGCTCCTAATACTTTCAAAACCTTTTAGAAGTCTATTTATAGAAATTCACAAAATGGGTCTTCTCCCACAGTCATTTTTGGTTTCAACTGATTATTGCCAGAAAAATGAGTGCAAATGTCCTGATTAAGTCTTGTTATAAAATGTCAGGCAAGTAATGTCTGCAGGAATGAGAAGCAATTAAATGTTCAAGAAAAAGAATCAAATGTAGGAAACTGCACTCTGAAAGTCAAAAGTCATAAGGCCAGCAGAGGAAACTTGGAAAAAGAATATAAGTGACTAGAAAAAAAGCTAAAAAAGAGACTTTTGTGAACTCATCAATGTGAAGAAGTGATTAGTCTCCTTTGTGAAAAGAGTAAATGAAGGAGAAAATAGAATATAAATAAAATTGCCAGAATGAAGATCCAAGAGATGTGAAGCTGACAAGATGTAGGAAGGAGATTCAGAGAAAACTGCAATTAGGAAAAATTGAACATAGCAGAGTAAGGCATCTTGGTCATATTTCTCCATAAGAATGATGAAGTTCACTGTTACTGCCTTAAAGATAGAAGACAGCTGCAGTTCAACTGTCTCTACTTTAAAGGCTGTTGTCATCAAACTGCCAAATGTTTTTATTTTTAGAAAACAAATAATTTCATGTATTTAGGCCAAGAAAGGTACTTCACAATTTTTAATGCATGCCAGAAGTAGCAGATAATTTTTTTGTTGAAAAATTCAAATGGATGAAACTCCTTTGTGAACAGAGATTTGCTTTCATTAAGATCCCAAAATGTGGAGAGGAAGCTACCACGTCACAGCCAAAAGCAAACAAATTGTATGGATTTTAAAGCAGGTGTAATTCTCTAATACAAAACGGGATTGCAATTATTCACAGTGAAGTGAAATTTTACTCTTCAGGAAAGAAAATCTGAATATGTAGATGATCTGCCCAACAAGTCAAATCCAGTCTGCTAAAATATTTGCCATCAGATATGAGACAGATGAGAGAAGTAAGAAACTAAAACAAGTTCTTCAAATATTGGTAAGGCCAGAGTAGCCAGGATGAAGATTCTTTGCTTTTTCTTTAATTTTATATGAGGGTTTCTCTCTGGTTCTGTTCATTTGTGTATATATTCCATTCGTACCAAGACTTTTGAAAATGTATGAGTTCTGCAATTTGCATAAAGAAAATTCCATATAGAAATGTCTCTTTCACTCTTTTTAATGTAACTGAGATTTTTTCCTCAGCTGCATTTCTTCTTTCCGTCTTCTGTGAGAGATGAAGGATTCCCTTTGATCACTGCACATCAACCTTTTTCAACTCTGTGCTCACTTTACATTCAAATACTTTGGTTTTATCCGTCCTCTCCCATAGCAACAGTAGATTGCATTTCCTTAATGCTGAAATCAGTTAAAACTTTGAAGATCTGTAACTGCTGTGGTTAATGGGAAGTGCATGTCTCATGCTTTCCCTCCAGTCTGTGTCTGCTGGATGGATAGCAAGAACTCTTTAGTATTAACTTTTCCTTGGCAACAATGCCTGTGATTTATACGGTAACACCTTCCAGCAAGACAAGTGCCTTTCATCTCTTTGCACTATGTGGCACAGAAAAATAAGTAACTTCCCACTTGACTGTCGTACCGGGGAAATACATGGAAATGCTCTTCCTTTAATGAGTATTTTACAAAAAAAAGCCCTGCTGAGGCTGTGGAACAGAGAGATGTGAGCACGGGGGGTGACCTGGGGTGGGGAGTGACATTCACACCGAGCTCGTCGTTAAGTTCCTCCTGGGTTAATTTGCTGCCATGGCTGGTTCCTCTCGCAGCACCGTGGGTGTTTTCCGGCGCAGAGGGGGAACAGGCTCGGTAATGTGGAGGCCAGCGTGGGTCAATGGACTCATCCCTTGGGGTGTGTGTGACTCAGGGACTGTGACACTCGTCCCCCTCACGGAGAAAGTCCAGCACTGCCAAGCACTGAGCCACGCTCCTCACAGCTCCAGAGTGCTCTGAGAAACCAGAGAGGGACAGGAGCTGTGGAGCCCTCCCTGAGCGGCACAAATGGAGCCCAGGTGGAAGGGAGGACAGATGCACACTCCTTTAGGTCCCCGGGAAGCAGTCTGGGCATGGCATTAGAGATGATCACGAGAAGCAAAACAGCTTTCTTTCCCCACCTTCAGTGGTCTGACAGCAGTTTTCTGGCTGCTGTGAGGTTTCCCAGCAAGAGAGGTTGAGCAGAAGAAGGTGGAAAAGGCTCTACAAACCTCAATGTTTTATTTCTTTACTGTTACTTTTCAAAGCAGAGTTACACTCTTTTGTGACAGAAATCCTATAGGCTCCTGGGACAGCAGAGTCAAAACCATGGATGGATCATCTATTTGTTATATGCACTGCATCGTTCTTTCTCCCATATAGAAAGCCTAGGTATGTTCCATGACACTGCCCAGGAGATCATGCTTAACTTACCATAAACAATTTCAATTTATTTTCAGCCAGTGCAGTTTGTCAAGACCTACTGTTGTCAAGAAAGGGCAAGCAGAGTTTTTTCAAACTGTCTGGGTTTTTCTTCCTGTATTTTATGAAATGTTTTGTATGCTGATGCAAAAGATACCTGGAGCAAAACAAAGCACATGGCTCTGTTGGACTAAAGACACTCTGACAGGAGAGACTTTTTCAATCCTTTCACTGAAGGAGTGTTTCCTGTTGTAGTCCAGTTATGTGTCCACGATTCGTTTAAAGTTGCTTTTTATTTTACAGGCAAACAGAAGTGAGCTGTAAGTTTCTAAAAACACAGCCAAGATCGTGCTCACAAGGATGGCAGTAATTTCCCACTTCATGTTCTGCACCAAACATAGGTCAACAACTAATCAGCGTAACAGTCTGCGTGGGGTTTTTTAGGTATTGCTATTAGCACTAATCTTGCAGCAAGCTGGAAAGCATGGCAGGTGCTAAGTAACTCCTCGGTGTGATTGTCAGGGCATAGCAACGTGACATTTGGCAGTTCTGAAGAGAAATACATCGAAAGAGAAAAAAAATAGTCTTGGTGCTGGGAATACTCTTGAAAAGTACTCGCCTTCTAAATTGCACTGGACTGTATGTGAAGAAAATAAAAATGTGAAGATAAGACTAATTTTGTACACATAAATGCTGAAATGGAAGTAAACCTTGCAGCAAAGCTGCAGTTTCTCTGCAATAATCTCCAGTACATTTTTTGTGACACCAAAGAGAGGATGCAGCTGGGACCATCTGCCCCATCTCTTTCACCAAGTTCTGGTGAAATTGAGCCATGATCTCAAAGACTGCCTATTACCCTTTCTAAAGAGTGAGAAGAGCCAGGAAGTCACGAAGAGCATCACCTGCATTTGATGTGGTGCACATTCCCATGCATTCCCTCTCAAATCCATCTCTCCCCCAGGGCTCTTGGTTCATCAGGAGCTCTGAGGGCTCTGACCGCCCCTGGCTCTAAGATGAGCTGCTCACCCACTGACTGCAGCTGCCCTTTCGAGAGTTTGTTTCCCATCTTACTCAAAGATGAGGCTGATTCAGGCTTTCCCAGCTGTGCAGCCCAACTTACTGTGGCACTTTTATTGTGGTAAAGTTGTTCAGGGGTGGAAAGGATGTGCACAGGCAATCAGACAGCACTTGGCAGTGCTTAATTATTGAGCTGCTTCAGTGCAACAAGTACAAGCAACAACTTCTTAGGTAAACACAGTAACAAATATTCATCAGGGAGGTATCACCTTATAGCCCATGCCACCATCTGCTTTAAGGCTGAAGTGTAAATACTTTAGGGATGTAATCTTTAAGAAATTTTAAGTCAGGTGAATTGAACCATGAAGATGAATCAACCCACGTCACAGGGCTGTAAAGTCAGATATAACCCGAGCTGCACATCCTCCTCAACAAATCACCACAGGTGCCTTTTGCATGCCTTTGTCAGCCCTCTGAGGGCTTCAGCTACCTTCCTCTTTAATGCACTGTCTGAGTGCTTATGGTGCACACTCTTAAGCTCCCCATGCAACTGCATAATTAAAACAATTAAATTTCTTAATTTTTAGGCTTTCATACTATTACTTTAACCTACAATGAGATTTCTATATCAGTGAACTCTTGAGAGCTCATTAATATCATTACAACACAGCCCTGAAGAGAGGAAAATAGAAAATATATTTTAAAAAGTATAAAGAAGAAGAAAGAGGTACTATTTCAGCACTTCAAGAGCGCTTTCTCTAGGATTATTTTACTCACTGATTTTGCAGCTCTCACTACATGTGCTCCTGCTCTGGCAAGTCGTCCCCACCTGCAGTGCAGGGGAGTTGCTCTTAATGTGCAGCAGAGTTCAAAATAGGTTCTTTTTTCCCTGGCAGCTGCTGGCTCTGTGTCAGTATCTCACTGCTCCCCTGTCTCGCTGCTGAGGAGATGACAAGGTCGAACAGTGCTCAAACACAGAAAGAATTCCTCCACCATGATATGTCCAAACAATGGAAATTGTGCCTGAGGGGGAGCAGTTCACTGCAGTTCTGTTAATTAAAGGAAAGCTGAATTTCATTTTTTCAATTTCATCTCAGCCATGGAGAATCCTGCAAGCTATGGGGAGTGGGTTTTGATTTTTCAAACGGGACAACAGATACCCATAGTTGATGCTTTGGGATTATGTTATGGGATTATGCTTTCTATTATAGTATTAAGTTTTCTCACCTGCGTTTAATGGACAGCTGGAGTGCTGACCGTTGGTCGTGAAAAGTGCTTTAAAAATTATTTCACCGCGAAAAGAAGAAACAAAAAAAACCAATAGCTGTTTCAATCCATTATCCCCATGCAGTGTTTGTAATAAAAATGTTTCTTCAGAAAATGCTGTTCATGCTTGGCAGATTTATAAGCATTTATGTTGACAGGCTTCTTTAAATCCCCACAGAAAGAAAACATGGTTTACAGCCACAGTTCAAGGCTATGCATCTCAAAGGTTGCCTGACGCTAAGAGGTTACCATGTTTCATTAAGACAAAATTTCAAAGGATGAAAGCAATGACTGTAATCAAACCAAACGCTCAGCTTAAAACATCAATTCATCCGCCTCTCACCTGAGTTTTATTTTCTAGGCTATTTCAACGGCAACTGCAATGGCATAAACAAATAACCTGAGAGAACTCAAGGTTTATTTTGCAGTATATTTCTAAGTAAACACCCTGCTGTGTAGAAGGTACAGCTCCAGCACTGTACCACAGTAAATGGTGATCAGGTCCCTGCAGTGTGTCTGTAGCCCCAGCACTGCAGGTCCTTGGCACATTTAACTTCAGTTACTTATTATTTTTTCTAAATTTCATTTTTGGTATCAAGGAATAACATGGAGACACGGATAAATAAAAGGAACAGATTTTTTTTGTAACTTATTCTGTCTCCATGAAGTTATACTGGAAAAGAAGGAATTATACAAAAATAATCGCTTTCTCCAAAGGAAATGTGAGGTATAGTCACTGAAATGTTTCTTTCTGTATTAGAAAACTACAGTGGTCTAAGCCAAATGTTGAGTAATACAAGTCTTATCAACAGGAACCAGATAGACAACATTCAGTCCAGTAAGACTCATGATTATTTGCAGGTATAATACAGATATTTCATGATTATTTGCAGGTATAGTACAGATATTTCATGATTGTTTGCAAGTCTAATACAGATATTTCATCAGGACAAGCATTGGTCATCTGTTTTTGTCTCTGTCCACAAGGAAATACACCTGCTAGTAGTCTGAGAAAGGAGAATGAAAGGGCTAAGCCCTTGAGATAACCCATTTATTCAGATCCCTAAATGCAGATTTCGGTTCCTTAAAATAGTCTTCTAAATTTGGAAGCAATGTCCCAGATGTCTAGGTTGGTATAGCACTGTAAGAATTAAATTCTCCCTCAGCCCACTATGAAAAAGGAAGAATATCAGTCCCACTTTACACTTAGATTTTGCCTTTCCCTCAGGGGTGATGTAGTTCAAGAAGCTAATGGCTTTATTTACATCTGGGGGACTCTCTCCACCTCCCTTCCTTCCCTGCTCACAAATTTCCCCAGTATCTGAAGCTGACAGGCTACCTGCAGAAATCTCTTTGAATTTTATTCATAATCTCAATTAGCGTTTTGCATTTTTAAGCCTTTTATTCATGTGCAGTTGGCATCTTGCCCTTTGTTCTCTGCCGTGGCTTGTGCTTATCCCTTCTTCTTTTTTCATCCACATAATGTCCCAGGTAGTTTTCCCCTTTCTGTTTCACTTCCTGCTCTTCAATTTTTTAATATTTCTTTATTTCAGCTCATTGTTCTCTGCTTGTCAGCAAGGCTCCTATTTTTTCTCACATGCAGGCACACTAAAGGCAGTCTGATTTGAAATGTCACCTATGATCTTGCTTTTCATTCCAAGAATTTTATGAATTCTGACAAAACTGGGAAGGCCATGCTCTGCACTCAGTTTGGTAATGTAAGTCCGATATTCCTCACAGTAGTAATTCTACATCTACAATGGTGTACATATACATACATACATTAAAAAAAAAAAAAAAAAAAAAAAATTTTAAATAAAAATTTTTTTTATAAAATA
>VZRL01004627.1:3850962-3989030 GCA_013397895.1 Origma solitaria
TTAAAAAAAAAAAAAAAGACAGAATATTTAACTAAAAATGTATTTTCTAGCATAACGTTCTTGTTCCATCAAAAAAAAAAACCAAACAAAACCAAAACCCCCCGCCCCCACAAAACAAAACAAAACAAAAAAAGAGGGTCTATTAAGGTTTTTCTTTGTTTATGATATGAAAGACATAGTGAAGAACAGACATTTTAATAAGATAATGCAGGAATATATGTATATTTGTATTTTTATAATAATGCCCAAGAAGGCCAGCAAAAAGAATGGATTTTTTTTGCTAAGAACACCAACAGCTACACATACAAAAGCAGAAGTGGTTTCTAATCACAACATCATTAGCAAAACCAGGCAAGTTCAAAAATAAATGTAAAATGAGCTGCTCAGGAAGCCATACAGATTCCTTGAGTGGAGTGTTGTCTCTGAAAAGCCCATTCCTCATCTTTGTCAACTCAAATCTCATACAGAGTCTGATTTAAGCTTCAAACCATATATATCAGAGGGAGTTTTTACTGTTTTCTCTCTTCTTCTGCCATGATTTAGTAACTACTTCTCTTTGAAACTGAAACTTTTGCTGAGTAAATGCAGGAGCCATCAGGCCATGTTACAATTTCACTATCTGGAGAAGTTAGGGGAAAAAAGTTCAGCAGTCTTTAAAATCCATACTGTGTTACATATTAATGATCAGAGGGAAAAAAAGAAAAAAAGGTTAAAAAAAAAGTCTGGGGTGGGGGAAAACATTCCAAATTCTTCTCTGCCTTGGGTTCCCATAGTAGAATTAATCTGAAGGAGTGTTCTAACTCAATCTCTCAAAATTAAAGACAGGAGTAGCTACATTTTCAGAGAAGGGTTTCAGAAAGGACGAGGTTCCCGCTCTGACAGGGCAGTCCCTGCTTGCACAAGTGCTGCTCAGTGAGTGTGTACACGCTGGAATTTTATTCTCAATCCATGTGATTTGTATTCATTTGGACAGAAAGGTGATGTCCCTCCATCACCCGCAGTGTTGCAGGTGTTTCTCCACACATACAGAGGCTCACAGAAGAAATCAGTCCAACAGCCTCTCAAAGTGAATATGATCCCACACAAAACTGGCTGAGACTTTTCCTGACACAGCTGTAAATCAAACAAAGGGAGAAGAGGTCTGATTAATCTTAGAACCAGAACAGTTGGTTTCAAACCTGACACAAAATTGTCCAAGAGTCTGGGATTTTAACTGTCTGACAGAGAGCAGAGCCCTCAGTGGCTGTTCTCAATGTTGGCTTCGTTTCATCACCAATAAGTTCTCAGCCAAAAATTCATATGCTCAGATTCATCCAGTTCGTGCCATTTAAACCTCTACTTCAGTTATGTGAGACAGGAAAAACAGGACAAGAAAGCTGGGTTTTAAACTCTCAGCAACGGCTTCGCAATTCATTTGGTGTTCTTTCTTGGAGTCCAAACTCCTAACTCATGTCTGTACATAATAATCTCAGCTTTCATTTGGGGAAGAAAAAATAAGTTTCCAAGTTTCTCTGGCTGAGGACGATAGGAGGAAATATGTACAGCCTAGAGGCTTCCAAATCAGAAAGACAAATTTAAAAAATCTCAGAGGTGATCTGCTTTAAAATCTCATGATTTATAATCTGCTCTGGAACCATCTTTGGCCTCTGACTTAATTACTTTTGTAAGCATGGGACTGCAAACACTTCCCATGCAGACTTTCAGCAAGGAGTCCCAGTCCTCCTCATCCTAAGGTTTTTCTGGTCATACAGTTTTAACTAATTCCCCTGTAAAACTGGCCTGTACAATATTTTTAGGAGTGTTTCTTTAACATCTGCTTATTACAAGACATTTTAATATACTGTTGAGGTAATATAAAATCACTGTAATTTATCACTGATGCAAAATAAGACTGTGAATAAAACAGCTGAATGGGATGCTTCATTCTTATTCCTGTTCGCAGTGAATATTTGGTTTTGGAAAACAGAAATCATAGCAATTTTAATGCAAATTAAGTTACCTTATTCCCTCTCCATCACCACACAATCAAATAAAGTGGCAAAGGAAATTACTGCAATTCCCTGAACTTGTTTTGCTATGCACGGAAACTTCTGAATACATATCATGTGAGGCAGTAATTAAGTTCCTAACTTATTTATTTCTTCTATTGGGGCTGCTTCATCTGAGCCACAGTCTTTTGGCAGGAAATCTAAATATTCATCTAGTATGAGATGCAGAATATCCTGAGCTGTTCTAGCTGCTCACAGTTTAATTTAGATATTAACCATAAACACACCTGGGATTAGGCAATGACTAGGCACTGCCTCGAAATAAAGAGGCTATAGAAATCCCAGTGAAAAATCTCTCATGAAAACGTAAGTGTTGTTCATGAAGAACACACAACAGAGCTTAGCTCCTGAGGGATTTGAAGTAAAAGGAATGTGAAAGCAGCAGAGGCTGGAAAACTGCCTTTTCTTTATACAGGTCCCAAATAGGGACTCAGGAGAATGAGTGGGTTTTGCAGTTCCACGGGGTCTCAACATTTCCTGAAAGGTTTTAAGATGAATATTTCCAATCAAGAGAGAGAATAAGATATGTGGCTGAGGGTTATTGTTGTGACCAGCCACGTAGTCTGAGGAGGAATAGCAGCAAAGGATAAGAAGGAAAACCACTGGGACACACCACCCACCTGAGGCCAGAATGTCCCAAAGGCCATACAATATTAAAACTTATACAACAATTTCAGGCCAGAAATGTAAGGCCATCAAGTTTCACTGCAGGAATGATACTTTAACAGAGAGGGCTTATATTTTTTTCTCAATTGTCTTGCTGTTCTGCCTAGGGTTTTTTGCATGCATGGGCTGATTTTAAGCAGAGGTTCTACCTGCAGGCTATGCACATGCACTCAATACTTTTTCCCGAATAAAAAAAATCTGCAACAGTGATTTCAGACATGGAAGCCTTTATTTGTGTTTTCCACCACTACCTACACTTCCTTTCTACTGCAAGTGCCAACTTATTAGTTGGTTCAAAATTTCAAATCAAGAAGAAAGTAATATTTATTTTAAATAAACGCAGCTATAAAAACTATT
Organism: Origma solitaria; assembly: GCA_013397895.1. Taxonomy (NCBI): domain Eukaryota; kingdom Metazoa; phylum Chordata; class Aves; order Passeriformes; family Acanthizidae; genus Origma; species Origma solitaria. The sequence goes on from VZRL01004627.1 coordinate 3,854,034, forward strand.
ATATAGTAACTCTGTCATGGTTTTACACACTTTTCCAGCCATGTCTACTTTATTTGTTTTAATTCAAAGGGCTGTAGGTGTATTTCAGTTTATTAGTGTCGTATTCATTGTTTTCTTTTGTGCTTAAATTTATGCCTGGGATTTATTGAGGTATCTAACAAACAGAGGCTAAGAAAATCAGATTTAAATACACATTGATACATAAAATTTTATTAACTAAAAACTGTGAAGTGATGAAATGTTATATGATTACATCAATATTAAAAATACAACTTATTACTTAGAAGTTTATTTAATTACTTTGTTTCCATTACAGATGTTCCAGACAATTTTATTAAGAAACTCCCTTGTTCCTTCATTGTTTAGCACTAATTGCCAAATGTGTGTTACTGCTAAATTGTTAGACTGATAATGTTATGATGAAAATAAAGCATCTTAAGGCTGAAGTCCAGTTGTATCAGCCAAAACACTGTCAGGAAATGGAAGTAAAAACTCTGAAACAGAAGACAGCACCATGGGACATGAGGTTAGCAGAATTCAGTCAAAGGAAGAGCTGTGGACTTTGGTCTGCTGCAGAAGACATTCTCTTGATGAGTTTTTCCAAACACACATGAACTGCAGTGGGTTTGGCAGAGGACTGCCCAGCTGGCTCTGGGATGGGGAACAGCCCTGTGAGGAGTGGCTGAGGAATTTCACATTTCAGCCCCAGGAGCGACAGCTTCAGAGGGCCAGAGAACTGCCAGGGACAAAAGGACACAGAGCCAGGGCTGGGCCAAGGCCACCACACTGCTCAGAGTGGCACAGAGCAGGTGACAAAGTCAGAACTTAAATGAGACTCCCAGAGCCATGGACAGGAGTGTGGCTGAGCTCCCAGGTGAGACCTTTGGGCACTGAGAGTGGCCCCAGAGCCCCAGCACAGGAATGCATCGAGGGCAGAGAGGGTCAGGCTGGAGGCATGGGGAAAACTTTCAGTGGGAGGGCAGACAAACAGTGAGAGAGTTTGCCCAGAGAGCAGCCCCAGTCCTGTGCAGGCTTCCCAAACTCAGCTGCATAAATTCCTGAACATCCTGGTGTAACCACACAGCTGACCCAGCCTGGAAGTGAAGGTGCCTTCCAGCCTGATTTCTTATGAGATACAGTATTTCTGTAAAACTTGAGTGACTCTATTTAACTTTATCTTCATTGTCATGTTTCATACATGAGTGCAAAAATGTGTTTTAATGATGTTTTACTTACACCACTCAAGACACTGAGACTTTAACACTGATTTACTTGTTTTATGTAATTTCTACAGACAAGAGATGGCACAGAGGAGTACAGACCAGACATGTATCTTAATATTCATTTCTCTTGCCTTGTCTAACTGTAAATGATAGTGGTTTTATCACTCTGTCTTCGTGTTCCAAATGGATTTATTGTTTCACTTAAGCATCTTTTGTATGTCTCTTGTACTCTCCATAGAATACTGCTGTTTCTTTACCAACTTAATACTCTATCAGATAATTCAAAATATCATGTATTTCCCTACTGGGCCTGTCATTTTTCACTTGGTGAGACAAGTGCTACAATGGCTATTTAATTATAATAGCAGGTAACTGATGAACTTCTTTGCATTTATCAGAATGAAAACATTTCTGTTAATTTGCTGCTTTGTGCTCTGGCATTGCCACTGATGTGTGCAAAGAGCTCTGATGAGAATACAGAGAAACCTGCTGCTTCAGTGGATGGGGGAATGTCATCAGGGAAAGAGAAATGTGCTGAATGCCCATGGGTTTTGCTTTTTGTTTTAGCAGAGGAGTGTGTGCTTCTTACCTAGCAATATTTTATTGTTAATGTTGGTGTTTAATTTCCGATGTGTTCAAATAGATCAGTGCACCAATGCTTGTGGTTCTTTTGATATCCTCCAACAGACCAAATTCAACTGCTTGAAATACTTTGACAACAGCTGGGTAGAAATGTGTTTCATTTATGCCCTTTTCTATTCAATCACTTTCCTAATTGACAGCATTTTACTCTTTTAACCATAAAGCTGCACCACATGAATACAAACTTCCCTATTCCTTTTCTGCCTCACCCTCATCCTTTAACATCCTGATACTTGATATCAATTTAGAAATTTATTTGAGACTTGTCCAGCACACTTATGAAAGTTGAGGGAAATAATGTGAATCCATTAATATGGCAGGTGGAAGAGGATCCATACATGCATTCTTGGCAATGCAAGCAGCCAATACAGTGTAATCAATAACTGCAGTGCAGGCTGCACATACCATAAAGAAGCACTCTAGATTTATTATGCAGGTTATCAGCCACTGGACCCACCTGCATCTCTAATTTTAAATACGGAGAAATAAATCTATATATTTTCAAAAGTTAAGTATCGGTTTCTTTATCTGATAATCTATGTATCTGAAACCTGAATGTCACAGGATACTAACCAGTTTATCTGCATCTGTTTTTCTTAATATTTTTCTGTAATTGTTTGGAAAATAACCATAAAACCGTCAAATTCAGCCATTAATCCAGCACTTCCAAGTCCACTACTAAACCATGTCCCTAAGTGCCATGCCTACACAGCTTTTTAGTACCTCCATGGATGGTGATAATGACTATTCCTGAATGAATGCAGTGCTTCATCCTCATCAGATTGCATCCTGTTCCCTCAGTACATCAAGATCAGCTTAAATACTCATCCATTCGCCCAGAGAATCTGCAAAGGGAGCAAGCATCACTTCCATGCCATCATTCAATCCATTAATAAAAATGCCAAACTTCATCACTGCCAGGACAGATCTCTGAACATCCCTCATGTGCACCACTCAGTGAACAACTCACATCTACCTCTCTGAAGCCTCCAGTTAGTTTTGCACCCCTTAGAGGTGTTTTCATCACAGTTTTCTATTTCTCAGAGAAAAGAAAAAGCCTAATTTTGAAAATTGGCTGGGCAAAAAATTTGGAATAAAATTTGACATTATGAAACATCAAAGACAAGTAAAATTACTTAACAGTCATGCTGTAGGATTGCAGGTATAAAAATAGTTATAGATATTGGGTGTTAAGCCCTAAACCCTTCATTCAGTAAATAAGAGCTGGTTTTCTCAACCTCAAAGACAAGTTTTCAAAAACAGCTAGCTTATTAAACGTTAATTCAGGTGCACTTACAAATAAGAAACCACTTCCCTTCTTTGTGATTCTATTCACAATAAGCAGAACTATTATCATATTTTATCATTAAGCTATCATGAGATTTGGAAATCAAATCTGCTTAGTGGGAAATGAGGCTTTCATAAAAGTAAGGCTTATTTAAAGTTCATTATATCCATAAAAGGCTATCTAAAATGTCCAGGTTCAGGCACTCTGAAATGACAAGGGTTATCTTTGGAGGAACCACTGTTGCTAGGAGACCCAAGCATCCAAGTACCACAAGATTGTAATTTATTCTTTTTTGTAAAGGGATGTTGAAGATAAATTTACTACCCAGAATGTGCAAGTCTTTAACCAGGTCTGCACGATTTTACGTGAAAAAGGAGGACTGCAACCTCACCTTACTGTGTTCTAAGCACTCCCCAAATCCCTGGATTCACAGTATAGCAGGAGTCGCACATTTCCTTCTCTTGGAGTAGAAGTGTCTTCCCATATCCCTTTCCCACATCATCTCACTCCATTAACAGCTCCCAAAGGCCACTGGCCCTAATGGGCAAGATAAAGAGTCAGCATTTAAATATCTGTGATTTAAAAGGTTGCCCCAGCATAGGAAGAGCAAGGAGAGTTTGGGGTGAGCAGTTTGTAAGACAAAACTAAATTTGAAAATAGCTCAAACTGGGTGAGAAGATCCTATCTTTCATATGCGGTGGAAAAAGTGTTTGAGGATTTTTGCCTGGATGTAGCTATGGATCAGCATAGCTCCAGATGCATAGAAGCGCCGGTTGGGTGCAATATCCTATTTGCTTTTGTTGACCCCAGGGATCTGGTGTCAGAAAACAACCACCTTTTGCCTGGAGGAAAGCAAATGTTACTCCCGTTTTCAAAAAGGGCAAGAAGGAGGATCTAGGAAAACTACTGGGCAGTCAGCCTCACCTCCATCCCTGGAAAGGTGATGGAAGGTAACATTCTGGGGGTCACCAACAAGCATGTATAAGAAAAGAAGGTCATCAGGGGTAGTCAGCATGGATTCCCCAAGGGGGAATCATACTTGGCCAATCTGACAGCCTCCTGTGAGGGCATGGCAGGATGGATCAATGAGGGGAGAGCAGTGATTGTTTACCCTGACATCAGCAAGGCTTTTGACACTGTCTCCTTCCAGCCCTGAACCTGTGATTCTGTGGCTCTCTGAGCAGGGCACACCAGTGCAATGCTTTCACTCCTTCTACGGGCAGCCCTAGGGCACTGTCAGCCAAGTACTTACAGAAATAATTTTGAAAAACTGAAATGAAAGTGCTGGAGGCAGTCTGCCCTTAACATTGGAATGGCTGCAGAGGCTCGTGGGTGCCTTGACTGTGAGATTACCAAGATGGTTCTGGCACAAATGAGCTAATACAAAGTAGAAAATAGTGGAACAAGGACATCCTCAAGAGGACAGCTTATCTGTGACTCTCTGTACCTCTAGACAGATCAATTCCAGGAAAATTCTAACTTTCCAGTGTGAATGAAAAAAAAAAAAGAAAAGGGCAAAGAGAGGAAGAAAAAAAAATATTGTAACTGTAGTAGAATACCACTGAGACACTTCTATGCCAAGATCCTGATGACCTGACACTGAAATAGACTTTTACAGGAAGGCATTCAGAATCCAAAGAGCAACACATGGCAGAAAGGAAGACCAGGAAATGCCCAGAGGGAGACATGAACTGTTGCACAGGTTGCTACCAATTTGAACTAATCTACCTGGTTGGGAGACTGGCTTTTCTTTATTTACAGTCTGGTTACTATGTTCTACCAAAATGGCTTGAAGAATTTCACTATATGTGCATTTTCCTTGATTAGCATCAGATCTGAATATGTATTTCCTTAACATCGAGTCAAATTCTGATTATTCTGAGCCAGCTGCCTCTCAGGGCAGAAAATAAGATTCTATAAATTATTTATTCACATGATAGGGAGAGTGTGCTTCTTCCATATCCATTATCAATTATTTGGGGTTGGAACTAGATGATCTTTAGGATTCTTTCCAACTCATAAGATTCTTCCCAACTCAAGACATTCTACGATCCTATGATTATTTTCCTGAGAATGGAACATGCATAACACTACATTTATCTGGACACAGCTCCCAGAGAGGTAACCAAGAGGGGATTAGCAAGGAAAAGACCATATCAGTAATCAAATAATGCACAAACTGTGGTGTCAAAGCAAATGGAAACAACTAGAATTACTCATTATACACAGATTAAAAATAATTATATACCAGTCAGCTACCATAATAACCTCACAACAACTCTTAGAGTTGTAATAACCAGTAGTTCAAGCCAGCATTTGAAATAGCTTGAACCTCAAAGAAAAATGAGGTGCTAACTGCTGGACCAAAAACGGCATCTACCCAAATTGGCGGTAGGAAAAAAGCATCTGATTCTGCCTCTGCTTGAAGAGGAGTGAAGGTACCCTGAGTGTAGAGGAGTGTGTGCATGAAGGAGAAGAAACGGAGCTGAGGGTTCTGGGCTCTGCAATGATATTAACTCAGTAGGAGAGTTGAAAATAAGACTGCAAGTTTTATTCTTTTGTGAGAACTTCTCTCTCCATTGTTACTTCTGGATGAACTGTCAGACTCTTCACTGGCATAAAAAACTTCAGTAGATTGATAATGAGCTTTAATTGAAGATCTTCATTTTAGTTAAGAAAATAAATTCTAAATAGCTTCTTTCAATGATTTCCCCATTTCACTGAAAGTTTGGGATTCCACCTCTTCCCATTACCACAGTGAGAAGTATGAACACATAAACCACACTACATATGAAAAATATGGCAGCATTCTCTTAATATTGCCTATATAAAGCCCTTCTGTTGAATCTGAGCAGAATGAAACCAAAATCCTCTGCAGAAGCTGTGAAATGAAAATCAATGTTGATTCGTATTTGTTTTCCTTTTCTCCTTTCTTTTATATTCTCCTTCCTGTTTCTTGTCTTTTTCTCAGTGCTGTGGTTTAACCCCAGCTGGCAACTCAGCCTCACACTGATGCTTGGTCACCTTCCCCTGTGGTATGGGGAAGAGAATCAGAACAGTTAAAGTGAGGAAATTCATGAGTTGAGATAACGATTGTTTAAGGGGTAAAGCAAAAGCCCCACACATAAGCAAAGCAGAAGGAGGAATTAATTCACCACTTCCAAGGGCAGGTGTTCAGCCATCCCCAGGACAGCCAGGCTCCATCACACCTAACAGTGACTTGGGAAGACAAATGCCACCTCTCCAAACCCCCCCTTCCTCCTTCTTCCCCCAGCTTTACATACTGAGCAATCTTTACACATGGTTCTCCAGCCTAAGCAGGCAAGGAATATAAAAACCAGGTGTTTATTTGGTGAACATGAGGCAAGTTGCATTCCTTATAAAATTATCATTGTTGGACTTGAATAGTTCATACAGGCTGAAGTGCTCAAAATTAATGAGGCATTTGTTCTTAGGGAATTATCTTGCTAAGAAAATGTTTGGGTTTGGTTTTTTTGGTTTTTTTAATGATTAACCATCTGGTTTAATTATTAAGAAATTGTCTTGGTTTTGCAATGATGTTTTGTGCTTTCACTCTGAATTCTATTCCTATAGGCTACACACAGGTGACAGAACAGCTTTGTAACTGTGGCACATCAAACATCAGATCTGCCGTGGCAGCAACAGAGACCCACACACCTCTGTGCAAGCTGTGCAGTTTGCAGCTAAAGTGGAAGAACTTTAAAGTGCTAAAGTTTACAGACAATTCTCTGACAAGGGAAGAACAGGACGGACAAAGAGCTTAAGAAAAGGTTAAGACTGGATCCAGGACTTGCCTTAGTCTTGATAAGTAAGTTGTCTGAATTGCTATATTCTATAGAGACATGGGAGCCAGGAGTGTCTGGGACAGAAAAAACCTAATTTTAGCAACTCACCTTTACAAGGGGGCCCTCAGCACCACAGGCACACCCCTGAAATAGTGTGGGGCAAGAGACGGGAACAGCCATGGAGAAAAGGAAGAATAGAATAGAATAGAATAGAATAGAATAGAATAGAATAGAATAGAATAGAATAGAATAGAATAGAATAGAATAGAATAGAATATTTCAGTTGAAAAGGGCCAACAATGATCATCTAGTCAAAAGAATATATCCTATAAAAGAAAATCTGCAGGTACCTCTTCATAATTTGGTATCGATTCTATATGCTGCTCTAAAAGCCGGTAAATGCAGATATAAACACCACACAGCTGCCATAAGGGTAATTTGCTTGCACTAAAATATATTATTAGTTCCAGAAAACAAAGATTCATTTACTAGAAGAAAAATGGTTACTGATTGTTCAACCTAATGGGTTTGGAACCTCCCTGATAGCTAATGAGAAAGTCTCCTATGAAAACTTAAAAAGAAGCCCTACAAAGAAGTTCTTACACAGATCAGGATGGTGAACTCTCTTATCCACTTTTGATCTTAGAAAATGAAGTTGAAAATCTATACACAGATCAGGACCATAACAATCTGTAACCTTGAATCCACCAAAAGATTGTTTCAAAGGTATTCATTTAATAGTTTCTGTTGTGTAATCATTCCTTGCTTTCAGTGATACTTCTGAGTCTCCAGTGAATGCACAAGACAGCACTTTCAGTCCCTGTAATAATCATAAGGCTTGCAAGATGATACGTTCCTGAACATTTACCTGGGTGGGCATTTGCATGCTCCTCCTGTATTACATAGTCAGGAGTTCCTCCCCAGGTAACACAGCATTGCCTGCTCCTCAAAGATGGAAAAATAAGGGGCTTGACTACCATTTCCATTTTAACCTGTCCCCGGCTCACCAGCTCCAGACAGCAGTCCAAACCAGGAACAGAAAATTCTGCTCTTAGTCTTGTCTCTGCCCTCCCATTGCTGTGGTCTGCAGAGGATGGATAAAAAGTTCTTGTTTCCAGGGTGCAGTATCCATACCTCAGGTTTACAGCCAGTCTCAGATGTCTACCTATTCAAACATGTGCCAAATTAAATTTAACAATGCCAGAGTCATACAGAAGTTAAACACTGATTCAAATCACATACTCTGTCAAGGAAAAAACACACTTGAGGGATCTATTAATGTTTGATTCTTCATGCAAAACCCAAATCTTTTGTCCCTCACCGTCATTCACATCTTGGTTCATTTGCATATTGAACCTAATTATATTCAGAGCAAGACCACAGGGCATGAACTCATTCCACATTTGCCTTCCAGCCCCAGAAAGGTCATCAGTTCCCATACTGGGAGCAGATTTAAATGTGCTGCCACTTCAGCACCTCTGTGTCAGATGTCTTTTGACCTCACAGTGAGGTACTCTGCAGGGACGTGGGGTTTTTCAGCATGAGATTCTCTGTACAGCTTACCTGTAATTATGAATCCATTTACTTAGTACAGTTCTTGACATGTATTTTCTAATTTATAGATGCTTAAAAGATAAATACTTAATTTTATTAAACGTAAATCTGAAATGGGAATGGCTGCTACAATGGTCATATTTCACTTTCAGGAAAAGAGATATCGACATGTTTTAGACACAAACAAACCAGGGAGATATAGTGAGTATGGCCACTTAGGCTGATTGAAAAATGACTAAATAATGGCCACATTAGTGTGAAAAAAGTGGCTCCCTCTTGAAAAATAATTATGTTTTCCTGTCTAGCTGCAGCAAAGTAGGTGGGAAGCTTAGATTGTTTTGTTCATCAAAAGATGACAAGAATATGCATGTAGATCTGTAGATTTTATTTATGTTCATTTTTAAATAGGAAAGTGCTATTTGAAAAAAAGGCAAAAGTTAACTCCGAATTCACTGAGATGCTTTATTCAGATATTTGAATGTTTTCCTCCATTCTTTTTGGCCTTAGCTATTTACAAAGTTGCAAACTGAAAACAGCTCTTCTCCTATAGCTCAGGTGTTAATTGCATGTATTTCACCCACAACATAATATCTCTCTGTCTCCACTGGGAGTATAAATAAATAATTTAAACTTTGTTGTGTTCGCAACCAATCATTTTCATCAGTTATGCAACCATGCTGCATTTTGCTCTGAAAGATATCAGCTATTATTCTCCAAGGATATGGCACCAAATGACCAGGCTCTTTGATTTCTCTTGAGAAATCAAAAAGCAATAATAATAATCTATTCTCCTCGAGTGGTCAGGAGTAAAGTTATTATCTGTGGTCACCCTTCTGTTGCCATCATTTTTCCATCATATGTGTTTCCATTCCAAGCAGCTTAGAAAGGGAATATTTTGTCTTGAGATTTCTTTTTTCTTCTACACCCTGCGCAAACACTAAACAAGATTATGTCAGTAGCTGAGAAATGAGTCCTTGTTCCTCCTGGCTTGCAAGCCTGGTGTCCCACATTACAGCATCTTACTGCAGGCTCTCCTTCCCTCTTTGGCAGCACTGGGACCAGAGGATTGCAGCTTAAAATCCAGGCAGCTCAGCTTTGTAATAGCTCTACAAAAAGAGACATAAACCTGGAAATGACACAAATAAAACCACCAATTCAGGCAATGAACACATTGCTACTCTGCTGTCCCAGTGTTATATTAATGACTATTCGATGCAGCCTCTCACGGCATCAGAATTTCCTCAGTTTTAATGGGATTAAAGGTGAATTAATTAGTTTAGATACAGAGGAATTAGAAATAAGTTCGAAAGATCCTCTCAGACCAACATACTTGAAAACACTGCAAAATATTTTTTCCAAAAATTGCTCCAAGCAGAATGTGAACTTTGTTTGTATAATGATCATGATAGATATTTTACCTTTACAGTCTGATTTCCCAAACCAAGACCCACTTGAAATGCCACAGAGGATCTGAAATGTCTTGGTTTAATATCAAGATAAAATGAGCACTGAGATGTCACCGGAGGCATAGAGCTCTGGCAGTGCACAGTCCTCTGGAATACATTATTTTAAATTATCGGACAAGCCTTTGCCACTTCAGGATTGAATGCCCGGTTAGCAAGGACGTAAACAAAGGGAGCTTGCTAAAAACCAGGTTATTGAACAGAAGCTGGGCATTGTAGGATTGTTGTCTGTGGTGTTTGGGTCGGTTTGTTTGAGACGGTCGGGACGGAGACAAGAGATCTCTGGAGTCTGGTCTTAGAGCATGAGGTTTATTGTGAAAGGGCGTGGGTGTAGGGGATCTGCTGGGAGCCACCAAATGCAGCTCCGAGCAGGTCAGACAAGTAAGATAGAGAGAAGAGAAGTACAGAATAGAATACAGAATAGAATAGAATAGAATAGAATAGAATAGAATAGAATAGAATAGAATAGAATAGAATAGAATAGAATAGAATAGCATGGTTGCCTTTTACAATACAATAAATCATCTCCTGTGCTGGATATTCTAATTTTCACTAACCAGCCTAGAACAAGCTACAAATCCTACAACATTTACATACAGCCTATGAGAGTCATTGCATTACCATACGACGATATATTTTAAACTCTAAAAACTGCTTTTGGACCCTCTGCCAAGTTGGTAGGGTCTGCTCTGACCCTTGGACCTGCCTGCAAGCAGAGGGTGTTGTTTAATCAAGGAGGAAATTTACCTTCAGTGGCCATACCATTGTTTCCCAGTTGTTCAGTAACTGGGGTTTGGTATCTCAAAGCTTGTCTTCATTTCAATCTCGCTTATAGTTTCCATATTCTCAGCATCTTTTGCCAGGTAATAATATTTATAAGGATTTCCTATTTCATCCTCCCCAACAGGGCATCACTGAGGCAAGCTGCCTTTCTGCCCACCCTGCTGGAGGAATTCATCTACCTGCTCATCCCTCTGGCTCTGTACGGCAGTGACAGCAGTGACACACCTGCAGGCAGCATCCCACAGGCTGCTGGTGTAGACAGCACAGCTTTGATCTTACGCTACAGGACCCAAGGCAGCATAAGAGCTGCTCCAGGAGGTGCTTGTGAAAGGAAAGAAGAAAAAAAAACTGTGAGAAAAAAATCTGACCTTTCCAGAATTGGGTATTTCTGAGCCATAGCCCTGAAAAGGGAGAGACATCTCTCAGCTCTGGGAGTCAGAGCTCTGAGCCTTGCTCAGAGCAGAGGGTTGAAAGGCTCAGGTAAGTGCCCAGGTTGGATTTGTATGTAAAAGCCTTATTCATGTGTGCAACAGCCGTGTTCTGAATCTTCCAACAACCACCTCAAAAGCCAACAAGAAATCTCCTGAGCAACACATCCCCTAAGCATGGGAGCTGAGACCTTCTCAGTGTAAGATGAAGATTGTAGAATTTGTCAAACAGATGTTGAAGCTGGCAGACGTCTTAAAGGGGAAAAAAATATGATCAGGGTAATAAAACAGTGTCACAAAAAATATGCGCACATTGAGCAAATTAAACTTTATGAGTGATTTGAATTCTGGAATGCTCTATATTTCTACGCTTTTCTTTGCCATCTTGAAATTATTTTAATATCTTTATTCAAAGCAAACCAGTAAGTTCTTTTATAGATATCTATCAGACAGTTAAGGCTATTTTCTGTGTGTACTCCATGTATACAAAACTCCTTCATATTTCAGCATTACTGACTTAATAAAAAAATTAATCAATTACAAATATCTTCAAATACTGACAGTCAAAATCCTGAAGTCCTAATTTGTAGAGTTTTTGGATATCTCTGACCCTTCTGAATTGAATGGAGCAACACAAATGGAGTAAGATTGGGGAACATTGCATGTCTTGCAGGGATAATTGTTGGGGGGTTTTCTAATTGTAGATTTTTAAATAACTAAAATATTTTTAAATAAAGAATTGACAAAGAAAAATAGATTTCTTTCATATTAGTAAAACCTGAAAACACTGAATTTAAAAACACAGCTAGACTGCAAGTCTCTGCTAAGAGGGCATTGCCTATGAAAGGTCCAGAGTTTCCAAGACTTACAGCAACATAGGGGAAAGGTTATCTTGAAACAAAACATCTTCCACATCCATCTTCACACAGATTTAGGAAGGTTGCCAGGAGGCTCATGTGTTGTAAAGCAGCAAAATTCTTTCTGAGGGAGGAAATGCAGCTATTCTCAGAATATATTAGACCTAAAGATCTGGAAAAAGAATTAAACTGTTACATCTCCATGGACACAAGAACGGAAGGAGACCACATCATTAAATTGTTTAGCTTTTAAGTTGTCGGTCAGGTATGAAATCAGTGATGTCCACTTTAAAAGAAAAACTGAACTGAGTGCATTTAGACAGGCATATCTGAGTCTCCTAGAAAAAAAAATATAGGAAATTATGTGGATGACTCGTAGATGGCAAATTTGCATTATGGTATATCAGATATTTAACAAAATCACTGCTGCCTACCATTACCTTTTTCTGCACATAAATCACACATGACCATCAGGAATGATCCTTAAGTGAAAAAATGCTATTGCCCTAATCTGTGAAAACTATAGCTTAGTATTTATGAACAGTAATTCCAAAAAACACAACGCCAAAATACTATGGCTATACATGGCGGGTTATGTAATACTTGCATTTCAGAGTTACCAGAGGGTTTTGTTCCTGGAAGTCAATGCCAAAGAGATTATTTTGTTACTTATTCATGGCGCACTCTCTACAGCCTAAGGTGAACACCAGTGTTAGGAAATAACACTGTTGCTTATCAGGGAAAAGGCCTTCTTGTCTTGGAGGAAATTGGAATTGTATAATCTTTTGCAGTCCGCATTTGAGCACAATTTTGGCTTCAGACCTTTGTGATTTCACAAATACGAATCTATGCTGGCATATTAATCACCAATTTCTACATATGAAGCAATAGTTGTATCTCAACAAACCAATTCTTCTGACAATTCAATAATGAAAAAATTGTACTTTCAAATATGTAAACTAAGAGATATAAAATGTAAGCTAACATTTTGAAACTCACTTCTACATCACAAAAGACCAAACCCTGGCTTTAGGTGATGCCCAGGCCCCACATAATCCCCTCAGGGCTCCTGATGCTCTGGGTCTCCAGACAATTCAGAAATGCAGCCCTCACTTGCTCACCTTCAATATGAGCCACACTGAGTGGAATAAGTAGCAAGAGTTTATTGTCCAGTGGATCCAGACACAAGGTCAATCTCAGGAGCTGATAACTCCTCCGGCTGAGTCCATACATTGCCAGCACTTCCCCAGCTGATGGTTGCACAAGAAAACAGATATTTTTTGTGCTTGTTCATCTCTCTAGTACAATACATCAACAGGGATTACTCCTGTGGAAAGTACAATCCTATAGTAACTGTATTTGAAATAAACAGACAAGATCTTTATTCACCAATTAATCATTTGAAGACTCCAATGCAAAACAAATCTCAGCTGGCCCCTCTTACATCTTACAGGATTTTCTGTGAATGGACACATCAAAGCAATGACCCAAAGCAGTTCATCATTAATGTCATTGCCTTGCCAGAGCACAGGGCACCTGCCAAGCTGCGCTGCCAATTTCAGTCTTAATGTCTGGAGAGAAAAACCTTGTGCCCTGTGAGAGGCAGACAGATATTCTTACATATCCAACCCTATCAACTGCTTTACTTAGATGAACATTACTAATCCAAAGCCTGAAAGCTGCAGTACAGCAACATTTACTGAATGATAACTGAAAGAGAGAAATCATTCACACTCACTTATTTTGCTCAAAAGCCCACAGGTCTGGAGGATGATCATAACTGTGTTGTAAATTAAACAGCTGCTGTGATCTGATTGAAATGGCCCAAGTGATTTAACCAATCACTAAAGCTGTTTATTAGAATTACAAAACAACAAAGATAATCTTTGGCTGGCGACACACCATCATCTTTTGAAATATTCAGCATGGCCAAGAGGCCATGACCCTGTGTATGCTGTCCCTCTCCTAAGCTGTCAGGCATACACAGTGCTGGTGCTGTGGAACACCTCTTCGGAAAACATCTAATTTGTTTGTATCAGCCGTGAAGATTCCCTCTTGCTTCACAATTCAGTTTTTCAGTTCAGTCAGTTTTTCAGTTCAGTTTCACAGTTCACTTGTGAAACGCTCATTTAAAACAATAGTCCACTACCCATCACAGTGACAAGTAGAGGAATTAGAAATGAGCAAGAGACTACTTGGTAAAACTTCCCCAATTTCTAAAGCCCCCCAAGATACTTGGTTTAGTTTATAATTGCTTATAAAATGTGCTCATTTTAACACCTTATTTCAAATATGACTTAGTCCTTGCATATAAAATGTGCTCATTTTAACACCGTTCTTCATTTTGCAGTATAATTAATTATTCTGTTCACATTTGAACTAACACATGCAATGTTTTACAGTTTTTTATTGTTCCTACAAGGCACAAGGGCTACTTTTTCTGTCCCTTCCTCATAGGTGACTACTGGTAGCTAGGGAGATGCTCATGATTTTTGTCCACCAATATAAAAAATATCAGAATCCAACCCGTAATTTCCTCAGTATTATTAGATTTATGATCTCCTTGGTTTCATGAATATTTCTACTAGGCTTATATGCATTATTACCTTACACCTATTATTGCTACAATATCATCTTTGAAGGAAGACAAATAAAAACGAATTTAGCAATGCCCTGTTTGGCCATTCACATAAAACTTTAATAACTTTTCCAGGTTTTTGCTTAATAATTCCATTAAGAGCATAGTTTCTTGGATGCAGGCCACTTCAAGAAAACAAAGTTTATTGCAACATGAAATAAAGATGCATTTTCTGCTGTTATTCAGGGAACATAAAATATTTAAAAATTTTTTCCACTCTAAGTTGTAAGGCATTTTGCTAATCTGCTGCAATTTTGTAGCAATTTAAGAAGGTCACACACCTCTTTGTAAACTTGATAATACCGTGCACTGCAACCCTTCCACCAACCAATGCAATGCTGCCCTCCCTTAAGTCAAGTGGATCAATGCCCTGTTCCACAAAACATTTGGGGCTCTCTGCTATAAGCACTACTTTTCATTATCACTCTGAATTTCTTATTTCCTGCTCTGTTTTAATGGCACAGCCAGGGAGATATTGTCAATGCACAATCTCTCTCTAATACTAAATAGAAAGAATTTGTCATTTCAGTTAACAGTTGAGCTTTGTTATTTCTGAGCTGAGGGAGTAACAAAAACTTCTCCATATGGCCAAAGTAGCTCTTTAACAGAGATCTCCTAAGAAGAGAGCTTTGTCTTTCTCACTGGGATTGCATTGCCGATGAGTTTTGTTTTGTCTTCTGGTTTCGTGCCAAGAACTTTAAAGCTAGAGTGAAATATCACAAAGGAAAAACAAGATGCGTATCCGGCATACCTTCCACTGTAAAATAGAGGTATTTTGATTAAATAGCAAGGTATTATTGAAGTGTATGATGAAATACAACACAAAGTGTTATAATATAAAAATATAACACCTACTAGGTGAGTTATCAGGCCACTTTTGCAATGTCCTAGTACCACATGCTGTGCCCATGCAGAGTTTCTCTGAAACCCTGACTGCAGATGCTCCAGGAGCTGCTCCAGGCCACACAGCAGCCAGAGCTGCAGCTTGCTCGCCGGCACTTCTTTGGGCAGACTAAAAGAGATTTACTGGAAGCTAAAGCTGTCTCCTTGCACACCTGGGACCCCTCTGGTCTGTCAGGAATCCCCTTGCAGCTCACATGGCTCAAGGATGGGGCATTGAACGGGGCAGTCAATTCCCAATCTTGGCACTGATGCTTGATGACTTTGTGTCTTTACATTTTTATACCCTTTTTATGCATTTTTATACCCTTTCCCTTTCCTAGTACCCTTTACACACACTCTTTGAACCTTGCCCCACATATTTATAATTCCTGTCATCTGATATTTAGCTTAGTTTGAGGATTTTGCAAAGCGGGAAGACCAAACATTCACAGTGAGAGGCCAAGAGCTCTATACTGTCTCAGAACTAGAGGATCCTACCTTGGATGGAGTCTCACTCTCTAGAATATATTTTTTGTAAACTAGACTGTAATCTCATTTGAGAAGAGTAATTAGAATAGGAAGACAATGAATGAAATATCACTTCATTTATTAAGTTTCTTATGAAAGGATTTTCAGTAGATATGCTAATTTGCAAGGTCCATAAAATTGTATACACATTGTACAGAGTGAGCTTCTCGCAGTGTTTTCACCTTTGACGAGTGTGCACCGAGGATCCTATTAAAACCGAGGTAAATACCTGTTCTCCCTTTACTGCTGTGCCTGCTTCATATTTCTACCAGCTGATAAGGCAACAGCACTACCAAGATATTGCACAGCTGCCCTCATCTGATGCAAGGCTGGGTTTATCAGGTCTTCTGGATGAGAGGGAAGAGGCAGGACAGAAACTCTGGCCCCCTGAAAATAGGCACTTTGAGAAGGATTATGGGCCTGGTGAGTGAAAACTTCTGGGCATTTTCTGGACCAAGCCCTGCTCCTGCTGAGAACAGGAATGAGAACAGCAAGAACAGCCCTTGGGGATCCCACTGATCCTGCTTTGCTGAAACACATCACTGCAACTTCCCAGCCCTACTTGTGCCATTAACACTGTCTGAATAAGACATCTGAATAGATGTTAATTGAGACAATTCTGTTCCATTATGGATCTTCCTTTGTCTATTATTTATTTGATTCAATTCAGAAATTTTTCTACATTATTTAAAGGGCACCTGTCTGCAGCTTAAGAGTGAATAATGCAGTAAGACAACTGTAGAAGAATCCGAATTGATTAGAATGTGGATGAAAGCTGCTATATTTAATAGAAATAATTTTGTTTCTGAACTGGCATGTATATGTCACTACTCAATTGGTTAATATTTGCAGGAAATCATCTTGCACCTGGTAGTTGTGGTGATGTGTTGGGGTTCTTCTTTTCTAGATCTTCAGTGAAAAAGAGGAAGATGGTCACAGTTACAGTAACATAGAGCCAAAGTGTTAGATAAGGAATGAGAGGCACAAACAGCTCTGGTACAGATGGATGGAAACAGCAGAGTCATCACGAGAGATCGCAGCTTCTGTCTGCCAGCAGTCCTAACTTCAATGTGTTTCAGCGATAAATAGTTGAGAGGTATTTGTGAAAGTTCCTTGTGAATCCCTTAATTAGGAGACCTTTAAATTAAATCACCAGCAACTGAGCACAAGTGATGAATTGAACACAATGTTAGAAACGCAGCCAAGGAAACTACTGGGATGGCAAACACATGATGGTCCTTTGCAAAAAATTTTATATGGGTAAGAAATCCTCTCTGAAAGGAAATGAGGTTTCCTCAAATAGAGCTGCAAGTAACTTAATATTAAAACCTGTGTAGGGAGATGGACAAACCAAAGCAAGGCTGTTGCAACACAGTTGTTCACCACAGATAATTTTCCAGGCTCCAGGAAGGATCACAAGGTTTGCTTTGTTGGCAAGAAATGAGTTTGCAGGGTATGCTAATGTAAATGGATATAAATTATAACTAATTTGTGGACACTTCTCTGAAATGGCAGAGGGAAAGGCAGTGGCTGCATTTCATAAAAAAAATTGCTTAACTTTATTATGTAAAAGAAAAGAAAGACAATGAGCCACATTAAAAAAAATAGAAGTTTAGGGTTTACATGCTTTTACAGTTAAACATCTTGCTAATTGAAAGAAAAAAAAACGTGGCTTACACAGAAAGAGCGAACTCGCCTACATCAGTGGCATGAAAGCAAGAATATGAGGGAATTCGCATACCTACTGCCTGACATTTTGCTTACTGCAAAATTCTTAGTGCCACAGAAGGTAATGACATTTTAAAATACCTCAAATTCAACAACAAAGCTGAAAGCAAATGCTATGCAGCAACTTCTAGAAACAGCTGAATGAGATGTTTTATGGGTGACGTGGGAATTCTACCCCTCTGGATCTGTTTATTAATCTAAAATAGAAATTGCAGAACTGAAAGAATGCTACAGAAATAAGTTCCTGATCAAGGTGGATATAAGACTGCCATTTCCTTCAGTAGCTTTGCCATGAGGCACTAAATAAATTTTCTCTGGATGCCTGTTTCTGTGTTTATCTGCCCCAAATTTTCTAGCTCTTTTAGGACTGAGAAATGAAGTTATTATTGAAAGAAAGTGAACTTTGAGTCTATGGTTTTATAGGCTCTAGAGGCTCTAAACTTTTATACTAAAAGCTGTATTTCTTTTAATTAGGAACAAGGAAGAAAAAGATTGAAATACTACTGATAATCTCAAACATGAAGTAAGAAAATCAGAAACCACTTAGCAGCTGCCTCTGGGGAGAGGCCAATATCCAACAAACCATTTGGTACTGAAATCAAGGCCAATGATATGGTCATATACAGTCCATAAACAGAAAATGAGTTCCTGCTTACTGTGACTTATTTTCTTTCTTTATATAATAATTTGACCCAGCCAGCTAACAGACTTAAATCTCTCGATTTTAGTTTGTCCAGTACGATTCACATTAAATTTCCACGATTAGAGAGAGTTTATGTGTCGATAGTGACACTTCTTGCCCACCAGGCCATGCATTTCCAACTTAAGACCTTCTTGCTGAAGGTATTGCTGCAGCAGAAAAATAATTAATCACACCATGATTATGAACTTGAAGAAAAATATATGTCATGATGTTCCCTTGTGAAAAGGGGAGATTTAAAAAAATACAGATTTTATATGAAGAGGTCCTGTAATCTGATATTTCATTTTTTCTCCACCCAGTCCACATGGTGTTGGAAGGTCATTTTGAGTGTCACATGTTGTTCCAGTGACTGTAGGGCTTCACAAAATCCTGAGATAACATACAGTCAGCAGAGCATCTCTGCCTTCCAGAGCAGTGATGGAGTTTGACCCTGTGGGAAATATGTTCCCAAATGCAAACAGCAATTTTCTCAGCTGGTAAGAAAAAGCAAATTAGCACCTCCGCTCTTGTCACACTGTGTAGTTGAGGGATGAAGTTTTGATCTGTGTTTGCATTTGCAGCCCAATTAATTTCTATAGTAAAAGGCACACATGCACTATTACAAAATTCCAGATGCCCACAGTTAGTGGAACAGTTGTATATGTAGAAATAATGTATCTAAAATACACAGCAAATGCTTCAGCACCACTCACCAACCACTATATTTTTTTTGTTTGCCTTAATATCTTAATGGCAACATCGTAACTTACCTAACTGAAGTCCTGGAAATAATTTTGCAATGAGTTCATTGGGAAGAATACAAGGCTTATGAAGAAGATGAGGGTCCATGTTGGAGGAGCATACAGAGAATTCCCAATCAATGTTGGAAAAACCCCAAAGACAAGATTATGAGTTTTCATTAAAAGAATTGCTCCAAGAGGTTCTGTGCCAAATCTTGTCCTAGATGATATCAACATAAATAAGAGAAAAATACAGCAGCTGGAAACATTATTACACAGAATTTGGTGTAAATAATATCATAGTCCAGTCCAATAATCTCACCTAACAAGTTTTTTGCTATAGCATGAAAAATATCCTAAATTATCAGTACTAGAATCTCACAACCCTCCTCTCTTCTGACAGCCTTGATGCTCTCCCTGTTACATGTGTCAGTTTTCCTGCTGGGAATATATTTGCCATCTAAGTTTTATGACTTTCTATACTTGATACCATTTTATACTTATGTTTACTAATTGTTTCAGAACTGACCTATGAAAAACAAGTGCTATTTTGTTACACTAGGGATTAGTTCCAATGATCAGGTAGCAGCAGACTCGCCTCTACTCTTTCAAGTCCCTGATTTCTTTATTTCAAGATTATTTTTATTAGCACTAATGCTTATGATCAAAAAGACAACCAGGCTCCAAGCACTCAAAGTTGGGTTTTTTAAAAAGAGAATTTCCTTACAGTAGTGTTTGAAGTCATTCACTACGTATTTAGATCACAATGTAAAATACCCTTCATTAAGTGAGAGACCATGACCATGCTGGACACGATAAGCCTATTCTTGAAACACCTTATTAGAAGTGAGTTTCTAGCTAGATTTTCTTGGAAAAGGCTAATATTGCTAACAAAAGACAGGCTTCAAGAGGCCTCTGTTCACCTCTTGGAGCTATAACCACTTACAGCTGTGGAGAACCAGGACTACAGCACTTTACTACTGTCATTAGGAAAGAATTCTGCTTTCTTGTTTGCTGTACCTACCCCTCCTTCTCAGGAAATTACGCCTTATATGCATACACACTTTGTTATTTTTGCAGCTTTCCTCTTCTCTGCAGATCTTTCTCCCTGAACTGTGATTCTGCTTCAGATGTGAGGCATCTTTATCATCATATCCCAGCCCTCCAGCCATCATTTTCATTCTGGATGCAGTAATTAAAAAGAAATATAATCAATCACGCTCAGTAGCAAGTTTATATTAAAAAAACCTGTACCTAATTTTACATGTCACCAAGCTCCGCTCAACACTTTCCAAAATCTCTGCTGCGTAAAGTCTTCCCTGTCTGAGAACCTTTGTGTTCTTAGTAACAGCACAATCGCAGTGCTCAAAGGAAAGTGACTGCTAGAGGGAGAAGTCGTTGATGGATGAGGCTTTTCTCCCATGTTTCAATTACCCGGAGAATTGGAACAGGCCTAGATTAACCTGCACACCTATAATAACACTGCAGCTAATCATCCAAGCCCAGGGAGATGGCAAATTCAATGCTTCATTGACTTAAGCACTCCCAGCAGCCGCTTCCCATTCAGAAGCTGAATAAAGTCCCGGATGGTCCCTCCCCCTCCCCTGGCTCCCTCTGATTCTCTCACAAAATAAGTTGTTACTGTGTGGAAACCTTTGTGCGACAAGGAACGCACCTGAAAAGAGATTTGACAGCGAGGTGTGTGGAGACTCCCTCTCCCTGATAATTGCCATAGTGCAATGAGTGTTGGAAGAGGATTTTCCAGAGCGCAGGGAAGGATGCTGAGCATTGCTCATGTGCCTCTCCTCGCCCAGCCTATTGCAGACACTGCTGGCTGCATCCCTTGGCACACCAGCATCAAAGATTGCCCTTATTCACACTCACCTTCAAGTAATGAAGATAAAAACATGAAATATGAAGGTAATTTAACGGAAGCAAAACCTGCGAAAAAAATTGATGCTCCACATTTAATGAAATTTCGTCGTCATTGGAAGTCTCAGAAAAGACATGAAGAGTCAGTGACTCTGCACTGCCTCTGAGACTGCTGGAAGCAATGAATGACAATGCAAAAGAAATCTTATGTCAACTAAAACAGGAATAAAAAGGTATCACAGAGCATGCATGCAAATATATTTAAATCCTGCGATGTTTTGTCTAGGAGAAAAGCAGTGGGGAGTATCATCTACAAAATAAAAGCAGAAAAATAATTGTAATAAAAAGCCAACCAGGAAAAATTTAGCTTCTGAAATGTTTTCTCTTTCACTTTGGTGAAAGTTTTCTCCTGGTGAAAAGGTCCCACAGCATGGAGTGTGACTATTTTAAGTACCTCCAGTGTTACAAATTGAAACTGGTGACATTTGGGGGCATGGGGAGGGGAGGGAATATAAGTGGTTCTACTCAGCCAGGATGCCCTTAAAAATCTGCATGAATCAGTTGCCATTGAATATTCCAGTTCTCTCCTCTTTCATACCTTACTCTTCCCCCACGCAAACTTTTGACCCAAATGAAAGGCAGCCACTTTGCTGCAGGGAGTGACCTCAAAGAACAGGAGTAGCTCATGGAGCAGAACTGCACCATTAGTAGTTTCCTGGGTGGACAAATCACTGAGGCAAAGAGTGGCTGCAGTTCCTGTTACAGCTTTTCTAAGCACCTTTGTGAAGTGCTTTGCACTCACAAAGCACTGGATAAAATATGTGTAATGTATTATTTTCAGTGAGCTGCCTGAGGCTGAGTGCAAATGTGGCCTAAGCTCAGCAGCCATGACTTTATACCCTCGGTGTGTCTTCAATCACTTTCCCCTACCTTAATACACATTAGAGATCCCACCTGCAGGGTTCCATTCCCACATTAGACAGCTTCTGTGAACGTAGGACTGAAGGTAGGAAGGAGCAGCAGCACATGAGATGTGCAGTGCATCACTGGCACAGACACAGATCTGCATAACAAAGGGCTTTGTGCCTCTTATGAAAAGGGAATTGTGTGAAGCTCACACAATTTTAACCATCCCTGCTCTAACATTTCTTTTAAAGCCTATGTGTCAGTTTGGATAAATGACTTTGGAGAAGCAGGAATCTTGTGAGTCTCAGCGCTGCTTTCTGGGGGTGGCAGGCTGTGAGACACTGCCATGCTACAACAGAGTAAAGAATGTGCACTTCTTCACAGCTGTAAAAAAAATATTGTATTCAAATGTGATTTCCTACAAGATTAGCAAATTTACTTATTAGATAATGGGACACATCAATAGGATAAAAATCTAATATTGGTGAGTGTAGGGTAGAAAATATTTATTGCAAAAGAATTTTTTAAAGGGGAATTTGGCAATTTTTAGACCATTAGTCAATCTTTTCAAGCACCACCGCTCTGAAAGGAGCTCATTTCAGAGCCTTCAGATTAAAAACTAGAATATATCTACAGCATGATATACCTAGATGTTATATACCTCGTTGATATACATGAATTACACAGCTATATATCTACATGAAGAAAACAAGAAAGAAGGAAAGAAGATGCATCGTTCTAACCAGCAGCCAGCAAAGTGCCAGGGCTCAAGATTTCTGATATATTTGAGCAGGAATTTGTCCGAAGCCATGGCATGCAGAAATCACATCAGTCCTGTGGCTGGTGGAGGGGCAGTGATGCTCTGCTGCTGGGAAAGGCGAATGGAAGCACTGTCAGAATTATCTGAGCCACTTGTGCTGCCATGGCTGAAGGACGAGCCTCAGTTCTGGCTCTTCCAGACTATATTTTCCACACCAACTACACATTCTCAACACTCTTACCAGTGACCAATTCTTTGTGGCATTGCCTCTCAGTGCCTTTTCATATTTACCTGTGTAATACCCTGTCTCACCCAATGTCCTGTGAGCACAGTTTTCTTGTTAAAGCCACTTCACCCTCTGAAGTATATATTTTCTCAAAGAACTGTGTTCTATGGCTTCTGTCTTATTTATCCATACCCTAGAGCATGCTTACTGGTACTTCTACTTGGCAACTGTATGTACATTTTAAAATTAATATCAAAAAACAAATAGCTGAGGCAGGAGAATGTGCTGGCAAGACTGAATAAGAAGAATTAAGAACTGACAGGACATTGTGACAGACTTTAAATTTTGTTATAATATATTTTATAGTACAAAAAGCACCTAGAATTAAATCCAAGAAGACAATGGTGACTTAATCTGCTTAGCTACCTGATCTAAGTATCAAAGCCAATAATTTTAAGGCTAAAGAAAATTCTTTTATTTACATAAATTGTTCTAGGACCCACTTTGTTCACTGGCTAAAATAAATAAATAAAGATAAACAAATAAAATTTATTTTATTTCTTTGTTTCTTATTTCTAATTATTATTTCTTATTTTACTTTATTTCTTGCTTGAAAACCTCTGGTTCCAGCCTGGATCTTGAGATACTTTTCTCTGCAAGATTGAAGAGCTACCTACAACTGTTCATAATAATTAAGGTTTAAAATGAGAAGACTGAACTTCTGGGTCCTTTCAGAGTCAGCTGTTGTGAATCTATATAGTGTGAAGGGAAAAGATGAAGTTAGAATCATAAAATCATAGAATACCCTGATCTGGAAAGGACCCACAAGGATCATCTAAGTTCAACTCCTGCCCCTGCTCAGGACACTCCAAGAATCACACCATGTGCCTGAGAGCATTGTCCAAATGCTTCCTGAGCTCAGAGAGGTTTGGTGCTGTGAGCACTGCCCTGGGGAGCTGCTCCAGTGCCCAGCCACAATGCAGATCAGTGAAAGGTGATTTCTGAAGGTCACTGTTGAGAGGTTCTGTAAGGACAGAGCAGCTGCTCCTTTCACCACTATTCCTGTACTGGATGTGGTATAACATGCACAGCCCCAGGTCACCGCTGTGGCTGTGGCTGCAGAGCTCTTTTCTGTCCCATTTTCACTAAAGCTGGCTCTAACCTATTTCCTAGCTGAGGCTGATGGGCCCCTGCTGCCCCATAAACTGCTGACACACCACATAGCAAAATCCTTCCTTGGCAAGGGTGTGATATCACACCAGACAAGTCAAGCACATTAACCAAAAGTTCAGAGGTATCTCAAAAAAAAAACCCAGGAATGTCAGTCTGTGTCACCTCTGTGCATAACACACATTGCAGGAAAGGGCACCTTCTTGATTTCTTAGCAGCCACAGAGCCATGCATCAGCCCACTCCTTCAAGCTTATACACAAAGCACACCTTTATTGAAAATAGACATCAATGTGCTGCATTAGACCCTGATTCACCTCTCACTGACATCAGCAGAAAGAGTGTTTTGGGTTCAACAGATCACATAAAAGTATTCAGGTTTGTCCGCTTTGATGTGGAGTCGCATTTGAGTGATATTGATCCAAGTCAACATTGCACTTGGTGACTTTGTCAAAAACTAAAATCTGGAGTAAGAACCTCTGTGAGGAACTGAAAGCCATACCAAACATAAGGGAAAGCTGTCTATAATGGGAAGTAGAATTCTGAAGCCTCATAACAAAAACATTGCTAAGTCTTTTAAAGATGGCTTTTCCTTTTAGCAGTATTTCCATTCCTTTCAAAACTGTTCAGCTTGGAAATAAATGAAAGTTAGGTTTTTTTTTTTCTTAAGTCATGTTTCCATCTAATTTTAAAGGTCAGCTAAATTTCTAGACTTAAATAATTTATTTTGAAATAACTTTTGGAATATACTGTTTTTCAAACAGGCAACTTCCCTGATACTTGTGTATGCAGTGCTCCTCATGCATTAGGCTCTGCCCTGAACTGGATTACTGAGCACTGTTATAGAACAAGCAATAAATAAGAACAGCAGCTTACTTCACATATCTCCGTATATGTTTTCACTTTAGATACATAACTATATAAATCATGGCTCTACGGCTCTTGTAGAGAGAGGATTAACTGGAAAATTGAAATCCTACTCTGGGCACTAAAACACTCATGCATTTTCTTCTGGTGTCCGAGCCCCTTCTGGGAGCTGATGCAATCTCATTACGATTCCATAAAGCTTTAGACTTTCTGTAAAGCATTGAAATTGCTGTTAAGTGATCCAGCCCTGTCTTGTATTTCACACCATTTGTGACACTTCACACAGTATCTGGTCCCCAATAATGTACCCAGAGGACAGAGGCAGTGTTTGTGCCATAGGCTTGTACAGAAATTTTGCATCTTCCTCAGAGGAAAATTGGTTCCATCTCCATAGGGGATCAGAGCAGAGACTGCAGTGATCAATGTCACAGTCAGAACAAACATATGAGGCTGTCACACCTCAGGCACAGAGAAAGCATTTTTAGATCAGAATAAAGTTAAACTTCCAATTAAGTTTCTCCATATGTAACACCATATCTGTCTCCTACAATAAAACCATTAACAGGGCAGAAGTGCTATCTCTACAAAAATAATTTCTAGAATCAACAACTGTTTTCTGCCCTGACATTTCAACTTTTGACTAGAATCTTGTGAGTCTCTCAATTGCTCTAATTCAAAAGAGGAATGAGACAATTTTACCATATTATAGTCACAATAATTTTATTTTCAGAAAACTGTTGTTTCTAGAACAACAGCAACAAACTTGCTTCTGAGCTCTTGCAAAAAAGCACAACATCTCAAAGTTTAAATATAATAAATCAGAATATTTCTCTGGTTAAGTTTGTTTCTGACAGCTGGCATTCAGTGCACTTGTTCTGTGCATTTGGGATAATTAATATTGTGCTGCACCTTGAATTTTGCACTATTTTCTCAGAAGTTCCAACATTGTGGAAGGTTTCTTAGTTCCACTGCTTGTTTCCAGGACAATTTATTGTGGACAAAGTTCCTGGAATGAAGCTCTCATCTCTTGATGTCAATGAGAAAGTCGTAGTTGTCTTCAACAAGCCCAGAATTTCCTCTGAAGAGGAAATATTAGTTGCACCTGGCAAAAATTCTGTGCACTGCTCTGACTTTAGGAACCAAAGTGGCATTGGGTGACATCAAAGATCCATGTGGCTTAATACTCTCCACAAAACACTAGCTCCAAAATTCAATACAAGAATGCTTTATCCTGATTTCCTGTCATCTAAGTGTCCTCTTCAGGAGATTCCTGGGCTGTATGCTCTTTTCTGCATATTTAGTTACTCCAAGTGAAGCTCTTTCCCATGAAATTGTCCAGTCTGTCTCTGAGCCCATGGTGAATTCCCTTGAATACAGCAGCCACAAAGTCCTGAAGAAGGGCATTCACAATTCCACAATCAAACATGCAATGTACTGCTTTCTCCTGTCTGAACTGTAGTTCCCTTAATTTTCATTCAATACTCCTACTTCTTTATTTATGTAAAGAGAGAGAAAGAAGCTGTCTTTCTCCAAGCTTGCTGTGATTTTGTGGCTCTCAGCCCAAGGGTCTCTTCCAGCCAGAAGACTCACCAGTGACACAACTCTTCCTTCTATAGAAGCCATTTCACATTTTTTATCCGTTTGCCTTCCCTGAACCTGACATGTCAAATCCTGACCTTCCCACCAAGTGGTAAAACCAATTTGGGGCCCATCAGGGCAAGTTCACACAATTTTTCCTACACTCAGTTCATCTACACTGAATTCGATTTGACATTCTGTTGACTGATCATTCAGACCTGTTCCTCCCACCATGGCTCCCAGACAGGTGTCACTTTTACTACCATGAGTAATTTACTACCTCTGCAAACTTTGAGCTGCTCATGTCCTGGTACAGATGACACGGAAAAGAACCCCCAGCAGCAATATGGTGGGAATGCAACAAGGACAAAATTTGCTTTGGGTATGGGTTTTAATATACTGTGAACATCAAAACGCAAGATTGCCCCTAGTAATTCCATGCACTTGACTTTGCCTGCCTACTTCCACCATACAGGAAAATGTGGCATTGGGAAAATGCCAGAGAGGAGTGTTGTATATAACGCACGAAGCAAGAAAACATGAAAGGACTAGGCTGATTGTGCATAGAGAACACAAGAGTGAGAAAACTTAGTGGTTTTCCAGCTTGTCAAAGATCGGAACAAAAACGAAAGCAGCAAACCATTATTCATGTCCACTGAGGACAGGACAGAGAGTAATGAGCACAAATTGCTGCAAAGGAGAAAATGCTTAATTATCCAGGATAATTACAAATCTGAAAAGATTTGCTGGAGAACTGGGTTTCACACCACTGAGGGCTCTTAAAAAAAGCTCAAGTATCTGCTAGGAAATATAGCAGCTGGGTTTTTCATCTCAGCTTAGGGCAGTGGACAGAATGGGGTTAAACAAGCAGGTTTGTGTGAACTCATCATCTTACCAGTGAGGAAATATGACAGAAGCATTCAAACTTCCATTCATGGAAGTTTGATAGAAGCATTCAAACTTAAAAAAAGGATTTAGGCCACCCATGAACATGATCTGGTTTTCAGAAGGGCTGAACTTCTTCAACTCTTACAAGATATAAACAACATGTAGGTACTCAGAGTCTTTGACACACTGGAATTTTCTCTTGCTTTGATGGCTACCTAACCTGACTCTACCCTCAGCTAAACAGGAATGAACCATTTTTTCACTAATGATGTTCAAACAGGCAATTCATTTTACCTGTGAGATGGAAGCACACGAATATTTCATCTTTTGGCTTATGTGGTGTTTGGGGCTAAGGAAGAAAGTGTTTTACGCACCTTAGCTTCTGAGTAAGAATGGGGTTGTGGTGACTGTTCTGTAGATCTGTTTTTGTTACTTTTCTCATCCTGCTTGAACTCTAGAGATTAAAGTCCCTTAAGAAGAGAAGACAGCATTCTTTTTTATTGATCAGCAGCTTCTGTGGTATGGGGAAGAAGACAGCAAAGATATCTCTGCCTTTGTGGGTGTATGACATAAGTGATGCCAAATGGAAAATGCATAGACCGTGCTGAATGCAAACTAAACAAGGACTGAAAATCTCTGTAGCTCCCAAGTACTCGTCAGTACAAAGACAGGAAGATACAATTATTTATGTTTTGAATATCCTAGACAAATGCAGACACTCAGCCTGGATACCTGTGTGTTTCTATGATAATGACGAGTAAAAAAATAGCTGTAAATTTTAGACATTGCCACAAACAAAACACAGCAGAGTATCTCTGCATCATGCACAGGATACCGCAAGATGCACAGGGCTCCTCTCAGAGATTGGGATTCAGTGCAAGGAAGCAAATAATTGGAAGTTTGTAATACCTGCATTTGAACACCTGCAGTTTCAGGGGTGGGGTAGATCTTTTAGGGGAGAGGTTCAAATGAAGAGGGGGAGAAAAAAGTGCAGTCAGCAGCAGAGTCAGATATTCAGACCGTGCAAACTGGAACAATGTCGCTGAAGTCAATCAAGCTCTGACAACCTGCAAAAGCCAACAAACTACTCTAGAATATTGTCTGAGCACAAACGTTATGTATTGACCTGTCTCCCTTTATCAAAATAGAAATTGCTCACAGATTCAGAAAATTTATTAGCTCTGAAACAAACACGCTTCCATCACCTTTGAGAAGATTTTGGACAAGTGCAAGCTCTACAACTGTGAGAATCCAGCCAGCTGTTTCTGAATCAGTACCTTTTTTTGGTAAATTAAAACTTCTGACAGGTATTAATGAAAGTCTGCAACATTCCTCTGCTTCAGCAAGCAAGCTGGATGGCCCAAGAGCTGTGATACAGTTAAAGTATGTGAAATGAAACCTGTCTTCCAGTTCATCTGTCAGTTACTGAAGCAGCATAAAAAAGGTCTAAGCTCCTGAAAATGAACAAGTCATAGATATAGTTATGCAAATGAAAGTCTACCTTCTGAGAAAGGCAGGTTAATCCTTCAGTTGACTTCAACCATTAAACTGAAACGCTATCTTGAATTTTTTTTCCCTTCACTAAAACTGGAAGTTGTGAATCTTATAGAACGCAAGGCTCCTGACAAGATTTTAATGTCTCTCATAAATGTAATTGTGTTGACACATTTCAGGATTTCTGCAAAGCATTTCACTCAATGAATGTCATGTAACAGTCTGATTTTAAAATTTTGGCACTACCTACAAATAATGTTGTCTTTATCGAACTGATTGAAAACATCCAAACTACGGTTAATGAAGTCACCAACACATAAGGATATTTGCAGGATGGAGGAAAGAAATCCTGGAGGATGTTATTGCATATTGTCACAAATTGTCACAAGTGGAAAATTGTATTAAGTTTGGAAGTGGCAGATTTTTATCAGGCACTAAGGCAAAGCAATTAACAATTATAACAATTAGTTCGTTATTGATGCAGAAATGGTTTTTATTTAATGACAAGAAAAAGGTGCTCCTCCTCTGAAAGACCAGAAAGGACCTTTGGGAAATCAACTTCTAAATTTCTGCATAAGGCAGGCTGACAAAATTCTCTGGTTTCAATCATGACAGACACAAGGTGCTTTAGAAAAACTGCATTGTCTTACAATTGCCAGCAATCACTCCATCAAACACTTCATAAATTGCTCTATTGACGAGTTGTCCTCATTTGTTTTGGTAAAAACCAAACACACACTCATTCACTCAAAATGCAGCAATGATCCTCATATCTATCCTAAATGGAATTACATCCAAACCTCCAGCCTGGCAGTGCTGTTTGCCTGCTCACAGGGGAGCCCAGGCACAGTCAGTGGTGTCGGAGCAGAGGTGTGGAATAAGCACATGGCAGTGCACAGCAGCTCTGTGACTTCCAGAACAGCAGTCCCTTGCACTTTGCTGCCATCTGCAAGGCAAAATAAATGGGAAGGGATGAACCCTACACTGTGGAACTACAGCACATTGCCTCTTGAGAGGATAGAGTTGCATTACAGGAAAGGATCCTTCACTTTACCTTCCCCTAGTGCCAGAACCCAGCACCCACGGCCAGGAAGAACTGAGGTCTCATGGTAATAATTGTTTTTGCCACTTACACAGGCATGCTTTTTTCTTTGCTTGTTATACAGGCAGAAGAATTAAAGGACTGAGGATATGAAAGTCAAAATACATGCCTGCTCTTAATAGAGAAACATGTGCTAAAACCATATAAGTTTTTAACTGCTCTAAATTATATTAATAACACCTCTAAAAGCGTTGTGTAATCCACTGAAATCAAAAATCTGTAACTCATCTCAGAGAAAAAATGCACTGTTGTAAGACATCTTTTTTAGATAAGGAAATAACAAATATCTGATAATTAAATAAATTAACAGTATAGAAATGCTCACTCAGAACTTACTGATTGAGCCTCAAGTTGGGAAAACCAGCATGCAAAAGTGAGAGTCTCAAAAGCCTAGAAGAAAGAGCAAATATAGTTATGTTAATAACTATTGACAGGGGTGAAGAATTTTGTATTGAAAAGAGATTTTCTAGGTTTTTAACCCAGCCTGTCAGAATTGACAACAATTATATTACTAGACAGCATTTTCTCATGAAGTGTCTGTTGTTGAGCTTGAACCTCACTCATTTGACAGTTCCCTTCTACATAACAAGAAAAAGGATATTTATTTAAATCTCCAAATACAATTTTGGTCTTTATGATACCAAATTAGAAGAAATAAATTACATTTTTTTAAACTATCATATTTGCATAATTATTAATGGACATACATAAGCACTCTGCATTTTTTAAATTGGCTAAAAGCAACCATAAAACAATGTACATGCATTAAAGCATATTACTGAAAATTACATTTAACATTTCAACCATAAAAACTCCTTGAACTCGATGCAGAAGGGCTATAGTGATCTAAAAGTACCAACACTGTGAGTTTCCTCTTTTGAAATCTTTAAACATTCTCCAGAGGTCAAAGTCTTTAGCATAAATCAGGAGTACATTTGGTTTTACCTCGATCCTCAGTAAAGCTGGTTATCCACAAGACAGTACAGTCTAAAGCCTTATGAAGAGTTCAAATATTCCAGAGACCTCATTTATTGACTGGTTAAACAGCAATAAAAAAATTGTAATGCTTGTTGCCTCTCTGAAATTGTGAGGTTGGTTTCGCATAGGTTGGTTTCCAAAGCTCTTATGAATTTAATAGGCCCCATTTCTGCGAGTTGTAAACTACTGCCTGAGCTGATTTTTTGGCATGTTGTTCTGAAATGCTGATAATTTGGCTGGGACAGAACACAATGAATGGTAAATGGATGAATTACCAGAAAGGCAATTGCTCATAACAGATTAATGGGCATGCCTAATATTTTTGTAAATGTAATGCCTCTCAATGCATATGAAGTGTCAGCAACCTCTTTTTGCCACACATTTTCTCTCTGAAACCCATTATGGGAGTGGATTCAACCACGCTGATCAAACCCCTTTGTAAGAACTGGAGATACTAACACACACACACACACTCAAGTCTTTCCTCAGGGGTCTTGTTTCAGGCATAGAAAGGCAGAGGTGATACAACAGCAGAGAGCAAAACATGCCACAAAATGTTTGCAATTTCCCTTTAGTCAGTAGCTCACACAGCTATCAGACATTATAAGAAGGTCTTTTGTATGTGTTGCTTCATACATCTGCCAAACAGCTTTTTTAAGGAACATCTGATAGAGACAGAGGTCTGACGAAAAGCCAAATTATTTCAGGTATGTTCCAGTCAAGAGAAGCATTTTTGAAGCATCAAAGGAAAAGCAACATATTCACACATCTCATTTTCAACAGAGTCAAATCCTCATCAATATTGTGTTTTCAAAGCTGTCTTTATGGCATTTCTTTCTTCTTCAAGAAAGCCTCCCTATATTTTTTCATTGTATCTCTGTGTTTCTGCCCCTCCCCACTAAATTCAGGCAAGTTGCATGCCTATACAGAAGGGAATTTTTGGTGGTATTTGCTGTGCTTGATTAAGAAACCGGTCTTCTCTCAAAACTGCTGCTGCAATCTTAAAAATCTTTCGAATCTTAAAAATCCGAAAATTCCATGGCACACGGAGAACAACCACTTTGGTGTGCTGACCACTCTGATGGGGCGCCACTCACTAAACAGCCCACTCTGATGTAAACTGAAGAGAACATGTAGCCTGCAAGGAGATAAAAAAATGGATTCTCAACAAGCAGAATTGTTTGATGGCTTTAAGTCAGACTCCTCATAAGAGTATTTCCTGTAACAATCTAAGTATTCACACTGGTGTGTTTCCTCTGGCAGAAGTCACTCTGAAATAAGGGCATTGAAACGGGAGACTTCTGTTTCAAAAATGATTGCTGTGAAGAGGCATTCTCATAAACAGGTGGGAGAAGAAATAGGACAGCACTTAGATATAAAACTGGTATACAAGTAGTTGTGAAAGACTGTGATAAGCTTGGGGCATGAAAGCAATCTTAAAATTGGAGCTTCCAAATCATATATTGTTTGTGCTCATCAGCTGGGAGTCATTTAGGGTGATCTTGGTCATACTAATCTCTTTGGAGATGTTTTTTGGAAGAAGAAGCCAAGCATATGTATCCATTTTGAATTTAAAATTGGTGAGGGGGACAATTAAACACACCTGCTCTGAAGGTGTGTGGAACAAGCACTATGGGACAGGAAGGACAGGTAGGATTTGGGGCATCTCAGTATCTTCCCAGCTTGGAGGGAATAAGAAAACCCAGCTTGGGTACATGAGCTCTCCCTTGGAATAACGTTTAGAAAAACAGCCTATATTTCCCCATGTTCTGAGCACTTGACTGAGTGTATTTATAAAAATCTTTGAGGTTGTTAAACTACAGAGGAAATTTAAATGCGGCTTAGGAGCTAACCTTCTTTTAGGCTTTCTTTGTGAGGATCCAGAAGTGCCACATAAGTGTTCATGAGTTATTACTCATCAACCCTTATGAAAATAGTTCATTTTTAGGCTGGTTTTGAAGATGAGGAAAAGACAAAGGTTATGTTTGATTTATATTTCACTAACAGCGGTGTATAATGAGTTTAACAGGATTACAGTGCTCTTCATGTAACCAAAATGGCTCTCTATCGATGTTGTTATACAAGCCAACATCCAGACAAAACCAAGAACACCGTGAAAATAATGAAACATTTAGGCCTGGATTTCTCCCCCTTAATTTCAGAAAAAAAGTATTCTCAAATTAGCTTGGCAAAATTAGTTTTAATGCTTTATGTAACATGTGCAAACAAAAATTTGCTTTTTCTTTGTATCTTAGGCTGAAAAATCTGGTTTCATCTACATGAAACCAACCTCCTACTCTCACTATCCTTGCTTGTTTTTTTTTAATTCTACCTGTGCCTGCTCATACTTTCCCTCCTGTTCTGTTATTATACAGAAAGGAGCTTGGCTTTTATAAAATAGAAGTCATTTCACGCTGTACCAAATTTGTGCTAAGATCACAGATCTATAGTTGAAACACTTCTTGTTGGCAAAGTAGCCAAAAGCGAATAATGTATCCTAACCAACTCTCTCATCACAAAAACCAAAACTATCAGATGCTGATGTAGATGATGGCTGGTATCAGTGTAATAGCTTTATTGGTACAACACACTATCATTTTGTCCAAAGATGAATTGTGCAGGTTTCTTACGGACTGAACATGAATATCTGGTGACCTGCTTGACCAAATAAAGTTCACCATTTGCTATGAAAATTCATCAGAGCTACAGCTTCAGATTTTTCTAGCCAGGGCTGAAGTAAAAAGTAGACTTTTGCTATCAGGCTTGCACAGTTGTGGGACAATATCATATCTGAAAAGCGAAGGAGAAACAAATTCAGAACTAGTGAAGACCTGGGGATTTCAAAAGCATTGCCCCATCATCTCTGCTGGAGCTCTTTCTTAGAGAAGCATTATTAGCAAACTGAGTATGAACTGATGCAAATCATTTTATGAAACTACTTGCAAGACATGAACCATCAGATGTGGCTGTAAAATCTGCAATTGCAATTTAGGTTGAAGGGTTCTTTGATTGTAATTAAACTCTAATTCCAACACAGGAAAGGCAAATTGTCATGTTCTCCACATGGTATTTAATTTTCAGATGCTGTTCCTTCACCTTTTTCCTCTGGAAGCAAGACTCTGGAGTACAAATTATCAAAAGAGGGCTATAATCTTGGATCTGACATGAAAAAATATGGGTGACTCACAGACACTATGCATCTGTTATCACCACCCTAAATACATGATTATCTGGAAGACTGAACTTCGAGTTTCTAGAAGAGAAAGCTGCAGTTTCTCCTTTGAATTACATTTTAGGTTTGGTAAATAATTGCACCCACATGTTTTCAGCTTATTACTACAATCAAAGTAAAGCAAAAAGCACTTGGCAAGTGGCAGGCGTCGTTTAAAGAATAAATGATGTGGGGGTGAGAGCTAAGACCCAGGAATTTCACAACAGGCTAAAAAACAGATCTAATGTTTCAGTAAAGCACTGAATATGGTACAAAGCCCATAATATTGCCTTAAAAGTGAGATTCAGAAATCGAGGGAAAATTTCTAAGATAAATAAGGAATTGGAGTGTTGACAGAGATGGCAGGACTCTACTTTTCAGAGTTTTTAAAGAATCAGACTTGCAACCGATGTTAGCTGATATTTTTATCAATTGCCCCAACCAAAAGAAAATTAAATCAATGAAGTTTCCCGGTGACACAAATTTTAAAGAGAATACATGAGTACTTCAGATGTGGAGAAAATATGACTTTGAGGAAACAAGCAAAATACAAATTTCACACAAAACTCGAATTTAAATTCACCAAAGTAAAATTTTGTGAACAATGACAAAAATTTGCAAAATTTTCTAAGCTGCAAACAATGTAAAAATACAGTCTGAAACTAGCTAGGATATGTACTTGGCAGGAAACTGTAGAAGTAAAACCAGTTTTTTATATTCTAGTAATTTTTATTGACATAATTTAATATATTTATGCTCTGAAGCAGTAACAGAGCGTCATATACACTCAGTAATTAGTTTTGATCTAGTTTTGTAACAGGAAACAGTAACTTCAGCATTTATAATCACACTTCATATCTATTTTTTCACTTACTTTCTTTGGAAATAAGACAGATAATATCATCTGTCTTCCCCAGTGAACTGTGGCACTATTGGTCATTTTTTCTGTCCAAGAAGAAAGGAGAGTTGACATTTCAAAGATGATTATGCTCTGTCATCACAAAAAAATAGACGGCCAGAAAGAGAACAGAGTTTCTTTAAGTATGAAACCCCTGATCTCACACAGAAAATCTGCAAGGCAAAAAGACCTCATAAAATCTCCAGCTGCAGGAAAAGTTTTATGTTGCACTTACTATCAAAGGACCTAAGACTCCAGTCCTGGACAAACATCCCTCATTTTGCAAGAGATATGGCCAATATGTTAAAACACAAGAAAGCCTACAAAATCAGTGTATCAGTCTGCAAAATTGCAACCAAGAGATGAGTGCTGATGCTCATTCCTGATGAAATGGATAGACTTGTGAAGAGTTTGGCTGTGTGAAACATTTAGGAAGTTATGATTTGATCCTTACTTGGAAGAGGGCATTTCAATGTTTTAGTGCCTTCCAGGGAAACAGTAACAGCAGACTAAGAAATGTGTGTCATATATCAACATGTTCACTGCTGTGCCTATTTGTATTCTGTGTGTTTACGTGCTTTGCATGCTGCTTTCTCCCAAATATTGGAAGTTAGAGACCTGCCTGGGGCTCTTCTTTTCTTCCCACATGGCACTGGAAACAAAATATGGCAGGGAGGGTAGGAGAATACCTAAATTTTCTGTTATCTAATCTAATATTTACACTGTTGACTTACACTGTTTGTATAAGAACCCCATAGCTACTGTAAATAATACAATGCTGTGGGATTTATTTTTAATTATTTTGAGTTGTAAATGGTAGAAAGCTAAGAAAAAGGGTTTTGTAAAGAATATTCTGATATCTGAATAGAGAGAAGCCAGTGAAAGAAACAGTTTAATGTATATCTTAATTTTGTAAGTTAAAAGGATGGACAGGAAGGGTCAGTACCAGCTCTTATAGCCCAGAAAATACCAAAAATAATGAGCCAAGTTAAAACCTGAGTACTTTCTACTAAACAGCCTTCAAAGTTACAGGACAAGTGACTGCCCAAAGCAGAGACTGGGATTACCAGGTAGCTTTTTAGTAAAGCTCAACCAAGCCAGAGAAGGATGCAACCTCTGTGCACTCACTGGTCTGACTGTCAGAGCATCCACCTAAGTCATACAGAATTTGTCTTGCTTACCCACTCCTATGCAAAGGTACCTCAACACACAGCTTGCTTAAAATTTCTTCAGAGGCACTTAAAATTTCTTTAGGGACAGGATTGAGACATAGGCATATGTCCCTATGTTTGCTGCCTCTAGTAGCAATACAAATATTCAACAGGTATTTGTCAGATTCCACTGTGCAACTGCACAAGAACGTTTCCACCAAAAATTTTTGGCTGGACAAAGAAACAAACTCTTTAATTCTGACCTGGTACACACTCCCCAAAGGATTCATGGTTGCTGTTTTTTTGTT
Organism: Origma solitaria; assembly: GCA_013397895.1. Classification (NCBI taxonomy): domain Eukaryota; kingdom Metazoa; phylum Chordata; class Aves; order Passeriformes; family Acanthizidae; genus Origma; species Origma solitaria. The sequence continues at coordinate 3,890,684 of VZRL01004627.1, forward strand.
CCAGCTCCTTCCTTGTTCAGCACAAATGCAATGAACAGGCTGCCAAAAATCCTTCATCGCCTTGAGTCCTATCTGCCAGGCCCCTCAGTACCAGGCACCCTAGGATTAACGATTAGCCCACAACAAAGTAGCTGAACTTTAATTCTCTTGCTCATGTGCATAAAGCCCCTGAGTCCTTGATTAAATCAACCCGTTTTTCAGACACTCAGGAGCTCTGAAGCACGTTTTATAACCAGCTAAGCCAACTACACAAAGCTTTAGTTTTCAGTTAAAGCCTCTGCAATGTGGTGATTCTTTTTCGTGGGGGAGACTGAATTGCTTGCTATCCCATCTTTACCTGCCGGTGTCCATATTTCCTTCAGTTTAGAAACCACTGCAGCTTTAACAAATTGCACAAATCTGCTGAACACCCCATGTGTGATTCCAAGGCTAGAGATAATTAAGTATTTCCTTTTACATAATAAAATTGTCCATTAAAAATATAATTCTGATGTTTCAAACACACTGAGATATTCTTCTGTATTTTGGATACATTCATGTTCAGGCACATTCTTGCAAAATATTGCATCACTAGATGTGTCTTTTCTTTACAAGGGTCTGTACAAACTGATAAACCATAAGAACAAAGCTGAATCTTGAGATACATGGCATTATTTGTCTGTGGCTATAAACATCTTCCACAGTGAATATTTTCCTGCTTAAGATGATCCAAAAGTCCATTAATCATGAAAATCACACCTGTACTTCTTTAAATGTTATTTTAACTAGAGGATTAGGCAACAACATATGCTCTTAGGCAGATTTGTAAAATGAGGCAGCCAGAAACTGCTACATTTGCAATTCAAAGTAAGAGGATTTTTACAGAAGTTAAACTCTATTCTTGGTTCCTGCTCTTTGCATTAATACCTGTGTTTCCTTACTGTTATGTTTAACTGTAAATAGTTACATTATACTGTAAATTTCTATTACAGACAAATCTGTCTAGGAGATAAATAAAGTGAGAGTTCAAACAACTAATTGGCTTTATTAGCCTGGACATAATGCAGGACCTTGTCCTTTGGGGTTTTTTTGCTTACAGGGAACATACAAAGTATCTTACTGTGTACCTGCTTCTGCACGGTCCTGAACTAATTGGGCCAATGTCTCCCAAATTGCATAATTGGCTGAACATTCCTAGCCTTCTGATTTTAATCAGGGACACATGGTGCATATCAATAGTCTGCTTCATTACGCCTCAAGAAGATGCAGGCTACTGTCCATTTTCAATTAAATTGTATTTAAAAAGAACAGCAACTTGACCTTTTGGAATACCACATAATAGGTTTAAAAACTTAAGCAGCTTTGGTTTTTTTTCCCCTGGAACAGCTAACTAACAAATAGAAATAAGCACTCCTTATTGCAGTATGTCACCAAGGATCAGCCTTTGACACAGCTTTGAATCCACTGGCTATGTCTTGTGATGATAATAACACCTGAAAAAAAATCAGTTGCAAAAGAGTACTGACTTGTATGTCTCTACAGCCTTGGAGCTCTCTGTTGGCATTTGTTTACTAGAATAACATAGAAGCCATTAAAGAAAAAGGGTGGGTGTGATCAAACAGCACAACACTGAGAGGGCTCCAATCCCAAAAGGCTCACCCTTTTAATTGACAACAGTATGCAAGAGAAAAAAGATGAAAAGCCTTTCTAAAGGTAATGAGCAGATCACTGCCAGAGCTGGCAACAGAACATGCATCTTTTAAGTGCTCACTTCTATTTATTTCTCCTTAATACCAATTCTGAATGAAACATCTATTATTCTAAATTGATACTAATCTATTCTCTCATGACATCCCTGAAAGGCCATAAGACAGCAAGAAGAATTTAACATGAGCATAACTTTACTTCAGATTACAGGGATTCTTTTTGTTTACCTGTGGTGACAGAAGTTGTCAGCCAGAATAGTTCTGTGCACAAACCAAAAGGAGAACTCAATTAGTAGCAAGCCTTTAGATACCCAAAGTCAGCACCGCTCAGGAACTTTTAGCTACTATGTGAGATTTCATAAGACTGAATAGAAGACATGAGAGGCTTTTATTGTAATATAACAGCAGTTCTGGGGAAGCTGAGAGAAAAAAAATCATGCTACTCCAGCATGTGCTGGCCACATTGTTGAAAACCTATCTGGTCTCTTAAGTTGAGGGGGTGTGTTGAACAGCTGGATCACTAAAGTACACTTGTCGTTGTAACAATAAATATCAGTAATTCATGGGCCCCAATGTTTAGGAATAATGTTCTTCTCCAGATTGAATGTCACTGTGGCCTTGTGTAAGTGGAAAGTGACAAAGCACTACCGTATCTCTAGAGCTCAGAAACAATCCCACATGTAGTGCGCTTGTTACTCACCAAATGAGATGAAAGCATACAACAAAACCAAACATAACAACAAAACTCTGAAAAAATAGAAAACTATTCACTAAGCACAATAGCCTAAACAAATGGTACACAGCATCTCTGCAGACTGAGGTCAGAGGTGATTTTAGTTTATGTAATTGATTATTAGAGACTTTAAATATCCTTGACCTATATCAATAGAACTATTCCTTCATTGAAAAGCATAAACAGGCAACTACCACTCCCCAGCTAGGAATTCATCTGGCAGAGGCAGGAAAACTCCCCTTATTTCAGGTATAAATATTTTTTCCTTTATTTACAGGTTCTTCAGTGAAAGCCAATTCACTCTTTTTGGAAGTACACTTCCTTCAAACAGTCCCCCACACGTAGCCAAAAGGCTACTAAAGAAAAAGGGAATAAATTAAACCTCCTAGAAGAGTATATTGTGGACACTATGGAATATTTATAGAACACCCTCCTGGGCCCTAATAATCAGAAGCCTAACTTCAAATATTCTAACTTAGGTACTTGTAAGTACAATTCTATTTTATTGCGACAGAGGGACATTTGAACTCTTGGATAAAGTTAGCCTTCGTGAATGCTAATTCTTCTGTCCCACCTACCTTCAAAACACCGACCTTTAAAACCCTGGTGTGGACAGTTTTCCAAGCTTAAACCAAAGATATTTGTGGATAGCTCAGCTAGACTGCCAAAGGCATCAGGGTCCAGGAGGAACAAGACAAGTTAGTCTTTGTCATTCTTCTCAGGTTTTCTCTCATGAGCAAAAAAAATGTATCCAGATCCCATAGCAGCCACCTGACACTAATTACATCTAGGATAGACAGAAGATGCAATTTATAACTGAAGGTAATTAGGAATTTCAAAGACTTACCAGATAATATAGTGAAGTTTTGTCACTGGAAGTCTTGAAACAAAATGTAATGTCATTTTAAAAGCTGTGTTTCTTATCTCAATAAGAATCTATGCCGGAATTACAGAGTTCAGTTCCCTGGTGTGGCTTGTACAGGAGGTCAGATGAGACAATACTAACAGTCTCTTCTAGCCTCCAAATCAGTGAATAAGGAAACAGCAATTATCTCCATGACTAGTCATAAAAATAGCTTGATCATAATAAAAACAAAGGATCAAAACTATGAAAGAGTTGGGTTTGCCTACTAACTTTCAGAAGTGTGACAAGAACAAGCATTTGAAGTAATAATCATTGTAAATTATTTAAAAAGAAAAAGAAAAATAAAAACAACAATAAAGGCAAAATTTTCTACCAACATTTGGCCATCTGCTTCAACCCTATAAAGGGCATTACTTTCTGTGTGTTTTATTGTTTTGTTTTATTTGTCCTAAAGGTCACAAAGCAAGTTTATCTTCTTGTCTGCACGGGGCTATTGGACACCTTAATAGATTTCATTATAAGAGCCATTTCTCTGACATTCAGCTGACATTTGACTGTTCACGACTTCTGAAGTGACAAAAAACACGTGCAAATCTTCCTAGGAGTACATTACATGTGTGGGAGAGAGCAGGAAAAAAATTCAGATGGAAGCAACATCAGAATCATCTTTGACATGACCATTTTCACATGTTTGAAATGCTATAAAACACAAAGACTGAAAGAAGCACTACTCTAATTCTTCTTCAATACTTCAGGAGAAGACAGTAAAGTCAATAATGGGATTTTTAATGTAGTGGTTTGAGCAGAAAAAGTGACTATGGAGTAAAGTGAGAAAAGGATTTACCTAAATACATTCAAAAGTGCACAGCAGACTTCAGTGACTGGCTCCACTCCTTTTATCTTCACTGCACATCCAAATTAAATGATACATAAAATGAAATGAAAGTAGTTCTACCTAAGTGTCTAACTGCAAAATGTACACTTCCCCCAGAAATAAAAACTTACTGGAAAAACTTCATCACGATTTGTATCATCATTGCCCACCCTTTGCCAAAGAAACGTTGGCTGTCACTCACCTGAAGGAATTCCTCTCCTTTTCAGAGCACTTGAGGACACCAGCTCCCAAAATTACACAGTAGTTTGGAAGATGATAATTGCCAATTTGGGCCACAAGTCCTGCAGAGTACTTGCCATTTTCCTTGGGTTCCTGGCCTCCTTACCAAGTTAATCACCTTGAAACGGTCAGAATTTTTTTTAGTTCACCTTAGACAAATTTGAAAATAAAATCCATAACATTTATTCCTTAAAACAAAACATTATGCTCTTGATTATGATACTTAAAACACACCTTCAAATGTAAAGTGTAAAATAAATAAATTGGCATTTGAGACAAACCCAATGTAAATATTCTTTCTTCCCTTAGATACATTCAGTGGAAGTTTAGCACCTTCTAAAGTAAAGCTAAAGATAAGAGTTTCAGCATTCACAGATCCATCAGAAGCAGTATGCACACTACAAACTGGAAAATATCACTCGGAAGAATTGTCTTTCAGAAGGGACCCTCTTTGAGCCTTTATTCAGAAAGAGAAACTAAAAGGGCAGCAGCTCAGTAGCATTCATTCTCTGAAACATTTTCATTTCCAGATGACCTAAAAGGTTAGCTTGGAAGCCAGCAGTCTATCCTTCATAAATGTGCCTTTTTAACTTGTAATATTACTTTAATTTGTCTTGAAGACTATGCCTGCCACATTAATACCACTGATGACAGAGCCGGTCCTCAGAAAGCTCCCTGTTCTTCTCTATTATTTTGGGGAGTACAGGTGTCCCCAAACTCAGGGGATATCCAGACTGCACAAATTACTTTCATATTTGTGTTTAAGTACTTGAAGTATGTTAAGTGATGTATTAAGTACTCAAATGTGCTCACATGTCTAACTGTGTCAAACACCATCCTCAAACTAAACTCTTAGTCTTTGCAAACCAAATATTCCTGTCCCTTTAAAACTTAAATACACTGGTCTCAAAGCACTCCCAGCAGATTAATCTTTGTAACACAGTGGAGCTCTCATTTTCTCTCTTAAGACCAAACAGTGGTATCTCGTATTCTTCTAAGAGCCACAAAAGGCATGCTCAACTCTCTCATCTGCTTTGGGGAATTAAAACCCACAACACTTGCTTCTCTGTAGAATCTTCTAACTAATGAGATTTATCTGACCAGCTAAGAGCAAGGGCATGAATCAACAAAGAGCAAGGACATAAATCAATAACCTAATAAGTTAGGACTCCTGCTCCTGTGCCTGGATTCTAGTAAAGAAGAACATGCCCTCAGCCTCTGGGGAAAACACAAAAAATTTCTGAAGGAAAAAAGAAAAATAAAATCCACCTCTCCCAGCTGAATACTCCTACCAGTATTAGTGAGAGTCATGCACCCTGAGATTCTCACCATTATCAGTTAAAATTCTTCTTATTTCAGTTTGAAACAGCTGAGAGACAAGGGACAAACAACCTTCCACCAGCACTATGAGGGCTGCCATAGTCACTGTTGTATTTCCTGTGTCACCTCCTGGTTCTGGCCTCCAAGGGAGAGGGTGGGAGGACAGCATAAACCACTATCAGTCTAAACCAGGGATGCAGAAGCAGTATGTCCTTAGATGTCATCACAGCTCTCAGTTTCTGTGCTGCAATTTGCTCTTCTGGAAAGGAGGACTGGGAGAACCAACTGCTCAGACCCTGCAAACACAGCTAAAGGCATAAATCCACTTCCTGATCAATACAACTTTGATGATTGTTAACTATGATCAATCCCATTCCCCGTTCAGGTACCTGTTGACAAAACAGACTTTTAAGGAATAAAGCTTGTCAAATTTATTACAGAACAGTATTGCCCTCCTGTGGCCAAAGACTTTTCCAAAGAAGTGAACCTTATGAGGGCTCCTCTGTATTTATTTGTTTGTTTGCACCCACCTTTCTGAAAGGAAGTGACAAGTGGCAGACTCACCTGCAAACCCCTCTGAACCCTAAATTCAGAGGTGGTATGGGCACATTAAGGCATAGCAGCTGAACAGAAAAGTAATCAGTAGACATGATGCCAGTCCCTCTGGCTCCTTACATTTCTCCTGATGATGCTTTTCACATCTGAAATTATTATTATCTGCATTCATCTTCAGTGGTGACATTTGATAAAGACAGCAGTTCCTTCTGTGCACCATCATTAATCAGTCCTCTTCTACCTTAGATCTACTGCCTTTTTAATAATCCAAAAGCAGAATGTGCCCATTTTCTGAGAAAGAGACAATGCTCTATTCCTCCACTGGGAGCAGGCATAGACCTTCCACACCTTACCCAAACCCATGTCAGTAACCTGATTTCCTCTCATTTCAAAATCTTTCAGATCAGGTCCTGAGTGACTTAGTAAATGCGATGTTTGCAGACCCACACAGCAATAACAGAGGCTGCAGTGGGACTGACACACAGCTCCCCATGGCAAAACCCAATTCCTAAGGCTGCAGAATTGATGTACAAAGCAGATGACATCATCCCACCCTTGAATATATGAAGCTGTCTCTGAAATCCCCATAACTTGGCCAAACAGTATAGCTTAACCAACAAAATTACAACTTTTTCTTGGGTGAAATATTTGGAGATAATAAAAACCTCTTAAATATTGAACAGTCACATACCTGAGAGAAAACAGTTGCAATAAAGGATTTACATAAATGACAGGACAAATGTAGCTTAAAGCAGTCTAAATTCTCACCATTATGTCAAAGTGTTGAAAACCAAGTTACAGTTTCTGTGGAGATTTATTGCACTTTACATATTTCATGGAATGTGCTTGGCCCAATCTATTTTACCTGCCAAGAGTCAGTTAATATGACTCAGCTTTTCTGCCCAGATGTCAAAGGCTGAAGAAATAAGGATAAGCAGCTCCATCTTCCTTTTCTGATTGCCAGCAATGTAGTACAAGAATTATTTACATTTTCTTCTCACAATAAGTGTGCATTTAACCAAGTCTGATTTAAATTTATACATATGTTCCCGTATTTTCTACGCTAGATTTTTATGCTGCTCCATTCAAGTTAAAGAAACCAGTCACAAATACTCTATATAGCCAGAGAACGTTACAGAATACATCTGTGCTCAAAATATGCAAAAATACTGTAAGTCATTTCTGGAAAACATACAGCCCAAAACAGGGGACAAATAGGAATCCTGGGCCACAACAAACTTCCTTGGACACAGCCATAGTTTTTCAATGCACTGGAATGCAGCTAGCAATGTACACTCCAAAACACAATTTTGTTCTGGTTAACATAAAAACAAAATCTTTTGTTTCAAGTAAGTATTGACAGCAAATTTTACTTGCTGCTTAATTTCTGAAAAATTTATTTTAATGATCATCTCAAGAGAAACAGCATCTGCTTAGCATTAGGTTCCAGAAGGGTCTGTAAAATGTGATGGACAATGACTTCATACCCAGCTGAGCACATAGCGACAGAGAGAGCAGGATAAAGAATAACTCCCAATCTCTTGGAAATATCTGAAAAGGATTTTTTCCTATGCTTCCCTTCCAAGAACATTTTGTACAGACCAAGTGTACAGCACTGCAGTCTAGAAGGAAGGACAATATTTGAAATGGTTTTATCCACAAGATGACAGTGAACACAGCTCACTTGCTCCTGAATTCTGTGTAATCCATGTTAAGAGTCAAAGTCTTGCTAGCATTTGGTTTAATTGGGCAGAGCACCTGTGTCTTCCGGATGGAGGTACAAAAAATAACAGCATTTCTCCAGCTCAAGCTCCACTGCAGTGTTACAGCAAGGATGTGCACTGACCACATCTTTCAGCAATGTGTCCTGCAGGACAGGTGAAGAAGGAGATCAGATTTCTTCTGGGAACCCTGGAAACATCATCCATTTCCTTTTGTGTACATTCTTCCTAACCCAGTGGCAATGAACAGCCACATTTGAATGTTGCTACTCGCTCCCAAATGCAACAAATTTCTGATTGTTCATTTTAATTTTCCATCTTTTCTGATCAATTTTTATTTTGGATGCTATCTAGGAAAAACAAATAAAAATTATTAAGTGGCTCATATTTAGATTTCCATTTATTTATATTTTTAGCTGATACATTTGTCATCAGTAGTGCTCAATATTAGTTATGTCACATTTAACACCCCAAAATCATTCTTTTCATTTAACCACTTTTCCCCAGAAAACAATTTTCTTGACAATTACAGTGATTTCTTTTCTTATGGTAGCCCATCTTGCAGAAGCAACAGAACCCAGCTGAAAAAGTGTGGTACCAGGATGCCACCAGCTAGTCCAGGCTTTTCTGCCTCTCCTCTTGCTTCTTGACCCAGGCTTATAGCAAAGAAAGTCAGTTCATCATCCCTCCCGTATCTCACACTCACCATTTCTCTTATATTTGTAAGCTCAGTACTTCTTGCTGTGTTGTAAAACCCTACCCACTCTGCTCTGCAGCACATCTCTCCCTGGATGGTGCATACTTCAGGCAAGGAACAAGTCTTTGCTTCTGGCTCCTAAGTCCTTTTTCATCCTGTTGGACACTGGGACTTATAAAGCCATGAGAATTGCTCTCATTCCTGAGAAAGGTGTGACCCCACCTCCCTCTACAATTATCGTGCTTTTGGGGTCATTACTCCTGAGCAGATGTGCAGACACTGCTACTCAGGCTTTTTACGTCTGAATGCCTCAGAGCCAATAAGGATAACAAAAAACCCCGAAATCAGTGTTTGGCTGGTGAAGCCCTTCTAACTCAACTGCAGTCTCTCCCTCCTTGAGGAATTCTCTGTGGTGCCCACTAGGAAGCACTAAGATCTCAGACATAGCAAGTGATATAGATTTTTTTTTTCTAGCTCTGAAATCCTCTCTTTGAACCTTCTGTGAAGAGTAGTTATTTCAGCTGGACTGGAAGAACCCATCTGCTTATCTGGCTCCATTTTCCACAGCTCCTATGACCCCTCTCCTGCCTAAACAGCTGAAAATTCAGGAACAATAATGAGAATGAAATGTAATGAGAATGAAAACTACTGTTTTTACATTCTCAAGTGTTCATGCCAGAGCTTTTAGTACTCTAAAATGCCAAGCCACAGCTGAAGGCTGCTCACCAAACATTCAATTCCCCATATAACAGTAACTTGAAAAATATTCCTGCTTCTCTTCAAGAGTTTTGATAACTAACACGCCAGAAAATAGAGAAGTTTCTGTACGGCTCAACAGATATAAAAAACGATTTTGAGCTACATTTGAATAATGCAAACTGTGACTTACAACTCTTCCTTGCACATCAAGGAAAAGAGAGCCAGGAGTTTTGAAAGGTACCAGTATTTGGTAAAGTTTGAAAGCTATATAGTGGAGAAGGAAAGGGAGGAAATTAATGTACCTATTATGAATGTAAACTTAGCAAATTGTGATGTCAACACTAAAGGAAAAAGGGAGCTCATGAAGGTATGTAAACAAGGAATAGCATAACCCAAATTAGATGGGAAGAGGAAGAAGAAAGCAAGGCGGAGAAGCAAGAGGCAGAAACGGCTCAAGGCAGCAGGACACACAGGTGCACTTGCTGAAGAGCTCCCTGCCACAGCTCACCGTGACAATCAGCACAGTAGAAGCCATTGGCATTGCTGTACTACATTTTTCAGGAGAAATGAGTACCCAGATAAACCGCAACCATACTTTGAAGGAGTCCTTAACTCAATTGCTGACAAAAAGGACGCAGTTGCTCTGACAGAAAATTGATGTAAAGGAGCAAATCTGTCAGGTTTGTTTCTATACTGTGCTGCTGAATTCCAGAAAGGATGATTCAGGAGGTACAGAGTTACAATCAATTATCTATAATAGGATGATGAGAGAAAAATACAGCACTTAAGTATATGGTTTTCAAGGAGATGGCACTTGGCATTCTTCAGAACACTTTTTTTTATTTCATGTTCTGTTCCACTGAACTGCTCTTGCATTTTTATTGAACTAGACCCAACCATGAGTTCCACTGATGGGCTTCATCTCAGAGAGAAGCAGCATTTCATACGCAGGTGAGATACCTGTTAGCAATTTGTTCATTTATTTTCATTCATTTAATTTTTTATTTTATACTAATGAGCTACAGCCCAAATTCTATTCAAAAATTACCTATATACTTAATATTAAAAATGCAAGTAGTCTCACAACAGTAGAATTCATGAGAATTAGTACCAGAATTATAAATGAAAGATGGATTCTTGGATTCTGGGTTCTTGAGAAATCACCTCTTATTTCAAATCTTGAACTTTTTCAATACCTAAACTCTCTCTTGGAAACAAGTCAAGATTCCACCTAAAAATATCCTTACCCCCTCCACACTTAGAAAGAGCCTTTAAAAGTATGTGTTGAGAATTGGATAGAAAGGAGAGGTGGATTCACCCCTGCAAACAGAAGTCATCTAGAGCTGCAGTCAGGAGCACTAAAACAAAGAGCCAAGAGTGCCAGTGAGTTCTTTGTTTCTTCCCAAAACAAGTCATGGTTCACTTTGATCAGCTCCAAAGATCATTTCTGAAAGGGCAGAATTGAAAAGGAATTCACTTATTGTCAGCATCAGCCCTAAACAATTTAGCTGAGAAAGTAATTTCAGGAGGAAATCAGCAATAGAAAGCTGTTATAACTTCTGAGAATTAACTGCTCTAGAGGAATGTTTTGCAATAATATTATACCAACACTTGATTTTTTCTTTCACTAAAATTAAGTGCATAGAGGAAATTACCCACCTTATGAAAATATATATTTTAAAATAAATTCCAAACTGGTTAGCTCTCTCTGACATTCCAGTAATTCACTACAGACATAGGTAAGAAAGGAATGTAATAACAAGCTTTTCCCCAGTTCATCTTTTTGGCATGTTATGCAATTCATTTTCTTCAGTCTGACATTGTTTAACTTTTCGCTTGAATGCACAGAATTAAATCCAAGGAAAATAAAGAAGCTATTTCAGAAAAAGAAAACAGTTACCTAGCTTAATTTAATTTAAGTACACAAAAATAAAGGTCTCATTCACACTACAACAGAGTAACTTTCCTACAATTCAGACTTGGAACAAAGCAGACCTAAAACTTCTGCTGCTGGAAAAGGACACATTCTCTGGGTTTGCTTGGACAGTGAAGTGAGTGACCCATGCAGAGAATCAGGGAGACAGGAGCTGTGATGCAGCCTGCTTCTGTGAGCTGAAAATGGAGTTTTCCCAGAGAAGGAAGGTTTACAGCAATATCTCAGGTACAGCTGTAAGCCTCTGGGACAGGGAGGGATGAGCGTGTAAAGTGCTTTTAAGACAACTGTGACTTTCCATCCAAGTGAGCTATTGCAGATGCCTTAAGGGAATATCAGAGGAATCCAGGTCCTGTTAACCCTGCTGAAGTAGTCAAAATTGATGTCTAAAAGCTGATTCTGACCTTGGTCTGAGATTTACAGAATAGCACACAGTGAAAGAACAGGCTTAATCCCTTGACAAACAGGAGTGTCTCTTTGATGAGAGAGCTCAGCTCAATTAGTCCAGATATATATCCCTTACTGTCTTGTCCTGGAAAACCTAAAGCACATCTGAATAAATTCTCTCTAATTTAAGGTGAATTAGAGTACAAAGAACTACATATCTCTCTTAGAAATCAAAGTGTAAGATCCAGAAAGATGCTTTCTCTTCTGTTACTACAAGAAATTAAAAGAATAAATAGGTTCCCCTCCGTGTTTACAAAACCATACTTAGAGACGGATGCCATGCACAGAGAATGTTTTGTGTCACCAGCAAAGCAGACAACCAGGCATCTCCAAAGCCATCTTGATTTGAAAGGTTCCTGTGCTATCAACTCTTAACATTAACTCAAGAGTGTTTGCCAGGCATGGACCTGGATCTTTACAGGGCCAAAAAGGCTACAAACTATTACTATTTAATCCAAAATATAAAAAAGCCTTGCAGATGCAAGTAGAGCCAGCAGGATTCCACAAAGTGGCATGGTACTTTTGTGGCTCATCACAACATCAGGCTGCAGCTCGCTGCTGAGAGAGTTCAGTTTGTTCAGCCTGGAGAAGAAAAGGCTTTTGGGGAACCTTAGAGCAGCTTCCAGCACCTAGAGAGGGCCTGCAAAAGAGCTGGAGAGGGACTCTTAGGGAGTGTAGTGATAGACAAAATTCCCACTTCCTCAGTGCCTTTTTGCCAGCCTTGTCTTCATTTTCCTCGGGGCTCTTGTTATGGAGCTGCATGTGCCAGCCTGGCACTTGGCAGGTTCAGGCTCTGGCCAGTCTGTGCCAAGAACCAAATAGAATCTGAAAGTCACAACACTGTGGCTGGAACTTCCCCTTCTGTGGTTTCCTTGCCTTCAGCAGCTCAGCAAACCTGGGTGCTCCTGACAGTGCCCTTGTTATGATGCACTCATTTTGTTTCCATTTCCCCGTTATGATGCTCTTATTTTCTTACAGTTTCCCCATCTGAGGCCCATCTGTGTGATCCCAGCACTGCTGAGTCCTCCCAGAAGCCAGGTATGCTCTCCCTTCCCAGAAGACAGCCCCACCCCCATTGATGAGACCCTCAAGTCCACGTGGAAGGGTGGGAGCGGCTGCTGCTGGACGAGCAGGTGGTACCCTCCTGTGCACCTCTCCCCCACCAAAATGAAGCCTCAGGTCCCCAGCGAGGAAGGTGAGAGCAGAACATCGCCCAGAGCACCTGCCAGAGCGGATTTTAGCCAGTGCCCAGCTTTGCACTGAACTGTGGGAAGTGCTCTGGCTTCTCCCCCATCCTGCTCCTGGTCCTACCCCAGCACAGTTCTGGGGGTGACGTTGCTGCTGCTGTCTCCTGGCACTGCTCAGGTTGTGTGGGTGGGCTGACAGCAAGGTCATCAGGCAGCTGTGCATGCAGGACAGGCTCAGTAGCCACAAGAATGGATTGGTGAGACCCCGGAGCTGACACTCCATAGCCTCCAGCCCCACACCTCCAACAGCTCCTGGCACACACCCTCTTTTCTCCTCTTGCCATACCAGGCCAGCGAGCTGAGCCAGACAGGGACCAGTGAAGAGGGATTCTACAACTTTTCCCTGATAACCAGCAGGAGCTGACACAGTTGGCACAGAAGGTGAGGCTGGGGGTCTCCATGCCCTGTGTCTAGCAGTGCACAGGCCAGCAGCCTACTGGGGATGCTCTGGCAGCCAGCTGCAAACCACCCTCCAGACCCTCATTTACCCAAAAAGGCTCTTTTCTGCAAAAGTTAAGTGTTTTGAGAGGGTACATGATTATATCAGTGGTCTGGTCGCACTAGCCAGGCAGCCCACCAGCAGTGCGGGGCAAGGGCTAACAGGGCACCCCGGGGGACTGTGGCACTGACACCATCTGCCTCTGTGCCATCCCCTCAGGGGCTGCATCCGCCAGCTGGGGGCACCTCAGACACAGCACTACAGCAAAATTCTTGCTTTGCAAAGGTATGATACAATCAATTCCGAAAGACCCCCAACACTGCACACTCAGAAAGCAAGCTACAAAACTTGCTACTTCCTCCTTTTTATTTCTTCGTCTGGACTTGTTCTGATTTTCCTCAGAGCTCTCTCTGGTTAGTAAACTTCATGCCCCAGCCTGGCTCTCAGCCAACAGGTCATTGCAGCAGCAGCAGGGCTCGGGCTCTGGCCATCTCCGCCAGACACTCAAATGGAATCTGAAAGCTGCAGATCTGTGGCTGGTACTTCCCCTTCAGCGGTTTCCTTGATCTCTCCAGCTCAGCAAAACTGGGAAATCCTGGCATAATTTCCCTGTCATGATGCACTCATTTTCTCTCCTTGAATCTCCAGCAGAATAGAAGGAGAGAAGCATCAGCAGGGGCAGAGCACTGAGCAGAGGAGATCACTACAGTCATCCCAGCTCCAGGCCTGCTCACGTCCCCACCATAGTCCCCACGCCCCTTGTCTGATGCCAGGGCAATCATAGAACGGCTTGTTTGGAAGGGGCCTTAAAGACCATCTCATTACAACCCCCTGCCATGAGCATGGACATCTTCCACTAGACCAGGCTTCTCAGCACCCCCATCCAACCTGGCCTTGAATACTTCCAGGGATGGGGCGTCCACTTCTCCACGCAACCTGTGCCAGTGTCTCACTAGCCTCACAATAAAAAATTTCCTCCCAGCATCTAACCTAGACCTACTCTCTTTCAGCTGAAAGCCATTGTCCCTTGTCTTAGCACTACATACCCCTGTCAAAAGTTCCTCTCCAGCTCTCTTGCAGCACCCTTTAGGTACTGTAAGGTGATTGACAGTCTCTCTGGAGCCTTTTCTTCTGGAGGCTGAACAGCCCCAATTCTCTTAGCCTGTCTCCACAGCAGAGGTGTTCCAGTCCTTGGATCACCTTTGTGGCCTCCTCTGGACTCACTTCAACAGGTCTACACCTTTCCTGTGTCAGAGACGCCATGGACACAGTACTCCATGTGGGAGCCTTCCAATCCTCTTTGGTCTGCAAAACAGCAAAACGGTCCTGGCAAGGGCTCCACAGGGTTTGGGGGAAGTCTCTTCCTCCTGAAGGTCTTTGCTCTTGCAAGTTTCCATTCTTCCACACTGATCCCCCTCACTTCTGTGTGTGTCATCAGGGGAGCTTCTGTCTGTTTGGATGCAGACAGTGGGTCCACTGCAGACTGCACTTGGAATCAGGTTTCTAATTCCTTCTCAGCCTCTGTGATAGCACTCAGCCTTCTCACCACCTCCTGCAGCTCAGTCACCTGGGCTCACCTTCACACCTTCTGCGGGCAGGTCTACTGCCTGTCCCTGCAGAAGTGTCCTGGCACTGCCTGCAGTCTGAGCTCTGACATCAGTTCTCTCTGGGTGGAGGCACCAACCACCCCCAGGGCAGATGGTGCGAGCCCCCAGTCAGAGCTGCAGCCTTTGCTCTCAGATGAACACCCACCATTCTGCTTTGGGGTTCAAGTAGTATGAGTGCCCTCAACCTGTGCAGACAGTGACAGAACATGTCTGATTGCTAGGTTATATGGATTTCAAGTCTCTGCTCAGAGAGAGGAATGCCCCATCTTCAAAGAGGGGCCCTTCCGCTCCCCAGGGCTGCCTTTTGTGGGAATGGGGGTGGCTGACATGACTCCCAGTCCACCTACACCTCAGCCTCTCTTTGAGAGTTGCCAGTTCTTGGTAGGTCACTGCACTTCCCTTCAGCTTCCCTGGCTCAGGACCCCCCAAATCCCCACTCTGCTGTGGGATGGGCCTTCTCCAAAGCTGTTTGCCTTGCAAAAATCATGACATTATTGTTTATTTCCTTGTGAATACATGAATCAAAAAGGGTCCTGATGTGTAGATCTTGCTTCAGCTAGAGACTGACCAGGCAGGTGTCCTTCTAGTGCTACTTTGGTATCAATCCTACAGCAGTAGGTAGGAAGTGTGTTCCAGGCTAACATTTTTGTTAATCCACTGTATGCTGTATCCCAGACACCTTTCCCTCAGTATAAAAGGTGTCCAGTATGAGACTAGACAAGCACTGGGTAAAACCGCTGTGCCAGCTGCACATAGGTGGTAGTGGGGTTAATTTCAAAAGATTGCTCTTTTATAACCAAAAGACTTGCTTTGTCGCTTGCATTTTGTTCTTCATTCTGTCCTGATTGTAAGGTTCCTTTATCACTTAATGGTCAGTTTCTGTGTCTAAAGAAACAGGTGTAGGATCCGTATGGTGAGCAGTGAGAATTCAGGTTACCTGAAACAACTTATTTACCCTCACAGATCCAGCAAGAAAAGGCCAAATAAAGAGAGGGCAATTCCCAATTCCAGAAGGCAATTCCCAAATGTCCCCACCAGCACACTCAGAAAGCAAGCTACAAAACTTGCTACTTCCTCCTTTTTTCTGGTCTTGCCCTGATTTTCCTCCAGGCTCTGGTTAGGGAGCTGTGTGCCCCAGCCTGGCTCTTGGCCAGTGGGGTCACTGCAAAAGCAACAGGGTTGGTGTCACAGGGATTTGGACAATCCCTGTGAAGCACCCAAATGCAACCTGAAAGTCACAGCCCCATGGCCTGTGCTTACCCTCCTGTGGTTTCCTTCACTTCTCTAGCTTAGCAAAACTGGGAAATCCTGGCATAATTTCCCTGGTATGACGCACTCATTTTCTCTCCTTGAAATTCTGGGGGAATAGAAGGAGGGAAGCAGCAGTAGTGACTGAGCATTGTGCAGAGGAAAACCCTGCAGTCACTCCAGCTCCAGCCCTGCTTGCATTCCCTCAGCCCCTGCAGCACCACAAAGTTCATAGAATCAAATTGTAGGATCATTTATGTTGGGAAAGACCTTTAAGATCATCAAGTCCAACCATTAACCCAGCATTACGAAGTCCACAACTAAACTATGTCCCTAAGCACCACATCTACATATCTTAAATGTCTTCAGGGATGGTGACTCCACCACTTCCCCGGGCAGACTGTTCCAGTGCTTGACAACTCTTTCAGAGAAGGAAGTTTTCATAACATGCCTTGGCTCAATGTGAAGCCATTTCATCTCATCCTGCCACTTGTTAGCTGGGAGAAGAGAGCAACCTCCAGCTCACTACAGCCTCCTTTCAAGTACTTGTAGAGAGCAGTAAGTCTCTCCTGAGCCTCCTCTTCTCCAGTCAAACATACCCAGCTCCCTCAGCTGCTCCTCATAAGACCTGTTCTCTCTTGAATCAGAAAATCACAGCCCTGTGGCCAGCACTTCCCCTTGTGCAGTTTCTTTGCCTTCTCCAGCTCAGCAAAATTGGGTGATCCTTACATAATTTTCCTGGTATGATACACTCATTTTCTTTCTTGAAACCCTGTGCTCACCCAGTGGCAGGGGTATAAAAGGAGGTCAGCAGCAGCAGGGGCTACCGTGCAGAGGGAGAGCCCTACAGACACCTCAGCTCCAGCCTCATTCGTGGTTCCCTCAGCCCTCCCAGCATCATGAGGGTCCTTGCAGCTGCCCTGGCTGTTCTGCTCCTTGTGGCCATCTCCTCCGTGGCTGGGGGCAGTCTCGGAAACTCCACGATTGCTGCATCTTCCCAGAAGCAAGGTAGGCTCTCCTTCTGTAGGAGAGAGCCCCATCCCCACTGATTAGACCCTCATGTCCATGGAGAAGGCTGGGAGCAGATGGTCCTCACCAGTGCAGGGACTCGGCTTCAGACATGGAGGTTTTCGGGGGGTGTCCCTGGAGGACACAGCAAATCCAGGAGATGGCAAATCCCCTGGGAGCCCCAGGCAGAGCCTCTGCCACAGTGTGGGGTCTCACTGCACCCATCTCTCTGCTCTCGCAGAAAACATCCCCATCTTCTGCTGCTTCAGATACATTTCACGCCGCGTGCCACTCAGCCTGATCCACTCTGCCTACAGGACCAGCAACAGCTGCTCAAAACCAGCTGTGGTGTGAGTATCCAACATTGCCAGGGTCCAGGCTGCCACAGCCAGGGCAGCACCCCAAGGGTGTCCAAGGTTGTCCAGGACTGGGAAGGGCATGGACAGAGACACCCAGGGTGCTACCAGCAGGACCTAGCACAGGCACCCTTGCTGCCCCGGCTGAGTGCCTCAACACTGTTTTTTTCCCGACAGCCTGGTCACCAGGAAGGGCATGAATGTGTGCACAGACCCCAAGGCTCCCTGGGTGCAGAAGTACCTGAAGCACTTCGAGCTGCCAGAGCACTGACTCTTCCCCACTGCTGCCCCAGGGCAATGGGCTCGGCCCCCAGCACCAGACAGCAATAAGAGTGCTTGAGCTGCATCCTTCTTCAGTGGGAAAATTTATTACAATTGACATGCACTTGCTAAACTAAATTTTGCTTGCTTAAATGTCAGAATAAAGCGTTTGGCTTGTCAAACCCTTTGGGTGTCTCTGAAGTCCTTGTTGGAGCCCCATCATGACAGAAGGGACCCACGTGGAGCCCCTTGCCCTCCCCACTCCCTGGTTTCAGTGCTACCATCTGTGCAGGGCGGCCCCATGACAGCTCCCACAGTACTTGCCCCTCCCCAGCCTCGACTCAGCTCCTGCTTCCCAGCACAACCCAGACATACTTGTGGGGTGACACTGGCATCTCACCCACTTCTTGGGGCCCGCCCCACACAGCACATGTGGAGCCCAGTAAGAAACGCCTTGGGCTAGGTACCCCTGCTGGGCATCTGCCACCAGCTCATTTTCCCCAAACACTGGAGTATCAGGACATTCTTTGACTACCTGACATCCCCACTCCTAGCCCTCTCCTACTCTACAGCCTCCTGCTGTGGCGGAGCTGAGGTCCCAGTGCTGCCAGGTGCTGATGTCCCCACATACACACGCTGTCCCACAGCACTGCCAGACGAGCAGGCAGGAACAGGTAGCATTGTCCCCACCACTGTCACCACCTCTGTGCTCATGCCAATGCCCAGGGCTGGGGAGGTGAGGGACATCCTGCAGCTGACACCAGCTGAGCCCCAGGGCCACATTCTGCCCGACACCACTTCTGCTTGGGCCAGGACACACAGAACAACATCAGCATTGGTCACGTGAGGTCACAGAGGTAAAGGCACTGGAGAAAGACATCCAACAAGCCAACATAAGCAAACTAATGGTGCTGCAGCCCCTCTCTATTTCTAAAAATTTCCATGGTGTAGCTCAAAAAAGTAGGCAAACAAATGCATAAAGCTGTGCACAAGTACACCCAATACTAGAAGAGTGGGAATCTGTTAGAGTTTATATAGCACAGAAGTTGAATTTATTTGCAGAGAGCCTGGAAACTCAATCAGTACTTCAGTACAAGACAAAACCACCAAATGACTCAAGAATGCATATATATGCTGTAACAATAAGACTAGAACAAGCTCTAAATCTTAAAACTGATGTTTAGAGCTGCACAAGATATTGGCAATGCTGATGGGCTTCTTTCTGCATCCTAAGTTTGCTGTACTTCAATGTGTACTTCAATGCTCACTTCAACTGCTCTTCAATGCAATGTAGACTGCAATGCTTTCGCCCACTTCTGCAATTTAGTCTTACAGCAACAGCTTCTAGGTTAATAACACTGAAAATCTCTGACTTAGAAAAATGTGAAAGAGAAAACACAAGACTTCTATATTGCTTACAAGGCAAAAGTGAGAGTCCAGTGAAAATCCTCACTGGGGCATTGTTTTCAGAAATCTCATTATAGTTCAGGCAACCTACTTGTTCTTACAGGGCCACCTTATAATGCATGAAGGCTTGGTGTTGACAGTAGCACAGAGCTACAGTTTAATTTGCTCGAGGTCACACAGGAGATCTGAGGTGAATTTATGAACTTTTGCCTCCACCACCAGTTAATCCCAGGAAAGCAACCCCAGCACCACCTTGCTGAACAAAGTCAACACAAAATTGCCCAACTGTGCTGAAAAATCTGTACTACACAAGCTTTGAAGTATGCAGAAGAGGATCCATCAAGACAAGAGAAGGAGCCACTTTCTTCACCGCCTTCCCCTCAGAACACCTACATGGAGTGCGCCACGTACCTCATGCACTTCTTTCATAGCACCATTATATTTTAGCAAGTTAAATTGGGCACAATACCAGCCCTGGATTAAATACTGTGCGTTTTCACAGCATCGTGGAGTTTTTTCTCAATAGAGCTTGACTGAACCCCTCCCAAGTGCCTGTTCACCCCTGCACTCCTCAGACGCTCCCTGGCTGAGGCGGGAGCTTGGCACCATCAGGACGGGCTCTCTTGCCCAAGAGCTGCACTCTGAGCACACTCCACTGAGGCCAGAGCCATTCCCCCCCTTCACCCCTCGAGAACAACCCACCCTACGTGTCCCCGCATTTCTCACAATCCTCCTTCTCCCCACACCACCCTCCGTCCCTCCCGTGCTGTCCCGGGTGTCCTCCTCTGCCACCGCCAAGGGAGCACAAGGGAACCGGTCCCCATTCTTGCCTTGCGCCCTCCCCGAGCCGCCTTTTCTTTTCCTTGGATATTATTGTGCTAATATCTGAAAATTTTGTCTGATGAAAGCAGTGGTGTTCGAACCCGCCGTGTCCCTTTTTCCTCGCACAGCTGACACCAACACCTCGCCGAGGGACACAGCGAGTGTCGGCCGCAGTTACTGCAGGCTGGGGGGAAAAGCCACTCAACAGAACTTGCCAAATTCGGCATATTTTGTGAAGCAAGCACTTAGGAGAGTGGCACGAAGAGAAACAGCTCAAACCTAACTCTTCTCGAGCCACTCAGACCCCAAAGCAGGCTCCGGATTTTCGACTTTAATCGGACCTGTCTCCGGTCCGCCACACCGACCTCCCCTGCCCGGCCGGGGGGACACGCGGGGCCCGCACGGCATCTCGGGAGTTGTAGTTCCCCGCGCAGCGCAACATGGCGGCTCTGCGGGCGCTGCCGGCCCTCGCCACCGCGCTGCTCCTCGCTGCCGCCGGCCAGGCCAGCAAGTACTCCCGGGAGGCCAACGAGGGACTGGCGGCCACTGGCGGCAAGCGGCGGGAGGCCGGGGAGTTCCGGGTGGTGAAGCTGAACCAGGTCTGGGAGAAGGCGCAGCGGGTGAGTGGGGCGGCGCGGAGCCATGGCGGTGCTCGGAGGGGGCCCCAGGGTCAGGCGCGGCCGCTTCGGACTCTCATTCCGTGTCAGGGAGATGGGCAGGAGCGGGGGCCTGTGTGTGAGGAGAGACCGAGGCTGTCCGGCCCCGGCTCGGGGCTGCGGTGGTTCTTGTTTGTTCTCGGGCATGGCTGACCCCGACCGTCACCCGGGCAGGGACCCGCTCAGCCCCACGCCGTGGGGACTGTCCCGGCGGCGGGGAGCAGCCGGGCTGGGTAGAACTTCTCTCGGGAGAGAAGATGTGTATCTGTGTCCTGGGAAGTGTTGATCTTCCCGTGTGTAAATGCAGCAGTTAAACCACATGCCCAGGAAGTGGAAGGGAGAGGGAAGCCCCCCGGTGCCATGGAGGATCTGCGCTGGCTCCAGGGCTCGCTGTTGGATCTTTAGCCCTGGTGTTCGGGACTGTGCTGCTCTCATCTGGCTGAAGGTGGTGGCCTCGGTTCCCGCTCTGCACAGGCCAGGAGTTCCCTGCACTGGAGAGGAGGAAACCTTCCACCCTGGTGGTCGTGTCCCCTCCATTCACACCGAGTTATGTGGACACATTGGAGGCGCAAAAAATGGGTATCACCATTCCCAGATGAGAGCTTAATTTTGACAGTGATGCTTGAGTTGCTCTCACA
Source organism: Origma solitaria (assembly GCA_013397895.1). NCBI lineage: Eukaryota > Metazoa > Chordata > Aves > Passeriformes > Acanthizidae > Origma > Origma solitaria. The sequence goes on from VZRL01004627.1 coordinate 3,912,142, forward strand.
TGGACAACAAAAAATATTTAATTATAGTGAAAATGCTGTCAAATTATTTAATGACAGGGGAAATATTTACTTAGAACTAAACAGAACAGCTCCAGCAGGAGGAGAAGAGTGCACTGCACATATCCCCTGAATATTGTGGACCATGGGGATTAGGGTCATGACTGGCAAAGGTTCAATTCTTTCAGGCAAAGATTTTGGATTTTCTGTTAATTTTGGATTTTCTGTATCCTGAATAGCCTGAGCTATTAAATGGGAGGTAGGGCATCGCTGGGTTCAGCCAAAAACTAGAACCCTGCCATAATGCTGCCTCCCAATGTGCTAAAAGAAGGTATCAAAAATACTCCTTTCCTCGATGGGAGAAGGATGGAATGGGGCATAGGACAGTGTGTGTTAATGAAACTCCAGCTGTGAACTGACAGCTGAAAAAGAAGCAACACGGAGACTAGAAATAATCTATAATGATGATATTGTCAGTTATCTCTCACCTTTCCAATTACAGTCTTTTCTCATTTTCATAGCTGGATCTTCTGGAATTAAAATTTGAGATGATTTACATCATCTATGTTAAGATATTAAAATACAAAATGAAGTTAACTCTGTCAGTAAATAACTAAGGTTTAGTAAATTCTGCCAGATTTTAGAGATGCAAATCTACTTGAACTAAATTTGCCATCATCTTAATTTCACTTTCAAGTACAACGGACACCCAGCATGTGTTTTATAAAGTGATTTTTCAGTATGTCTGCACAATATACAAAATAAGAGGAAAACTATGCCTGTGTAACATCTGCTTTGATATACTTGCATGTACCAGTGCTGAACTCTTCATTCCTTTATTTTGGTAGTGGTAGAGATAGTACTGAAAATAGGGAACTTCTTCGTTTTGACATAAAAGACAGATACGGCAATTTTGCATTTCAACACACAATTGGGTGAGCAGTCCTTAAAAAGCCCCAAAATGTTACTTAGTGGGACCAGGAGCTGGCAAGCCAGACTTCTTCTTGTTTCCCTGAGGACTGTAGGGAAGGTTTGATAATTCTCCAGCATCTCTTTTCATAAATAGTAAATTTGTAGTAAAGAGGTCTTTCCTCTTGGAGTGTAGGTAAGGATGTTGCAGGTTATGATTGTAGCCAGCCAAAGAGCAAATGACTTAATTTTTGTAATGTCTGACAGATTTCCAGCACTCCTTCCCAGAATTGCCACGTACCTATCTTGCATGTTAATGTCTAAACAGCATAAGGAATGAGGAGTAGGGAATGAGTGTAAGGAACTTGTTGCTTTGTTATTTAATCATTAAACTTAGCTTTTCACCTCTGCTTGTAGTTAGTTATTCCAGTATGGGAGTGTTGTTAGTAAAGTGGGGAGTCTTACCCATTGACTTTTTTTACTTGGTGTAGTCAGGGTCCTATATGAGAAGACCTTAAAGGAAGCAGTTCTGGAACTGAATCCTTTAAATTAGCTTAAAATATCTTCTGGCTGCTTTTTTCCCCTGTATTTGATCAGCATAACTATGTATGAAGTCCATGCTGCTTGAGTGCTGACTAATATTAGAGTACAGAATTACTGAGGTTCTTGGCCATTCCCTTCACAGTTTGTAGCAAATCTTTTTCTCAGTCTTCCTCCTGAAGCTTCAGGGTAAAATTCTTGCTGAGGAAAATGTTCGTACCTGGTGCCACTGCAGCAGTGACACTCAAGCTGTCCAGGTCATCTTGCACCAGAAGAGCAAATAAGTACATGATTAAGGTTGCTCTTCAACTTTATCACATATTAAAAACCATAAATAAAGTGGTTCCTTCTAAGTGCCTTTTTTCTAGCAAGTGGCTCCCCACAAGTAGGCAGTAAAGAAGATAACAGGGATGCTCCTTTGCTTTAGTATTAGAGGGATCAGAAGTTTTAATGTGTTCTGTAAGTGTTATATTTACCTGTGATTTTAACTGCTCTAGATTTTAGTAAATTATTTCAGTAAGCCAAGTGCAAAATACAGGGACAAAAAACTAGTTTAAATTTCAAAATAATTATATTCAGTGGCACAAGATGAATTAAAAGGACAGCCTAAGATGGAATCAGAAACAATGTGGATAGTCTCCTGAATTCCTGTCAGTAGGAATTCAGTGCCTTAGCTCAAAGTAATGACATTTTTCCTAGTTACTTTAAAGTAACCTACTGACACACAAAGGAATGGCTGAATCTTTTCAGTATCCTGATGTTTAAAAACAATACTGAATTCTGAGTCTGTGTTTATTAAAGGTGCTGCTTCCTCTCTGAAAATGAGAATTATTGTAATCTATAATCTGGTTTTAATGGTTAAATAAAACCTCAAGTAAATAAACTTGTCCTAGGACCAACAAGCCCAGGGGTTTCGAGCTGGATCTGAGCTCCCTGGAGCTGGGTGCACAGTGGTTGGAGGGGTTCTATCACCTCTTCTCTGGGCTTGTCCGTACCTCACCTTCTGTTTGTTGACATGCATGTAGCAGGGACAAAAATAGTTCTGAAGTATTAAGATAATTTGTTGCATTTCTTTGTTTTAAACTAAGGTCTCTAAAATCTGGAAGTTCAGGATCAACTTACAGTGGTGCTGCTTAGCAAACTGCATATTAGTCATCGTCTCTGTTCCTGTGTTCTCTATAGCTTACAAAATTTCAAGCTGACCTAGCATTTATTTAAACCCTATTTTTTTTAATTTTTCTATCTTCAGGCTCAATGTCTTACCTTTTTTGTTCTGTTATGTGGGACATGAATACATCTAGGTTTTGTATGTTTTAATGCACATAAACCATGTTAAGAAATTATCTGAGAATTTTTGTCATTTTGATCATAGTAAAAATTGTTGATGAAGTGTCTCTTTGACCTGCAAGGCCATCCTCAGTGACCTGGTAGTCTGTAAAACTGTACCAACCAATAAAGTTTACCAACTCACAACAACTATATGGTTGGAAGGTGGTCCACAAGAAAGCACATGTGGTGGCAATGGCACATTGTTTGAGAATTGCTGTGCCATACTGGTTCTTATGTATCTGTACTGGTTTCTGAGGTAACTCTAAAGCAAGAGGGGACTCCACATAACTAAACTCAAACCTTTCTCTGTTCTTGTCAGCTCCATCTCTCTGCTGTGAAACTGGCAGAGTTGCATAGTGATCTGAAAATACAAGAAAAGGATGAGCTGAGCTGGAAAAAACTGAAGGCTGAAGGGCTAGATGAAGATGGAGAGAAGGAAGCCAAGCTCAGACGCAACTTAAATGGTAAGGTCTGTCTCAGAAAGAAGGGGTTTAAACTTTGTGTCTGTGTGTTTGAACCATTAAATAACACATCTTTGTGAGCACTGAGCACACACAAGTTCTTTGCAGGTCAGTAGGGAGCTGCTGGAGCCTAAAAAGATTCCTTTGCTCCAGATAATTTCAGAAGAGGTCATTAAACCTGTGACCCCTGTATCTTAAACTGTTGGGTTTTCCTCCATGAGCTGCCAAGTCCAGCTCTGCAAATTGCAGAAGTAGCCTATCTCTCTCCTTCCAAACATCGATCATTGGTGCTGATGTTTCTGTATCTTCTGTTCTCTTGCAGTCATTATGACTAAATATGGAATGAATGGAAAAAAGGACTCTCAACTAGTTGATACCAACTATATTAAAGATGGCACAGAAAGTGACACACTAGATGATCCAAGACTGGAAAAATTATGGAGCAAGGTGAGTAAGGTTTCCTGGAACTGGAGTGTGGGAAATCAGTATTTCTTCATTGAACTCTTAGCTGTGTCTTGTGAGAGCGCTCGGAGTTGGATATTAATAGCTTTACTCTCTTTTGTTAAGTACTGACCAAGCTGCTGTGCTCTGTAGCTCACATCTTTGTGCCCTGAGGGTATCCCACCTGCATCCAGACCATCCAGCTATGGCAGGATGTCTTTGCTAAATGAAATACCCACATCGGTGTGAAGGATAGAGCCTGGGTCCACTGAGATCAAACGGAGTATTTCATCACATTTCACTGAACTCATGGCTTCCCTTAGTGGGACTGTCACACTGTGTGGTAGTATATCTATGGTGTTTTTCCCAGTTTTCTTATTGTTGTTTATGGAGTTTTTTAAAAAGATGCCTTTAAAATAGAGCCATTTTATAGACTGTCTAAAAGTGAAATGTATTGCAGGGAAGGGTTTTAAATAAGGACTTCCTCAACCCGGTATTGAAGTGAAAATTTCCAGGGTTTGCATTCGTACATAAAATGTGGAAGATGTACTGTCAGTTTCGGCAGTTAAAACTGCCAAAGTAATAATCTTCAGAAATTAAATAATTCGAGTTTTAAGAAGCAACTAGTCAGGTAAATCTAAAGAATTCTCACACTACGCTACTGCAGTGGTAGCAAAGCAGAAAAAAAAAAGATTTACTGGGTTTTAAAATGTTACTGTAACTAGATACAGCGCTGGCAAGGGACATGATGTCCTGTGCTTTGGGGGACAGTAAAGTGCAATAGAAGAAATATTCCTTCTGCAAAAAAAAGGGTTGGGTCTGAATAGGTACCAAAACCATTCACTTTTGATCATGCATTGCAGCAAATAAACCACCAGATTTGTGGGTAGTGCCCCAGCTGTGAGCAGTGCTTCCTTAATTGTTACAGAGCAAGGGCACAGTACTGATAAAATCTTCACTTGCCAGTAGAGTATGATGAAGTAAAGACTGTGTTTAATATCAGGCTGCAGCCCTCATGCACATGGTTCCCTTACAGTTGCATATAGAGCTACATGGCCCTTATTTCTGTATTAAATTGTTTCCTGTGGAACAGAAATGCCAGACACTTTTCGCTGGGTAGTCCATAGCAAGTCCAGCTTTATGAGTCTGAAGCAAACTTCTTTTTGACATGGTTAAAGTCGTGTCATACATCAACATCTAAATCCTGACCCCTTGAAAATATTAAGAGAATTAAAAGATCTAAGGAAAAGCTACATGTAATAATTCTCTAAATATTGTAAGAAGTGGGAAGAGATTTTGGCAGTTGAGGGCACCTTAAAAGCACTTGACCCGGAAAGCATAATGAGCTTATATTTCTTTCAGGCCAAGACCTCTGGGAAGTTCTCTGATGAGGAGTTGGATAAGCTTTGGCGAGAATTTAAGCATCACAAAGAAAAGATTCGTGAATACAATATTCTGCTGGAGACTGTAAGCAGAACAGAAGGTGCGTGAACATTTCTCTGATGTTTAGGATGAGTACAACTCTTTTCTCTGCCCATTGCTTCCATCACTTCCAAACTTCTTTGAAACTCCTGGCATTTCGGTCAGAACTGCTTGCAGATGCCAGCATTTTCAGATACTTCCTGGGTTTAGTTTTGCATTAGCTGCCAAAATTCTTCCCAGCTAATGAAAATGTTCTCATTTCTTTTTTCTGATTCTGCCTGCATTTCAAGCAGGGAAGATGCCATCAGATTAATGATGATGGCCATTGTAGTTTACAGGAAATTATGCAGCAAGCATAAATCCACTGCTGCAAAATGTGGTCCTAAAGTCTGCAGAACATGCATGTTTTATCTCACCAGCTGGGAGCCCAAGAGGATATACTGAATATCTTAGGCACCAAGCCTGAGCTTTATTAGAGCATCAAGAATCTGAACCCAGCTTGCTGTACTGTCTGAACTAAAATTGTTGGAGCTGAAGAGTACTAAAGCTGATAGTTTGATGTTTGCGTTATATAGTCCGAGCTGGAAGCTGCTGAAAATCATTTCACTGTCAGATGTCTCAGTTCATGAGATGTCCAGGGAAGCAGGCATGGGACTCATTAAACATCCTTATCCCATTTTCTTGGGATATTGCTAGCCTGGGAAAATAAGAACATTTCCTTACTAAAATCTGGTGGTCAGTAGGAGTTACAAGGCATTTCTGTAACATGACCCTCCAGAGCGCTGAGGGACATTGATCTGAATGTTGTCCTGCAAAAGGAATTACTTCTTAAAGTCTGATTTTGATGCTTTATTTACACTCAGCTTAAATCCTAAGAACTTGGCATCTTTTATTCACCTCAGATTTAAGGGATTTCTGGGTTTTTTGACCTATCAAGATTTGGCCCACAATCAATAACACTATTGTTCTTCAACAGATATCCACAAAAATGTTATCAATCCATCTGAGGAGAACCTGGTGAAAGAGGAAATCTTGCACAACAAACACAGAGAACTCAAAGAGAAGTTAAGAAGCATCAATCAGGGGTTTGAGCGCTTGCGTAAAGTCAGTCACCAGGGATATGACACAACCAGTGGTATGATACAGTGGGGTTTGTGCTTATTTGGGATTCATTTCATTTTAAAAAAACAAAAATCAGTGGGCAAGTAATAAGGTGTAGTCGCAGTATCACAGTGCATAGTGTACCACAGTGGGCTGAAGAGTTGCAGCCAGTGAGTTCTATTTAGAACCAAACACTGGAAGCCTAATGAAAGGATACAATCAGTGTGTTAAGAGGATAGTTCTGTCTTCCATGCCCTCATTAGAAGGGTTATTATAGCTTCAGCGCTAGGAGGGCAAGTAAATGAGACATGCAGTGCAAGCAATGCTATTATCCAGTTCCTAGGGGTTTGGGGTTTTTTGCTTTTAAAAACTTACTTGATTTATCCAGTGCTAGTATCTAGTTTTATTCAGTACTAGTGTCTATTTTTATCAAGCACTTGGATACTTCTTGCATTTCATCTAAATAGATCTGTTAGTGATGCAGTGCTTAGTATCTCTGTGCTTAGTATCTATGTGTATGTGAGAAAGCATCTTCATCTTTCATAGAAGTTGGGCATTAAAAACATTGTGTCCAGATTTTCATTTTGTGATGTGTGTTTGTTTAGAATTTGAAGAACCAAGAGTGATTGATTTGTGGGACATGGCCAAATCAGCCAATTTCACTGAGAAAGAACTTGAGTCTTTTCGGGTAAGTAGAATTCCAGTGACTTCTCTTGCAAAAAGATATTTTGCCACATGAAGAAACACTCGATGTTACTCTCATTGCAGCCACTTCTGTATTACCCTCCAGACACCATAAAAAAGTCATGCTGCTTTTTTAATACTTCAGATATATAAACGTGTGGGTAACTAGTCATATGCATGGTTCTGTTATAATCAGCAGAATGAAAATTCTGAATCCTCTCAAAACAAGTGTTGCATAATTTAAGTCTTTGAAAGATCAGGCACTACTTTGTTTTCAGTGCACGAGATTTACCCTTTTTAACCAATGTCTTTGTTTTCTTTGGGAAGCAGTGTAATCTGTATACCCAGCAGTTTCCCTGTTGTGCCCATCTCGTGTACTGTTAACTTCCCGTGTTAGGGCTGTGTTGAGCTGACCCAAAACTACTGTGATAAAGACTGCTTTTCAAGGAAATAATACAGAAATTAATTCCTGTGCAGTGCATACCACTTTTATTCAATTCAAGTTGTATAGCAAAAACATTAGATTTTTTTAATCTGACTCTGCTTGTTTATCAGATTTTAAAAAGAGGCTTCTTTTAAAAATTGTCTCCCTCCCCTCAGTCTACTGTTCTTATGCCTAAATTTTTAGTTGGTGTTCACTGATCTCATCTTGTGGCAACTCACAGCCACCCACAATCTCCTTTTGAGGACTCTGCAGTGGGTCATTTTCAGCACCTACTTTCAAAATCAGGAGTCTGGTGGTGATAGTAATGGATTGTCAGGATGTTCTTAAGAGGCAGGGAACTGAAAAAGCTTTCTGTGCCTGACTTAGTAAAATATCATTAGGAGTGTCTTGGCAAGAGAAAGGAAGCCTTGGAAAGGAACTCCTGTGAAGCTGTGTGTGTTTGTTGTCTTAGGAGGAGCTGAAACATTTTGAAGCAAAAATTGAAAAGCACCATCATTACCAGAAACAATTAGAGATTTCACACCAGAAACTGAAGCATGTAGAGGGAACTGGAGACAAGGATCATCTGAACAGAAACAAAGAGAAATATGCCATGCTGCAAGAAAAGACAAAAGAACTTGGATATAAGGTCTGTATAAATCCTGTGTTACATACATGTTGAAAATTTAACTCAGTAGCAGAGGGGAAGGAGATTAACCAGTGCTGATTTTTCATGCAAGCTGAATGGTTTCCAGAAGGGGAGTTCAAGGCACATCTGTTCTCCATGTTTAGTACAGCATACACATAGTTGTTTTTTATAGACCTAATTCTAAAATCTTCCTTCTCTCTGCCCTTTCTGTTGTCACAAATACTCAGAGCGAAGTCTGAATATATTACTATAGTGATGATTGATTGTGTTACTGAAATTTGTTTCGTGTGTTTTGTTTTCCTGATAGGTGAAAAAGCACTTGCAAGACTTATCCAGCAGAATCTCTCAAGGTCTTCAACACAATGAACTATAAAAATTTGTTCTATTTTATGGGATCAATCGATTAACACAGAGCAGTTAATGTGTTTTTTTGAACAGGGCTTACCCAGGAGTCCTCCTGAGATAATAAGGATTGAACAGATGTGCCCTGTAAGAATTTTTTTGTCTACTTAATTACCAATTTTGTATTTGCACTATAAAATTAAATGATTAGATTATATATTTAGGTTGCACATCTTGGATCATATAAATCTTTCATCTCGATCAAGTAGTAGCCTTTGAAATAATCAGTCATGTCAAAAGGAAAAAATATGTGAACTCTCAAAGGATTCCTGCTAGTAAAAAAATACTAATCTTATAGTCAGGTAAGGTATTCTGGTCAAGGAAAGCAAACACTGAGGTACGGGAAGTTTAAACAGAGGCCAGAAAAGTCCTTATTTCAATGCTTGGCCTATTACATTTCCTACTTAAGGTAACAAAAATATTTTTACTGACTTTGAGCAGTGGCTCAGAGCTGCACTGCTGCACTGTATATGAATCTTTCATGTGACGGGGGGAGGAAGAGTAAGGAGGGAACAAGTACTGAGGTCAGTTTGCACAGTTTAGTTATTGACTAACACATCTGTGTACAATTATCTTGTTCATGGTTGCTTGGTTTTGTTACACTTCATCATTAAAAAATCAAAACAAGATACTGGTAAGGCTTTTTTTTCTCCTTTTTTTTTTTCATATAGTGAGAAGTAACCAGACCTGTTTTTTGAGCATGTTGCTAATTCCTGTAATGTTCATTCATGCATCAGTTTTTAAGAGAGGAGAGGTAGTTTTGCACCACAAGAATGTGTTTCTGTGTTCTGAAAAGGCAGAAAGCTTTCTAAAACAGCTTTTCTCTGAGCATCTATTCCAGTGCAATCTCCAGTGCAATCTCCAGGAAAGACTGTTATCACTTTCCCTTTCAAGACCAGATTTTTCTGGTCAGAACTTTGGCAAACATCAAATACCTGGGTTGAAATTGTCCACAATAACAATGCTGACCCTTTATTTTAAATAAAAGTTTCAGATGAAACTGTTCAGGAACAATGCTAAGACCAAGGTCTGGTGTGGGTAAATCATTACAGCTGCTTGCTTGAGGAACTCTGTCCCTCACAGATGGCAGTACTGAGGTGTGCTGCGTGAGGAAGCTGTCTTCAGGCCTGTTCACCCTACCTGTTCCATCAGAGATACTGAGGAGACCCATTCAGTCAGAATAACCCCCTCATCCTGCATCGTCATGGATTAAAAGTAGCATGATTCTGTACTTAAAAACATTATCTTCATGTGCAAGTGATCTGAACCAAAACCGTGGTTACGGTCTTACTTTGAGATTCTCTTTGAAGCAGGAAGCTTTTTTCTTATTTTACTTTTTTAATTTAGTGTAAGCTAAGAGTTATTTATATTCCAAAGGGTCATTGGCCATCATGATAACAGGCCACCATTAATATTAGCAGTCTCCTTAGAGATGGTTCTGTTCCTGTAGTTTATGGTATACCTTTGGTTGGCAAGCAAAAAAAAGTAAACCCAAAAATAGCTACAAGCTATTTATGCAAAATGAGATTTCTTTTCCTAGATGCTACACACTATTTCTTCCCCAGACTATAAGGGCTGTTCAGTTCCTGTATCAGAGCAGTAGCTGTATTACCTTAGGAGTTTGTCTTCGTCAATGCCCTGTGAATGCCGAGCAGAAGTGTATTCTGTTCTGTGTTACGAAGTGCAGGTGTCCCTATGTCCTTCAGTTTTCCCTTTGGCAGGGTGAGAACTAAATCTGTGTGCCGCAGGTGGGTTTGGAGGCTGTAGCCTGGATGTGGAGAGTCCCCCAGCGCTGGCTCCTGGGTGAAGAGTTCAGAGACATGCACTAAATGCATCCGCAGAGGAGAGGAGCTTTGCAAAGCACTGATCCCCTCCTGCTGAGCAGTCCTAGCTGGGCTGTAGGGAATGGAAGACCATTTACAGAGCAGGTTCAGATCCTGCTGCTCAAGGAGATGTGCTGCACACGGGAAAGCAACATGACATTTTCAGCTTGCACTGAAGGCAAGCACAGCAGCCCTGTGCTCCATGCAAGAGGGCGCAGCACAAAGCTGGGTTTCATCTTCAGTGTGTACCTGAAGTAGAATATGCTTATCCAAGAATTTCTGAAGAGGTTTGGAACAGCAGAAGGTGCTGGATTCATGGAATGAATAAGCAGGGTCTGATCAGTTACTGAACAAGCACAGAGGTGCTTTAGCACAGGCTTTAAAGAGGTGATGGTGAACCAGGCAGTGGCTGCACTGTGTCTACCACACCGTGACAGTAATTGGGCTCAAAGGCCAGCTAGGCTCGAGCTGGGGGAATGCTTGGCAAGTGCTGCAAAGTACAAGAGGCTGACAAAATACTTCTATGTCACGGTAATTTAAAATTGAGACCGAGTCACAGCTCATCAGAGGCAAAGGCTGGAGACTGGGGTCAGCGCTGTCGCCTCAGTTTAGTTACTGAGTAGAGCTGTAAATGAGTCATTGGACCCAAAGACTGCTTACACAAACCTAGAGCAGAGCAAAAATAAAAAGGCTGTTGCTGCCCTGCATCCAACTTCCCCCTGAAATAGTCTCTGGCTGAGGTAGAGTCTACAGCAGCATAAGGGAAAACATGAGCAGTAGTCTCCATTCCTGTCAAGGCTCCCTGGGGCTTTCCCTGCTTTTTAAGATTTGAGGACAGGCTAGGGAGGTGTAAACTCTGATTCCACTCAAGTTTCTATGATCTGCACCTCCAACACATCAATGTTCATTATTGAAGTTTTAAGCTTCCAAAGAGAATTCATATGGCCAAAATAGCAAGAGTTGGTAGTGTTTGAGACATTAAAGATTAAAAAATAACTTGAGTCACCACTCCTGCATTTCTGTAAATAGCAACAAAAATTCAAAACCAAGAAAAAAAGTATAAATGAAATATACCTACAGTCCTGTACCCTGTGAGAGGTGAAAAATGGAGTTCATAGGTGCGACTGCATGAAAGAGGCATCTGAAAAGGAAAGAACTTTTATACAGTGGTTGAACCTTCTCTTCCTTAAGTATCTTATCTAATCCTTTTGTAATTATTCAAATTACCAAGTTTTCTAAACCACTCTGAGAAACAATTTGAAATACAAAAGCAGGAGCAGAAAAAGGAAAGAACTGCATTTCTTGGGAAAAAGAAATCAGAACAGTTCGTATTTTAAAGTCAGTCAAATTCTGCCCTGAAAAGTACCTTCAATTTAAGTAAACATGTCAGTGACTTCACATAGGACAGATTTTATTTGTAAAAAAGGGGGGGTGGGAAGGAGAGGGAAATAAATACATAAGGTATTAAATGCAACAAAAATAACCAAGGCTTTCTTAAAAAAGCACGTCCTACATGTTGGTACAGCAGCTGAGATGGCATCATTTTACCAAAACAGATAAGGAACAGCACTGTAGCAGATTTATTGCTGCCATAATTTTCCCTCTCCCCTCCCAAGGGATCCTGATGACTGACAGATCTGGCAATAGCAGGAGTATTTAAATTCACTAAGTAGAGATCATTCATGTTTTGTCAGGTGAGAGGCCACCTGCCTTTTCAGCTGCTGTTCCTGCAGGTAGGGATCTGGTGCTCAGGAGCTGGTGGGAGCAGGATCCTGGCTGGGCTCTCCTCCTGCTTGCTGCGTGTCCACCTCTCCCTGGGGGGTTCCCTCAAGCCAGGGTTAATGGAGCTTAAGGCAGAAAGTGAGAGAGAAACCACCTTAGCTTCCAGAACGTGCTGCCTCAACAGCTGATCTTGGCCGAGCATTTATCATTAAGTAGTACACAGGAAATTTTAAAATACATTTTAAATATATTTTTTCATTCCATAGCAATAAATGAGAATAGAAGAAATAATTGAAGCCAATAAATAGAATAGATTGTTGCTTTCAATACACACAGACCTACCTTTGTAACTGAGAGCTGGGTGCTGCATTTTCTGTATGCATTATGTTATCTAACAAAGTGCTGCTAAGTACCAAAATTAACATTTCCAAATACAACATACAGTTAACATTTAACTGTATTTCAGTCCACTCACATAGAACCTATTGGCAAGCAGAATGTTAATGAACAGGAAAAAAAAGACTGCATGGATTTCTTTTACTAGTATCTGCAGGCATAAAATGGAAGCATTCATAAAATCTGTTTAGTAGAGCCAAAATAAATTCATAAGCTTTCCTCCACAGTAAATATTTCAGGTTAAGCTGTATGTGGTACAGCAACGATTGCAACCCAAATGCTTTTATCAATAGCCCTTGAAGCACATTCATATCCAAATTTTTGAGTATATTAGCCCACCACTCAACAGAAGAGTACTCTTGTAAATCAAAGAGAAAACAGTACACAGATATTACTGCTTAACATGCAAACTTTGTTCCTTCACTGATGCATTAATTTATCACAAAAGCTGCACACATCCATTTTAATACAACTAACCATTTCAGTCTCAAAAGTTGCTCTCAATAACTGGTCTGCTGTAACTTAAACCTGCCAATTTCTATAGGCAAAGTGAGTGTTGAATCACTTTGAAATAAGCCTCCTACTAAAATAAAATGCTATTTAATGTTCTACAGTTGTAATTTTCCAGGCACTTTCAAGAAAGAAGGGAGCTACACTATTTTAAGAATAAACACACTGAGAACTGAAAACTTGCATATGAAAACCAATAATTTGCAATGCCTGGGGTTGGATCCATTAGTCCAACCTCAGAAGTCAAATCTCAGTTTCTAATTCAAGAAGACATTTGAACCATTAACTAAATGGTCCTTCAATGGGGAAAGAGTCCATTTTCCAATCATTTCAGATCCAAGTTCTGGGTGACACATTTACATATGGGATGGATATGTTTTAGACTATGTTTGCATTAGCCTCAGTTTTCTGGTGTCACTAAACCCTTGCCACCAATCTGTCGTTTCAGGTCTTACACAAACTGACCCTCATTCTTTGCAAAACTGCAAAACAAAGTTTTTATTCATGATTATTAATTCAGGATGAGAACACGATTTTCCAGAGATGTTTTTAGGAATTGTTTTCCTTCTCACTTTAATGCCATATGTACAAGCAGCTGTACTAGAATTTTTGACAGAACAAAACAGCCAATGTAACTGAATAGGACAGTCAGAATTCCAAATCAAAGTACTGCCACAGTATGTGTCTGGGATTGCAGGAGGAACAGGAGTGCCCAGGTTTAGCCACAAGCATACAATGAGAAAAACATGAATTCTCATCAGCTCCTTCAAACCAAGGAACAGAGCAACTCACCCTGTTCAGTTTTGACCACTTACAGTGAAGACCGAGCAGAGTGAAGTTAGTTTGGCATCTTCACATGGGCAACATTTCTGCTTGGCCATCAGTTTTTCTGTTATCTGGTTCTGTCTCCCTACATTGTTCGGGGCAAGCTCTGTGCTGATGGACAGAGGGACAGGCTTCCCATCAGAGCCCACACTGCAGATGTGGCCAGCTGCAGGCTGTCACTTGCACCTTGGCAATTCCCCAACCAGAGCAGCAGCAATGAGAGGCTTTAAGCTTGTGAAATGTTGCCACTGTGAAAGAGGACTTGGCCAGAGGCAGACGGAGTATTTACTGCCTGCAGAGCTCCAGAGCAGCTCAGCTGGGGCTGTCACTGCACAAAATGCCTTCTCACAGCCATCACTTGTGGTTGCTACTCTCATGCGTTCGCCGTAGGAGAGACAGCAAGTCCAGGTTCAGGTCCTGGGCTTTCAGCAGACCTGATCCATCCCTACCAAATGTCCCAGCCACTGTAAGTGACACCGATGCAGCTGAACGCACAATGAGGTGCAGCCTCCTGTCGGGTTCCAGTGCTCTCTGTTTCTCAGCCCTTTTATGCACTTTACAGACACACGCACACTTCTGGTGCTGCCCTCTGCAAAGGACAGCTGCTGCTTTCTGGCTCTCTGCTGACACCTACCTGCTTCATCAAATTCCCGGGAAGATTTTTTCCTGTGCTTCCCAATTTGTGTCCAGTACTGCTGCCTGTTGGAAGTAAAGGGACAAAGTGTTACAGCAGCCAAAGGCAGGCCGTGGAGTACATCCCCAAATGTGGCACAGACATGGGAGATGATGAATCTGAGCAATTCGTTACATAAGGCTCCAAAGCCCAGGTTCCTTTCTGAGCATGCAATCAGCTCTATTTTCTGTATATGGACTATCCATAAATTGCCAGCTCAGCCCACAGATGAGTAAAATTAAGTTATACAATAGCAGATGCTAGGGCTTTTTTATTTATTTATTTTTCTTTTTAAGGATTTCACAACCATATAATATAGTGCAGAGAAAAATTACTGTCATGCTAAATCTGCTTTTGATCCAACCCCACTGCATATTCCTCAAATAAGTTGACACGTATTATTTCAGTTAAATGGTGATGTTACATACGCCTCTGTGTATACAGTGGGATAATAAATTTGAATTATTTCTAGATGCTCTGATGCAGGCAAACGTTTGAAAGTATATAAGTTTTAAAGTTCACTCACCCTCAAGTTTTCAGTAAATTCAAAGTTCACATGTCAGCTGCACTTTCCTATACCTAATTGCTGTCTTACAAAGCTATTTCTTGTATCAGAATCCAGGTTGATATTACATGTATTTTCGTGTCACACTACAGCCTTCCAGAGAAAACTGATTACTGATTTATCAATAGCCTACTGATACCACTGTCCTAAGCCTCAGAGTGAAGCTACCCCAAAGCCTGTCATCTTTAGGATGGGATGGGATAGCATAGCATAGCATAGGAATAGAATAGAATAGAATATTTCAATTGGGAGGGAGCAACATCAACCAACTAGTCACACTGACCAGTTCAGGGCTGACCAGAAGTTAAAGCATGTTACTAAGGGCATTTTCTAAATGCTTCTTAAGCACTGACCTGCCTGAGGTATCAAGCGCCTCTCTGAGTAGCCTTTTCCAGTGTTTGACCAGCCTCTTGGTAAAGAAATGCTTCCTAATGTCCAGTCTAAACCTTCCCTGGTGCAGTTTTGAACCATTCCTGCATATCCTATCTCTGCATACAAGAAAGAAGAGCTCAGCACCTTCCTCTCTGCTTCCCCTCCTCAGGAACCTGCAATGAGGTCACCCCTCAGCCTCTTTTGCTGCAAACAACACAAACCCAGAGCCCTCAGCATCCCCTCACAGCACTTCCAGCCCTTTCTCCAGCTTTGTTGCTCTCTGGACATGTTCAGGGACCTTCCCTTGCTTCTTCAATTGTGGGGCCCAGCGAGGCTGTACCAAGGCTGAACACACATTCACCTCTTTTTCCCAGCTGTTCATTCTGTGTTTGATGCAGACCTGCTCCTTACACAACTTCCTTTTAATTACTTCTAACTCTCCCAGCCTTACTCTGCTTTGTTTGTTCTTATTGCTATATGATGTCAAATTAACGTTTCCTTTCAATCTAGATTGTAAGACATTGTTCGTATTGCTGGTCAAATGAGAGCTGAGAATCTTCCCAAAGAAAAGGTGACAAAAATATAACAGCATTGCCATCTGAAAAAAAATACATCATTTTAACAGTAACTCATTAAATACTGTGTCTTCCTCCTGTGGTCATTTTAGCAAGTATGCATGTTATTCTAGAAGAGGAATTTACCAAAGGGTGCATGTTTCAGCATCTCACAAAAAATGTAATCACTTATAATTCAAATTCAAATATAGTTTCCCAAGCCACATTAATTAAAACTCTTTTGTTTACAGCAGAGAGGAAAAATGAGGAATTTTTCCAAGCCATTTGCTAAAAACAACTCTCAGGGCAGATTTTCACAAACATTTACATGCCTAAAGACACCTACTGGCATTTTCCACAATTAGGTGCTGGAGTGCTATTAAAACCCAGACAACTATTTGCATTGCTGGGCAATTAAATGCCTCCAAACTCCAGCCCCTCCATCCTGCACCACATTACCCTGGAGAAAATTCCATCACCCAAATGTTTGCATATAAAACTGTTCCATATCAGCTTACGAACAATGCCATAAACCCCACTGAAGCAGCAGTTCCATTTGGCAGTATGTCTGTCGGGAAGAAAGAAAGAAAAACGTACACAGCACACTAATGCCCGAACACTGCACTTACTGACAGCATGGTTTTTCATCACCAAGAGCAATTCTGCCATGTTAAAGTACTTCAAGAACACCTTTCAGATGTATCAGACACATCACATAGTTTTGTTCTTCTGATAATTAATACTTTGTGCTCCTGGTATGAACAGCGGGAGATCTGACTCTGATAGGATGTTAAATTAAAAATGAGCAAATCCTTTTTATTATCGTCAGAAGTTACAAGTTGTATTTCTCTTCAAAAGTGTAGGAGATATTTTGATTTTTTTTTTTTTGCAAAAGGCTCTGAATCTGGAATCATCCCACAGAAATCACAAACTCTATTTTAGATCACTCATGCACATATTTCATGCAAGGTGTGTGAACAATCCCCTAATTATTCATACACCAACAACAGTAGTAGAGTTAACCCATGAAAGCTCCACAGTGAGCACGGACCTGCTCATAGGATTATGGTTTAATTTCCACTGCCCCCAGATCACTAGTGAAAGTTGAAGGCACATGATTTTATTCATTTAGGAAAACCTTTAAAGGGTTTCCATTTCTGTGAGCTCTCCTTGTTCAGATGAGAAAGCTCAACTTTCTTCAAGAGAAATGTGAAGCCTGTAACTTGGCAGGGAGGTACCAACAGTGAGGTATTACCAAAACAACAACTAAGCAGTTTTTAACACATGCAACACTATGGTTTGGCCTCCTGCTTCAGCCTCCTAATATAACCTAGGGCATGGGAACATAAAGTGAATTTAAAACCAAGTGAAAGTCATCTGTTCTATTTGACCTATTCAAGTGCAGGAAAAAAAAAATACAAAGAAACAGGAATTACTATGACATACACAAACACAGGTGCACAGAGAACCATGTGCATGCAGATTCACAGCCCCCTGCTCAACCTGAAAAATATTTTTTAGAAATATATATATTTTATATATATATAAAAAATATTATATATATAAAATATATAATATTATAATAATTATATATATTCTATATATTATACATAATTATATATTTTTTATATTATATATATTATAATATATCATATATATTATAACATATATATGATTATAATATTGTATATTATATTATATAATATTAATGTTATATATTATATTATAAATATTATATATAATATTTATATAATTTTTTTGTGATTCCCCTGTGAGGCCAGCAGCAATCTGATGACCTTTACTATTGTGTCAAATCATTGCCTGTGCTACAAGTCCCAGATTCAGTGCAAGCAAGATACAGAAAGCAACCTTTATAGAGACCCTGGATAATGTATTTTCCTGGTAAACAGATTTTTACAATAGAAATATTGTAATTTCATTATATATTGTCATGGAAAACACTGATATCTATGCATCAGGGAAGCTATGCTTGTCTTAAATATTAAACAATCACATAACAAGAGATTTAACCTTGCAAGTCCTCCAGTGGAGGATCCTTGACTGAGGAAGAGTTCAGACAGATAAACCTGGCCCCAGGAAGCCCAGGCCATTCCAGTTGTACTGAAAATGTGTCCACAAAGCAGATCACCACTGTTCACTTGTCAAAGAAAAATCTTTTAAACTTAGAATCTCATAAGAAATCTCTCTTTTTCCTTCAGAAATATGCTAGGTGGATCATCAGAAAAATACATCTGAACACAGGACAGATGAGAATGGCAATTGTCAACTCTCAAACATACGTTTTTTTATTTGAGAGATTTCTGATATTTTACATTACTATTGAGGCTACATTCAAATAAATTTTTACGTTAAATTCTGCCTCAAAAACAAAATCCCACCTCTCATTCTAAGCCACTTAGTGAAACCCTCACTGGCACAAAACTTCCACTCACCAATATAAATTATAATGCATATCTAGAAAACAGAATTTGGCTGTGATATTGGATCTTAAGAGGACACAATCAAAAAATCATAATACCCAAGATATCACTCCCAGTAACTTGTGGAAGCCAAAGCTGACATGTTATCAGAAAAAAAATTTGTTTTCTTCATAAGTACATTTCTTTGTTATAGTGTCACTGCCATACATTTTATATAACATTTTATTTAAATAACATTTTATATCAGGACTAGAAAAAGAACAGAAGAATTACACAGATGACACAACATGGGAAACTAAGTTTTGAATCATAAAATCTCACTGTACAAAAGCAAGATGTGGCAGAATCATGGTTAAACCTATTTTACAAGATAACATCCTGTTGTGCCTCAATTCTGTAGCATCTCTGGAGACACCATCCTCTTACACAGAACTGGTTTTATACTACTTAGGAACAGCACAGAATTACTCAATGAAAGTTTTAGATTTAAGGTGGATTCTGGTTTTACATTAGGAATAGTTTTTTGTGATATAAAAGACTCAATTTTCAAAAGTGAATGTTTCTTTTGAATGCCTTGGTTTTAAAATACTCTGTGTGAGAAACCTGAGACCTGATTTTCAAAGTGATACACATGTTCAGCTCCAGGAAAATTGCTAAGAATTACAGGTACTCAGCAACTACGAAATCAAACTTATGGTTTGACCTAGGCTTTCTAAGAACAGAAGCACCCAAATGCCCCTTCACATTACTGTGGTTTGTAGACATCATTAAATAACTTGTTTGTGTGCTCTTGTCTGTTTGCATACACGTACGCATCCCTGACACCACAGCTTTTAAATCTGAGCAACTTTAGCCAAAGCTGCAGAACTTGGTGAGGTATAAAACTGAATTATCCATAGGTAAAGTTGAGCATGTCCATAAATAAACTGTGCCTGCAAAAAAAGCAGGCACTGAATTTTCTTGCTTTTGTAAGAGTCCATTAATATATTAATAGAGGTTTTACATATTTTATACACTCAGATATATACATATATTTTATCAGTAATGTGTGCTGACATACATACATATCCAAACATATGTGTACACTTACCACACACACACTCACGTTCCCTTATCTACACACATTCAAGTTCTTTGTTTTCAAAGAAAATGCCACCATTTAATAAACACTGAAATTGGTTCCAGGTTCTCCGTGATTTTAGAATTATAGGAAAAGATAACGTCTCTGTCATTGCATATGACAAGAAATCTGGAATTTACAACCAAATTAAAATAAAAGGAAAGACCAAACACACCTCTCATACTACCAGCTTTCCAACTAGGAATCAAGATATCGGAATGAATCTGGTAAAACTGCAAGAAGCAATGGCAGCATTCCGTGTGAGTGTTTCTTACAATAAATGCGAATCTTTTGGGAGGTGAATTAGCATCAATTTGTGGTGAGCACAAAGTTCTTTCCTGGGTAAGTCACTGCTGAGCTCCTTTCTTCTTCTGCTCCAGCTCCTGCAGGCGTTCCTCGCGGCACTGAGCGTGCTGTGTCCCCACTTTGTGCGCGGTCTCGGTGGCTGTGATGTCGATCTGCGCATATCGGGATGATCCACTCCCTGAAACAACAAATGCAACCCTGTAAAAGACTACTCCCCTCGTGTATTCCTGGGTAGTAAAGTTATACAAACACATCTTCCACAGATTTTGTGATGGATTTTGGTCTGGTCTTAGAGCAAGCTATATAAAGGGAGTAAGATGATAACCACAGCTGAAACAAAGCATCTTGAAAGCTTTGTTATCTACGTATTTTAGTTGTCTGGTGTTCTTCAAATAAGCAAATCAACCACTTGCATTTCTGCCCCAGGTTCGAATCTCCACCCCTATTACTCCCAGTCAATGACAAAATTGAATTTGTCTCTCCCACTTTGGGGAGGCTTCCTAACCAAGCTACAAATCAGGAAATGAACAATATCTGCTTTTGAACAGAAAGCAGCTCTGGCAGCTGGCAGTGTTCTTTGTCTGGATTAGGCACTCTGTGAATCTTTACCAGAGC
The DNA here is from genome assembly GCA_013397895.1 of Origma solitaria. NCBI lineage: Eukaryota > Metazoa > Chordata > Aves > Passeriformes > Acanthizidae > Origma > Origma solitaria. The sequence goes on from VZRL01004627.1 coordinate 3,932,423, forward strand.
AACCACCTTCAGCCTCACACGGAATGACACTTTAGTTCTTTTTTTTTTTGGCAATAAGGGAGACAAAAGCTGCTCAGTCTGTCCAGGAGTAAAATACTTCTGTACAGATGCAGACATAGAACCCAGAGGCTGGGAAAACTTTAATATGAAAAAAATTAAATATTTATGGTCATTAAAGGTACCTTTAGAGTTACACACTTTGAGATTGGGAGGGTAGTTGTCATTTAAGAAAATGTATAGTATTTAACTCTTAATTTTTAATGCCTTGGTTCATTGTCTTTAAAATTAAGAGAAAATACTGCTTTAACATTTCAACAGGCTGTTGTAGAGAGAACTACCTTAAGGTCTGGGAGAAACTTAAAATTACCTAACTAAAACCATATAAACATTAAAAAATACCAATAGGAAAAGTGCTAGCATTTCAAAGTCAATAAAATTGCTGAAATTAAAAGTATAAAAATTAAAATCATAGCAGATAGGAACTATCGATGGAAAACCCCTCAATACCAAATGTGAGCAATTATACCAGATTCTGATGAGGGGCTTTCTGTAGCGAGGACTGCATCTTTAAATGACAGCACATGGCAGATCTATTGCATGTTTATGTGCTAATTGCCCAAGTTAAGCATTAGAAGTAAAATAAAAAAGAATTTAAAAAATAATTAAAAAAAAAAAAAATAACAGAAAAAATGAAATAATTGGGCTGGCATTCTCTCTGCAGCACTTTCACACACCCTCATGGAGAGGGGACAGGAGAACACTGTGTTCTGCTCTGAATCATTTGCTGCATGGCTGCAGAGCCAGAGTCTTCAGGAGCAAGCCCTGTACACCCACACCCACAGCCCTGTTTCAGAAGCCAAGGAACAAAAATGAGGTAAGTGTAGTCCTAATACATGATGAAAATTGTGAAAACACAAGAAAAGTACTGTGTTTCCAACTCCAAAGTTTGAAATGTTCACTTTGGAAGGAGAGCACATACAATCACCTGTCAAAGGGATGCAACATCTTGTAGAACTTCATTACTCAAAAACCTTTTCCAGGAGGAGATACCAATGAAAAGAAGTGTCTCACAAACATACCAGGGTTCAACTCCTCTGTCAGCAAAAGCCTGATCATAGAATCTTTAAGGTTGGAAAAGACCTCCAGGATCATTGAATCCAACCTTTGACCAAGCACCACCACCAACTAAACCACAGCACTACGAAATGCCACAATCATTCTTGAGTACCTCCAGGAACGGTGACTCCACCACTTCCCTGGGCAGCCTCTTCCAATGCCTGACCACCCTGACAGTGAAGAAATTCTTCCTGATGTCCAACCTGAATCTCTCTTTGGGCAGTCTGAGGGGCAGCCATGTCCTCTCCTGTAACTGTTGCCCAGGAGAAGAAGCGGACCCTCATTCGATTACAACCTCCTTCAGATAATTGTAGGAGCAATTAGGATCCCACTGAGCCTCCTTTTCTCCAGGCTGAACACCCCCAGCTCCCTCATCCACTCATTATATGAAAGCAGGATTCCCCAAACCCCATACATTCTGCATTTCCTTTGCTGTTTAAAAAGCATCGTAGACTTCCTTACCTCTTATGCTTGTGCTGGATTCTTGAAGCTCCAGTTCCATGTAGTGAAGCTGTTTTTTGGAAGTAGGGCTGACAGGAATATTAACGTAGGTGGCTGTCTCACTGTGGGGTCGATCTGGTGTCGGGACATCAGCTGAATAACCTACTGCCCCTTCTGAAAAAAGTGAGATGTTAATAAGAGGCTCTGTGGGCAATGACCAATGGTCCCATTCAGACAGACACATGGAAAGCAAGCACTGAGCAGCAAGAACTCTGCTCGCCAAACAGGACATTCCTCAGTGGCAGGTGGGACACGAGAAGACTACAGTTTCCACTTAAAGGATCCTGAGACACTGATAAGTCAGGATCTGTGCAGACCATAACAGCACAGAGAGGAATCTTGCTGTGCTGTGGCAGAAAACAAACACTCGGCAGACATTTCCCGCAGCAGCTCTACCCTCACAAGGCTTCCAGCTCTACCTGAGGTTAGTAAAGCTTTAGATGAAGAAATTTGGTCTAGGAAGAAGTGAACTATTGTATCATCTGCAAGACAGAAACCAAAATCAGGAAAGGTTCTTAAAGCATGTCCCGAAAATAAGGACTGAAGAACTGTTTCAAGCAAAGGGAAGGCAAACAGCTTCCCTGTGCAGAATTGAGAAAAGATAGGAATGATGCCAAGTGGGACAGACAAGGTATTAAAGGAGCTCAATTGCAGGAAAAAAATAGTGGGAAAACCCTTCTAAATATTAAAGATCACAAGAACATTAGAAGAAATCCCACAGAGTTTTCTAGAAATTTCTAAATAAGAGACAAACACCTACTAGTAAAGAGTTCCTATAAAACAACTTTGACTTAAAAGCAACTTTTGTCTACTGGTTTAATTATCAAGGCCTCATCTAGGCATACTTTAAATTATTCTAATCTTGTCTGCTTGTTCAGTCCAGTTGGAATCCTTACCCCTAAACACTTAAGTCAATTTGAGACAGAGGAGTGCAAAGAAGAAATGGTATCACTTTGAGGTTCTCTTCATTAAGTTCTCCCAGAAAGCCCTACCTTGTCCCCACAGAGAACTCATATCAAATTTTTATTTGCCCAAATTTCTGCTTTTCCTTTTTGCCCATTTAGACACTACTGAGATGTGAATGGAGAGGCAGTAGGATATCAAGGCATTTTAGAGCACAAGGAAGAATGACTTCTTATATCCAGACAACAGCAGCAGCGAATAAACCACTGAGGGAAACTTTTTTATCTTCTTGGAAGTATTATAAAAAGCAGAGATAACTTCTACAGTGTTACCCAACAGTGAGGGCATGTTCCCGGGTAATGGAATCTCTCCAGGCTTAAGTTGTTTAAATCAAAGAAGTCTACTGTGCAGTCCAAAAATTGAAAAGACTTGAAATTTGGCCATTTTTCTCACGTATTTTCATAAAGAAAATGTAGGAACATCCACAAAATATAAAAATTTATATTTTTATATATGAGTCAGACTCCAAGTTGTTGCAAAGCAAGATGTCAGGAAAATGACAAAATCCATGCAGAATAAAACAGCAGAAATTTTTATATCATCACCAAACATCACTCTCATAAATTATTTTCAATTATTGTGTCCAAAGTATTTCAAAGGAATTTGGCCTGACTGAGCTAAAAGGAATTGAGTAAAATCATAGCACTGAAAACGTGCATCACAAATAGTTAGAAGCTGCAAACAAGTGACAATCTTAAGTACAAAGTCACGAACAGTCATGAAGGCAAAGATAATTTTTGAAGTCTTTCTGTATGCTGCTAAAGTGATGTCACAGAGGTTTAAGTGAAGCATCCTCAAAGTCAGCTAGCATGGAATATAAATGCAAGCTTCCCTACAGAACTAAACAGCTGACAGGTTTCAGGAGGATGAACATCAGTACCTGATGCAAACAAGCCAAGCGATTTTCCTGAGAACTAAAAAACCACACATGGTGAATCGCTAGGGCTTTGTGCAAGAAAAGCAAAAGAAGCACACAGGAAAAGAAACCAAAAACCTGGCAATACTCGAGTATTCTTCTCAAGGGGGAAGTAGAAGGAAAAAAAGAACAAAATTGGGCAAACTGGAATGGAAGGAAAGGAAAAGTCTTCTGTTGTTCAGTCAGTGCTGTCTTAATAGAAACTGTGCTTTCTTTGTAAACATAGGAATACTTGGCTTTTCATTTTTCCTTAAAAAAACAACTTATTGGTTAAACTGGCTTATATTTGTTTGAAGAGAAGGGTTTCTTTAAAAAGCACAAAACAGTCAAAAGTTCCCGCAAATGAAAACATGATGCACAGAGAGATCCATGGACAGTGCTTTCAGCAGTCCCTTCTGGGTGGACAGAGGCACGAGATGCTTCCAACAGGGGTCAGAGGGACAGTATTTGAGACCAGGAGAAGAGTAAAAGTGAAAGCTCAATGGCCCTCAACTGAGGGGAAAAAGAAAGGAAAAGACTGTAACTGGGGAGGGAAGAAAGTTGTATTTGAAACTGGTGTCACAGCCTTTCTTTCAGCAAGTGTTATTCATATTTTCTACTCAATATAGGCACCATTCTCAGAAACGAACAATAAAAAACACAGAAAGAAAACCTATAAATACAGCCCAAAGAGAAGTGTGTGTGTAAGCATGTAAAGCTGACATGTTCAAAGGGCAACACTTCAAAAATATCACTTAGAAGAGATCTCAACAATTCAAATTTTTAAAAAGGAAAATGAAAAAGAAACAAGAGGTGTCAGTGACCAGATGAAAAAATCTGTACTCACCTGGTTCCTCAGAGCTAGCTGGAGTTCCAGGTTCTGAAGGAAGTGTTAGCATCTCATACCCAACTTTAGGACCTAGAATACAGGAACTCTGTTAATGGCTTTGGATTTAGGAATTTGTACAATATAATCAAAGCATGTGCTTTCCTGGTTTTGACTTGTAACCTTCTAAACTAAACAGAATAATACAGAATAATCTCAGAAAGCACAAACAGTGGCTAGTGCTGACTTTTCTGTAGTGGCGATGGTCAGCATCTCCTGACACCAAGGAAATAAACTTTAGGACACTTTTACAGCTCTTCACACTGAAGGCCACTGAAGTCAACAGTGCATTTTGCTGTACATCAATGTGGGAGCAGAGCTGTCTCAAATGCATGAATCAGGGAGCAATGTGTGGGTGATCTTGGGAGCATCTGCAAGACTCGTGTTAAAATTCCACCTCCAGCATGATGGATAACTTCTTGATTTCTGAAAAACCGTAGAAAATACTTAAGCTAGCCCTTACAAAGACAACTTTGCTTTCCAAGTGCAAATCACCAGCTTTACAAGAAGCCAGGCTGCACAACATCATCGGTCTTTCCCAAGCACAAAGCTGAAAAATGATGCCCACATTTCTTCACGATCTCGGACTCCACCCCAGTTCAAACGAGGCAAGCAAAAATGCTGTGTCCATAGAATGAACTCATTGTAATTAATTTTGAAAGACAAACACACATAACTCTATTTTCTGGCAGTGTTTTTTTTCCTTCATTATCATGAAGAAGTATATTTAAATGTGGTGGGTGTTTTTTCCCAGCATATCATTGTTAGGGTACAGGCTTTCTCATGGCCTGAGGTGAATTTTTTTTGCTGGGTGCCCTTTGTTAAAGTGATGGCAGCATTTTACTGCTGTGAATAAGATTACTGCTTATACTCTGTCACTTATCTCATCTGTCACTGCCTCTTCTAAACTTATCCCATCTGTCAATGCCTTTCTGACAAAAAACTCCTCAAAGCAAAAAACCCAAAGAAATACGTAAGCCTTACAATAGGGAATCAAATTACCTTTAATATTTTCTGAAGTTTAAAATAATTTAAGTTTAAATTAGCTTCAATTTACATGCACACACATACCTCATAATCACTTTGACTTACCAGCTTGGAGACTGTGCCCTCTGTGCACTTTCAAAGACCCAGAAGCTGCCATGACAGAAGCACCACCTGTTTTCAAAGACAGAGATTCACATTAAAGCTAAATACCTGTTGCATTTTTAGTAGAGGTTTCTGAAACATCTAGAAAAAACAAAAACAGTAAGAATTACAAGTCATTGCTCTTCATTTAGGCAATTTTTAAAAAAAATTGCTAAATCCTTTATCCTGACTTTGTGGCATTAAAATCTAATTCTGTTTTCTTTGCTTAGAAAGAAAGGATGCCTTCTGTAAAACCTAAGGATGCTGTCCCTGCCTGTTTGTGGTGAGTGCTGCCTTCATCACAGGGAAAGCTAAGAAGCAAAATGGCAATGAGAACTGAGTGGGGAGTTGCCTTTGCAATCCATAACATAGCTTTAGCAACAACAAAGTTTAAAATGTTCATTACAATCTGATCAGGCTGTATCCAAAACCTAAAGTGGATGAGAAAGCTGTGCCATCCTTCAGCAGTCCACCAGGCACGTTTAGGAATGGAATCACTGGGCTGGGGAAGGGAACACGAGGGATCTGGCTCCCATGGGGATGGGATCCAGGCCACAGCACGCTCTTGTGAAACACTTCCCCACCGTTCCAGCCGGGAAAGCTCCACCACGGACACGCAAGATGGCACAGCCAGTCTCCTTTCCCCAGCCTCATTCAGGCCAGCAGGAAGCTGTGTTAGGGAAATCAGAGGAAACAGGAGCTCTCAGCTCAGAAAGCTGCAGGGTGGTACCCACGCCATGTGGTTTGTCTGCGCGCACATGTTCCTTCTTTAACTCATCAGCTTTCTCCAGCGGTTGGGTGCTGGGTTACATCGCCCATCCAGCCCCGAATCTCCTCTCTGCTGTTGTCACCGCGGGCACCTCGGTGGAGTTGAGTGACACTAACTTCCCGGCGTGAATAATCGCGAGGGAACTTCTCATGCGAGTGGAAGGCGCCGAGGAGGAGTCGGGTGGGAGGCAGCGGATGAGTAACCCAACCGTGCCACGGTGACAGTGCGGCTGTGCCGTGTGCCGGGGCTCACATGGAAAATTAACACTCCCAGAACTGATGAACAGTCCCCGAGCAGGTGAGACACTGCTCTGCAAACTGTTTCTAAAATAGCGCCCAAAAATTACCGCGGCTCTTATGCAATGTGAAGGGATTCTGTAAGACAAATATTCTGAAATAACTAAGAAAACTGCATGGCCTTGGAATCTAAAGAAAAAGGCAATTTCTTTCTTTTTTTTCTCCTGTATGAAATACACATACAATTTTATTTTTAAATCTAAAAACTTCCAAGCTTGTAAAATTAATCCTACAGTTTTATAAAATCAGTCTAAGAAAAAAGACTCATTATTTCACTTCATGAGGACAATGGATTAAAACAATAATAAAAAACTATTTCAGAACAGCACAGCTGAACTAAAACCTTCAGTTGGTTGCCTTGGCTACATGAAATACTATGACTTTGGACATGTCATGCCACATGAAAGCATGTACAGGGTAAACCAAGGCTCCAAAAATCAGTTTTAAAGTATGCCATAGTGAGAATCTGATTTTGTATTTTAACAAATGAGATCAGATTGTAGAACCCTTACATACTCTGGTGAGGGCTTAACATCTAAAAATGTTATTTGAAATTTTGTTTTTATCAAGACTGCTGATAAAAATAAATGCAAAAATAGGACAGCCCCAAGCTAGCTGATTTACTTATATTTTAACTGGAACTGATCTTCCTTTTTCTCACCTCAGTGCATCCTGTCTCTGCATGAAGACTGTCAGAATATGTTTTATGAAGCTGAAAACCTCACCTTACTTTGAAAAAAGATTACAGCCTTATGCTAATTCCAGCTTCATCACAAAATTAGTGTGGGGTGGAGTTTTTTTATTCCCTCAAAAACTTATTGCAATTCAGCAGAAATTATTCCAGAGGAAATGTGGATTTTTAAGCAACATTTTTAGGATTTGTGAAGAACACTCATGACAGGAAAGGAGATTTAATACAAGAAGATATTCCAATCCATTTATGGTCAAGTTTAAGTTTTCCCATTCAGAGCTTATTTAAAAGAACGATGTTAATGTTTCAGGATTTGACCTGTTGCATTTTCCTCATTTTCAAATCTGGCAACTAACAAATATTTACATAGTCAAATCTCTCAGGGAATTTTTTTGAAGCTTTGAACTGCATCATATAAACACATGTCAACAGAGATCAACCTAGATATTTTCTTCCTTCTTCTTTTCAGCTAGTGCATAAACTGGTTTGTTTCTTATTTATGAACCCTAGGATAACACTTGCAGGAATGGAAAAAGCAAGTTAGCAAGATACATTTCTGAGCAAATAAAGTATCCAGCGGGAGACAGACACTCCCTTCCATTGTTCGTTTCATTTTACAAGGGATTGTTACGAATTTTTTTTTTTCAGCTTCCCCTGCCATCCAGGTCTGTGTGGCTGACTCGCGTGAGTCTTTGTCTGAACTTAGTATCTCACCAAGAGAGTTATTTCTGCTCTACTTTCCTCAATGTGTAAGAGGAAGAAGGTATTTAAAATGTGACAGAATTAAAACAGCAAGGATATTTTGCATTCGTACATATGATTAGACTCAAAAGTTTAATGTAGCTCAATGAAGACAATTACTATTTGAAATATTTTTCTAACTTTATAGTCATTGCTTTATGTCAACTCTTCAAAAATAAGCACAGTTTAAAGCACATGTGCTACAAGAAAGAGCCATTAAAAAAAAAAACTTTAAAAAAAAACTTGAAAAAAAGAAAAAAAGGGAAAGATGGAATATAAACCATAAACTGAGCCCGGACAGTTTACATTTTCAGATCTTGTGGCCTATCATGACACGACCAGTGAGAAGACACACACAACACTGATCACTTCTCACTGCCCAGCCTCTACTCTGCCTTCAAGGTCACAAACTCTTCAGGTCTGGGCTATTAAATTTCCTGTCAAGGAACAGAAGAAAACACCACATTCTGTGATAAATTCCTGCTTCTTGTTGAATTAAAACTACCTTTATTATGAAAAACTTTGACCCACTCAGCCAAGCAGCATTCCCATCTCCTCCTTTGAAAACAGATACTTCGCTTAAAAGAGCATCCAAAGGCTAAAGCCCCTGATTGGCAGGAGAAATACTGCAAGTACACCAGGAGGTTGTTTCATGTAAATGTAATAGGAGACTTCCTGGTGCTTTATATTTGCCCTACAAAACTTCCCTGTTTGCTCTCTTCAGTTTTCAAAGTAATTTTATATATTTTCTGCTATACAAATGGCATTATCTGCAAGACATAAAAGCTGAAGTGGATACTTAAAAACACTTACTTTGCCCTACAGATTTCACCATATTCAGAAATGCCTCCTGTCTCTCTAACAGACAACTTTAGAAGTGCTAGAATCACTCAAAATTAGAAATGCATTCAAGCTCACTGTTCAAATATTGCTCCTCAAAGATGCCTATTTAATGTGTGGGAAAAATCACAGAGGTAATCTAACTACCTCCAGCTCTTATTCATCTTCCCATGCTGTGGGCCATTTCAGCCCAGCCTCCTATCCTTAAAAATGCAAAAGTGTTAAGCTAGAATTATTATCATTTTCCTGTGCCAGGAAATTCAGTGCCTGGGGTTTTTTGAAAAATACACCTTCAAAGATGCTTTACATACATTTACTTCAAAAATCTTGATACATCTAAAGCTCAGGATCTACGCTGGCCAGGAACAAAGGTCACACACACAAAAAAAATTGAAAAAAATTGAAATAATCATTATGTGTGCATATAAGGTTCCTCACCTTTGTGTTCTAGGAGACTGGGATATGTAATTTCCCCAGATTTCAGTGTCAGAGAAGGCATGGGGAGACAAAGGACTAGAGGGTCACTGTGGCAGGGATTTACCACGTCCTGTCACCCCTCAATACAGAGAACGGGAACCCTCTGGATCTGCTCAGCCCAGAGGATGAGGAGCAGCATTTGGATCATTCACTAACTTGCTTTCTCCACAAGGAATGTTTCCTTTCCCCTCCTGGGAAAAGGCCCCTCACACTTCACACAGTCACCAAGGCCAATCTTTATCTTGTAAACAATATGTATTTTAATCAGGTTACTTCTTCAGAGCTCCAGTATTTCTTCCCCAACAGAATTATTTTAAGTGCACTTGTAGAATAAAGCATGACCGAAAGACAGCATGCCATATCATGGCAGAGTTTTATTAATCAGCTTCTCATTATAATTACGTTCTTCTATTGCAGTGTTTAGCCCTATAAGGTATGACAGGACATATCTATGGTGGACACTGTTCAACACACAGTCCTTTACTGGCTCAATAAAAGTATCAGAGTGCAGTTTGTCTTCCTACATCTCAAGAGCTGACCACACATTTTCTGAAAAAAAAAAAAAAAAGAGAATTCTAATTGTCTTTAATCTAAGCAACAATAACCACCACAGTATGGCCCAGATTCTTCTTTCTCATTGCTCCCAATTAATTCCTTGAAAGCTGACTCCTAAACTTGGAATAAAAGTACCAGGCTGCACAAATATGCAATAAAAAAATTTTAAAATGCATTAAAAAGCACATATTTTTCCCTCATAAAAGCTAAGCTCTCAGACAGCTGACTTCCTTTTCAGCACCTGTTATATGCTTAATTTTATTCTCTCTTTTTGTCTGCCTTGAGTCCCTATTTACCCAAGAAAAAAATAATAGAGATACAGTGCTCATAATCAGCATTCAGCTCATATCTCAGCCAAATTCCAATCCACAGCATTGTTTTATGTTTATTGCTTAATTCATCCTCTCAGAGCATTTCCCTTCAAGCATTGTGCAGGTTTGGTATTGCAAGCAAAGAGGTCGTCAGAGAGCAAGAGCATCTGCTGCAATGCTGATGAACGTGCTCCTATGGAATGAGGGGGGAAGTGGAGAAGAAGAGAGAGAATTTACAAGTTAAAAAAAAAAAATGGAAGTGCACTGCTTCCCTGGGAGCATGTTTGTTACCTGCCCATTCAAGTGCCAGCTTTTGCAAAGCCAGAGCCTGGGACACAGAGGTCCAGGGAGATCCAACCTCGCACTAGGGAACTTTAATTTGAGTTTTGAAATACTCAGGGCTGGGCCTGGGTCCTGGGAATGCCCAAGGAACCAGCCCTGCTGTGGGAGCTGGGAAAGGACAAAAGTTTCTGAAATATGGTGTACAGAGCTGGCATGAAACGCCTCCTCCAGGGACTGCAGTGTCCCTAAGCACTTCCGCAAGCTATTCCAGCTCCCAACTTCCCTTCTCTAAATAGGATTCTTGGGATTCAGACTGCTCAGTTCCTTTGGAAGGGGTTGGCAGCTGAGGACAGAAATAGTGGCATTTCCCTAAGGACAAAAATAGAGGCATTTCCCCTCCACACAAACAGCCTCATGGTTTAAACATCATTCATAAAACAGGATTGCTGTGGCAGAGTTCTACTCAACTGAGAAAATACAAATGTTTTGAAGGAAATCACGCACCCTTAGAAGTAAGGGCTAGAGGTTCCTTATTTAAGCTGTTGCGATGGAATGGAAAGGAGAACAAGATTTAAATAAGAGACCTAAATTACAATGAGAAACAGTACAACTACCAGGAAATACATTCTAAATGTAAGAATAGGAAAGGACTTTGGATGATTCAAGGTGGATTAAGGATTGTCACTGCAAAACACATTAAACGAACACCTGTCAGACATATTCAGAAGTACATCCAAACCTCAGGGCAGAGGCTCTAGCTAGAAAATTTCTTCAGCCCTGTTTTTCCTACAATATTTTGGTTTATAGTACCAGAAAGATAATGAAGATAATGACAAACTTCAGCTCATCCTTCTGTGAAGGAATGTGCTCTCTTTTGTTTCACCTCTCAATGCTGAATGCACATCTTATTCACGATCCCTTAACTCAGAGCACGTAAGCAGCTCCTGAGTAAAAGACCTAAATCCATACCTCTGAAATTGCAACTGCTACATCAAGCTATAGGATTTCTGAAGCAGTCATGAGAATCTCTGTGCAGGTCCCATGAGAGCTGCTCACACAAAATGTACTGAACTGAGGTGTCTCCAGAACCCAGCAGTCTCAGAAATCAGGAAATCTGAATCATATTTTTGAACCTCTATCCTGTCATGGTATTTTGAGGTCCATCATAACTATAAATGCAGTCTATTATACCTAAGAGCACACATTCCCACATCATACAACTCCAAAGAATCCCTTACCTTTATCTGTAGTACAAAGCTTTGATAACAATGGGAACATTTTCCTCCTACAAACTCAAGTAATCTAATTCAGTCTCTCTTTCTAATCAATATTTACAAAGTTATTTATAGCAAAGGCAACCAAATTATTTAAACCGGAATTAAATGATTCACCCCAACTTGGTTTTTTCCATCTAGTGATATAACTTAGAATTGTTGCCATATTTAGAACACTTTTCTGTTTGCCATTAGAATGAAACACATTTCTCTAAAGTTGCTGAGCCTGTTGCTCAGCCTGTCTAACTAAAAGTAGAAAGAGAATACCCACATTCACTACCAATAAACTGAAAAATATGTAAACAATTGATCCCTAACTGTTTAATTCCATGTCTTGCTACTGAACTGAGACATTCAAGAGCAAAAATATTGCACAGAGCATGTGGGCACCCATAGCCCGGGAAGGAGTGGGTTTGTATTCTACAGTGTATTTGAATGAAAATATCTCTGTGATAAAAAATAAATGTGTTTGCAAGTGAAGAGCTACAGTAGGAGATTTTAGAACTGTGTATTGGGTCATTGTACAACCATCCATGCTAGTAGAGGTATCTTGCCATATATACACACAATACAGGTTTTGAAAGTAGTTACCTGAAATTACTGTGCCTTTATGCTATTCTTAACAGTGGATAATAATCTCTCATAACAGAGAAACATAGACAAGTTCTAATGCAGTTTCTTTAGTCCAACAGAACAGTGTGAATGACTGCTCAGCATCCTGGGACCTTCAGTTAATGACTCAGATTAAAGATTCAAGTGCTACAGAATTATTTCGAAAGCTTTGCAATGCCAAGTTCAATTATACTTCAAATTTTAACATGTATGAAAAACAAAACTTTGAAATTAATTATCTAAGGACAACAAAAATGGAATGAGACATAGAAGATTTCAGCTTCTTTTGTATTCTGAAAAATAGTTGTAATATTGAAGAATAAAGTTGCACTGTTACATTGGAGCATTCGAGAAGAGAAACCCCACAAAGAAAACTTCAGTCACTGGCTTTAGAAGCTCCATTTGCATTTGCATTTATACTTATTTCTACAAGAGTTCTCTTCTTAAACTATATTTTCCCAGTGCACCAGACAACAAAACCCACCTGCTCAAATTTCTTCAGTCTTGTTTCTTCTCTTTCTGTTGATATACAAATCCATCATGGATTTTTGCATTTCCAGTTTGTTTCTGATAGGTTTTATCAAAATAGCTAACTCCCTCATATTCATGAATAGTCTGAGATTAAGGTTTTTGTCAGATGTCAGTTGTGGTTTGCACCCACAACTAACTTGACACTGAAATTAATACAGAAATAATATTCTGCCCACCACATGCAGCAAAAGACCCAAGTTTCCCTGTATTTACACACACTTTAATCATAAGTGTAGGTCTCCTTGGTTTAAGTGGAGAACTAGAAACTTGAGTACCAGAGGGAAAGATAAAATAAATTATCCAATTTGGGCTTCTACTTACACCTCTATAAATCAAGAGTAATTCCACTGACTTGAGTGGAATAACTAGCAACAAGATCTGCTAAATGCTTCCGGATTTTCTCCCGCTAAGACAGACAAAGGAATAGAGTTACTTTTAACCTTCCCCAGAGACACCTCCTGAGCCTGAGTATCTTCCTGGATTTGTTCACACAAGTATCCATCAGCTAAACTGCTTTACGTATTTGCCAAGGTTTTTAAAGGCAATAAAGAAACCCAAGCCCAAGGAGCTGTTCTGTCTCTATTGGAAGTGGGCAACCTATGAGATTTAATGGATCTGATGAATTATCAGGTAAACTATTTAAGGGATGGAAAGGCATTTAAGATACTAACCAAATTCTTTGCACAAATGTCTCTAAGGTCTAAGAGATGGAAAGAGACCACACAAAACCAAATGCTTATGAAATGTTTTCTTTGAAGTAAAATGATAATTCGAAGGTGCCAGACCAGTTTGGCTGCGTTAGACAGGGAACTCAGGTGGCCAACACATTCTACTGATAGGGAAGTTTACAACGCAAAAATGGTCAGTACCCTTGCCTAAATAACCTTTCCAGGCCAGATATTCAGTGTATGCTCATTAGTGATTTTGTTGGTCAATCAACAATTTCACTGACATGCAAGAAGCATCTTCAAGCTGCTTCTGGTAAAGATTCATTCCTGAGGGTTTGTGTTATTTAGGAAACTGGCTATAGACTCTGAACACATAAATCAAGCTTCCCTTTGGTATTAATGCAGCCTTCAAATAAGTGGAAAAAGCACGAAACATCTTTATATGGAAACAAACAACTTTGAACATCTTTGGATTAACAAAAGGAAGGGAAAAACAAATATATTAATCTTTGCAACCAAAGTTACTACAGTTTGCAATGTATTTCATAATTGCCAGTCATGAATGGCAGCAGCAACACCAACCACGAACAGGATATCTCTCAATATAGTATTTAGTTCTGCTTCCATAAATCTTCTGGTTGTCTCATCACAATTTGAGATTTAAACATCATCCTTAAACAAAGCAAATAACTAAGTGGCTCCTACCTGATATAGCTGGTAAGACTCCAGACTGTAATACTGCTGTTCCCTAAAGAAAACAGAAAATTTTAGAATGAAAAATCTTTACAAGAAGTAGAAACTTGACAAAATATAGGAAGAATATAAAAGTAGAAGAGAGGGGAGGCAATCAGAAATGTCACCAAGATTTCATTTTTGAAATTGAAAAAAACATCCTACAGCATTTCAGAAAATATTAGATTATACTTGACAAAGATGAAAAAATGCAAACAGAAGTTTGATGTGCGAAATGATATCGGATGTGGGACACTGTTAAAGTATCATTGAAATTATAGGAAAGACAACAAATAACTACAAGAATCAGCTTTGATTAGATAAAGAAATGAGCCTGAGATAATAACAACGACAAAACAAAAAACTGAAACAAAAGTTCTTTTGTTATGAAGTGATTTTTCCATCTTTAAGACTGTCTTAATTTCCATTTCACTACATCATATTCTATTATTTCTGCAACTCTGAGGCCTCCTGCTGCAATCCTGTGTCAGGCAGAGACTTCACTAACAGTGGCGACTGCAGGCACAACTCAGCAGAAAGAACAGCAGAGAGATTTAAAAGCTACCTTTTATAATTCTACAAAACACAGCAAAACATGCTTTTCCCTGTAGGAGAACCTTTTAAAATTATTATGGCATAATGTACAAAGGTAAGTGCATGGTTTTCAAAAGCAGAGCATAACACATATCCCAGCCCACCCTGTGATTACATCAGGGAAGAAAAGGGTAAGTGACCTCACTCAAATCATATGCTTTTGTTACGCCTGCTATGATACTCAGACAAAAACTATCAACGTGATCATCTAAGTCCTGCCTATCTCACAGTATCACTTGTAAATATAACTTAAATATCCTTCTAGCATATAATCTTTTATCTGTGGCCCAGAGCTGAGGGCTGGGGTCTGTCCCACGGCTGTTGGTTCAAACCCCAGCACCACAACTCCCACAGTAAGCAGATATGCACCACTCGTGTATCACACATCATGGGCTGCATGGCCAGGGCTATTTTAGCTCTGGTAGTGATCTGGCTGATGGCAGATGACATTCATTTTCGATGTTCTGCTTCCAAATATCTTGGGTAGAGTTCAATGATAGCTGTTAGGAGAACCCATTGGTTTGATAAGTTGGATCATTATTCATAGATTAGCTCAGTGGCCCTAAAGAACTGAATAGAATCTAAGCCTGGCATTTATTTCTGTGTGTCCAAATAACCACCACAGTACATAATCCTTTTTACAATCAAAACAGGATTTTCTTTTCCCCCTTCTGTGTATACTTGGAATATCTTTGCCTTTCTCTCACCCTTTTTTTTTCTTTTAAAGCTTCATTTTATTTTATTCAAACTTTCATTCACTTTCCATTTCATGAAATATATGATTGATCTGCCCAGTTCTCATTTTTAAAAAGTCAGCAGTTAAAAATACTGTCCCACATGAAGAGCACCAGGCCTACCTTTCTCTATGTTACTTTCCACTGCTTACATACCTAATCCTGCTCTGATACTGCTTATGGGAGTTTTGTCTTTGGGCACAAGATCACCCAAAAAATCCAGATCATCGAGTATAAGCTCCACAGCAAGGAGTAAACATACTGCACTGCACAGTTTCCTGACTACAGAAGAAGTTTTGCCAGACTCATAACAACAAAAAGCATCACAACAGCTTTGCAAGCTCACCTCCACGGCATAAAAAGGAGCCAGAAGCTTGCAAGTTAGATAGATACAAGCAAAAAAAGGAAAATGTTGTCTTAAGATTAATTCTTCCCATTCCTGGCTATGATGGATAGATGTTCAATATAAAGCATGCATTTCTGCAGAGCCAAAATATTTTTGTTTCCTATTTTGCCTCCTAAAAAGGAGGAACTTACACATCCAAGAAAAAGCAGACTAGCTTCTGTAGGTTTTAATGCTGAGCACGGCTCCATCACTGGCAAGAGGTATGAAATGCCAGTCACCTGATAACTGTGTCAACATTTCAGACACACCTCATCAGCCACAGCTTATGTAATTCCCTTTGTGTATCTTTAGAAATACAGCTTTTCTTTCAGCTCATCTAAGTTTGGCGGCTTTTTATAGCTCCATTCTTCTGCACCTACGGAGAGTTAGAGTTCTCAGCACAGGAAAGATGAACCTGCTGGAGCAAGTCCAGGGGATGGACACAAAAGGAGGGGAGGGCTGGAGCACCTCTCCCTTGAGGAAAGGCTGAGACAGTTGGGGTTGTTCAGCCTGGAAAAGAGAAGGACCAGGGAGACCTTAGAGCAGCCCTTCAATACTTAAAGGGCATTATAAGAAAGCTGGGGACAGACTTTTTAGCAGAGCCTATTGTGACAGATCAAAGGGTAATGGTTTGAAAAAAAAAGAGGGTAGATTTAGACTGGATATAAAAAATAAACTTTTTACTGTGAGGGTGGCAAAACACTGGCACAGGTCACCCGGAGAAGTTGTGGATGCCCTATCCCTGAAAACATTCAAGACCAGGCTGTATGATCAACCTGACCTAGTGGAAGGTGTCCCTACTCGCTGCAGAGGGGTTAAACTAGGTTACCTTTAAAGGTCCCAGCACAAAATATTCTATGCTTTTTAAGTGTCAGTAGCTTTAGTCTAAGCATATATAAGAAGTTTTGCCCCAATCTGGGTCCTCAGACTGGAAGAAGAAATGCTCAACATAAAGAGCCTCAGAGAGGCTCCCAGATTCTTCTTGTTCTGAAACAGGACTTTGTACTTGACAGTAATAGCAGCAAATATTTGCATTGTGAGATTTTTATTCTGCACATACAAAAAATGCACTCATAAACAGAGACTTGATCGCAACATTGGTCAAATGCTTAATTTTTGCAGAGCAGATGATCTAGATTGTTTTTTCTCCTCTCCCTTTCTTTATTTTAAAGCTATTATGTAGTAACCAGGCTATGCAAAATATCCAGCTTTTCAAGAGGAAACCATCAAAATCATGACTCAAAATCCCTGAGTCCCTGAACAGCAGAAACTGTGAAGCAGACTTCTCTAACAATCAATAAATACTTTCCTGCCTGCTGTGTGTAGCTGGTGGCACCTCATCACAGCCCCTCTGACTGCTTCACATAGTGTGTGTAGAGGGAGGCAGCAGAATACACAATGTAGTTTATGACAACAAACTGGAACTGTCAAAAACTTCGCAAAGGAGCAAAGGACTCAATGAGAAATCCTGAATGAAGATTTTGAAATCAGCGTCACAAAAAGTTTAAAGTGCTTTTAGAAGATGGAAGAGGAAAATTATTGATCATGTCCAAAGTTCTGCAAAGCTCAGATATTTCAGAAAAAAAAAAAAACCAGTCCCTAATGAAAATGACAGTCAAAGTACTTTTCTTGTAAGGATTAAAGACCATAACTTATTCTATTATTCTAAATCACCAGTAAAGTTTAAAACCTGAGTGCTTAGGTTGCCACAAGACAAACAAAATTCCCAGGAAAGGTCAATAAATACAGGCACATGGAGCAACGTTTAAAGGTCGTCTGTCTTGCCCAGCTGATTGAACTGCTGGGCAAGGTTCAGCACAAAAGATACAAAATTATTAAACCCTATGATCCTTCCTAACAACTCCAAATGAAACAAACTCCTGCCCATAGCATCCTTCAGGTGCAGGGCTCCAATTTCAGCCACAAACTCCTGATTACTCAGCCTCATCTATTGCAAGCCTACTGCTGCCCTGCAGAAAGATTGCAGAAGTCAGTTCAGAAACATCTCCACTTGCTTAGCCAAGCCTGAACATCAACTATTTCACGAGGCATGAAGCTGGCAATTTCAGTGGTATTGGCAAGCTGTGGGCTGTGCCACATTAAAATACACCCCTTAAAACCTGTGTGATAATCAGGTTCCACTCATCGACAAGTTACAGGTCTTGTTTAAAAAAACACAGGTGAGAAACAACCAGAAGTATTGTTGAATTCTAGTCTGGATTTATGCAGCCATCTTCTCTCTCTCTCAAGTTTTTACAGAGGCCTCTGCAGTTGTGGCTTCTGTTGAGAGGTGTCCCCTGCTCCTTGCTCTGGGTTTCCCAGCTGACCGAGGCCAGGAGCCACTCGTCACACAACCCCAAACACAACCATGAGCATCAGAGTGTGATCATTGCCTTCAAAAATGTCACAACTTGCCTTTAGCTTACTCTGAAGCTGCACACTCATGGGAGAGGAAGCAAAGCTGGGCTGAGTTCCCTGCCACAGCCCCCCCAAAGCCAGTACCTGGATCCATCTGCCAGGCAGCAGAAATTCGCATTGCAGAGGCTCAGGTGCTGAAGGGTCAGATCTCAAGCTCTGCTGCTGGTAATATATGAGGCCCTGGGGAAGCTGACACAGTAACAAGGCACATGATTTGCTCTTGTCTTTTGCTTTTCCAAACCAGACCTAGAATTACTCCACACGGGACAGTCACACGAGAAGTGTGCTGAACAACTGGACTGTAATGCAATTATGTGCTCACATAGCAATTTTTCCATGGGACATCTGTCTCCTTCACTGCACGAGAGGGACACGTGTGGGTACAATCAGGATGGCATGAGCAACTGTAAATCTGTCAATTCCTTAACAGGGAGGAGCTTAACTTTTCAACCTAAACGACATCCTTTTAACATCACGCACATATTTCATTATGCACAGAAGTATTCAGACAGAATTCTAGAGGAAGCAGCTATGCAATACCATCCAAGGCATATAAAATACCTGGTGTAAACACATCAGTGATGTTTGTGTGTCTCCAGGCATTACTACAAGCCAAGCTTGCATACTTGCTAGACAAAAAAAAAACAAGTCAGGAGCATGTACAGCTGGCCCAAAGTAATAATGCTCACTCCAAGCTCAGTACTTCAGCAAAGTCTGAAGGCACACAACTGTCCTAACACCAATATCAGCTGGACAGCTTGTGATTACAGAGACATGCCCAAAACCACAAGTCAAAACACATATATAAAATAAAGACAGTCTGCCAACTCTGTCAAACTGAGGTTTTGGGTTTGTCTTACCATTTCTTACTAATTTCATAAGGTTTGAGTTTCTTACAGTTCTTCAAAGATTGGTACAATGGCTCTAGATCGAAAAAAATTATTGAATACTTCTGTGAATTTGAGGGTCTCTCCTACTCAACCAAGGGTAGAATTTGGAAGCACTGGTTTCCATACAGGTAGAAGCACTTCATTATTTCATGGAGACTGTAGGGATAAATACAGTGACAATCTGCAGAGAGAGATACTGCAGTCGCAAACCCTCTGGGGAGAGCTGTATAAGAAACTCAAATGGAAAATGGACGCTAATGATTATGAATATTGCTGAAGAGATGAGCTCATCTAAGCTTATGAACAGACCTCGCAGGGCAAAACCAATATTAATCCAATATATTTGATAAACATGGCCAGAATGGTGGAGGAGTTAGAAAAGAGGAACTAAAAGCAATTCTTCATTAAATATAAAAACACCATGTGCCAACATAAGAGGATATATTCCTCAAACTTAACAACGGGGTCACAGCATCTCCTGATTTCAGAGCACAGGACTCTGAACAAATAACCTGTGAATTTATGCTAGATACATAATAAAATGTATTAACATCAGCCTTCGCTGCCACCTCTTTCACCAGTTATCTCATAATAATCATTCCACCATTCAGGGCATTAAAGACTCCTTACACAATTGCCATTAAAATAAACCATCAAATACACTCAGGTTGGAAATGATAAATGCTTTCTCTCCAACCATGAGGTCTAAGAACGAAGGCAAATACCCCGATATAATCTAAAGTTCAGCATGTCATATATTCTTAGGGCCAAAATTAAAACAACCAATTCTTCCAGGTAATAAGAATTGTCTGCATGGTTCTCCCAACTCCTCAGCTGAGCTGTCCTGATTTACAGCAACAGATGATTGTTCTGCAGTTTTATGAAAAGGAACAATTTTTAATTTAAATGTTAAAACACACAGCAGATTTGCCAACTCAAAACAGTGTTGTCAACTTCTTAGAGATGTTTTCACAGAAACACTACATTCCCTTCTCCCCTTCCCAGAGCCGTGTTCAGCTCAGCTCCTGTTAAGCCACCTCTCCTAAGGTACAGACAGAAATTCCCCCTGCAATGCTCATGCACAAGAGTTCAAACACACATTTTCCAGCCTGTTGAAGGTTGAGCAGTGCACCCACAGCATTGCTTTAGCCATTCCCATTCCCCCAGGTGAACACAAGTGCTCTTACTCAGCTTGCAGCTGAATCACAGCAAACACAGCAGCTTTAGCCATGCAAAATGAGAGGCTGCATCTCTCTTTTAGAAGTTGCAAGACATTTATGGAGAGATGCTTATGAACAATATAAATCAACATTAATAGGTTATACACTTGTATTTTTATAGAAAGACAGAAAAATGACATGCATCTGTGTCTGCAGATGTATTTTAACATGAACAATTACTTTAAATTTAATTCAGTGCTGATAACTGGAGGGAAAAACCTTTCCTATTTATGTTTTAAAAAAAAAATTTAAAGAGAGACGGGTGCTTCTGAAGTCTTGTCAAGTGCAATGGAGACAAAGTAATGTACACAGAGTCAAACAGGCTTCAATTCCATGTATTCTGGTTTATGTTTCATAAATCCCAAATTCCAACAGGGGGTAGCATTACACTTCTGCATGAACATTTAATATTTAGAATACACTCAGTTTCCCCACTTTGGATTGTCTGAGTTTCCTTGTACAATAGATCTGTTAATTTCCACTTACTCTGCACCCAGTGAAAACCACACAAGGCAGAGAATCCAGCAAAATTCCCCTAACGCTGAAAATGAGGCTCAGATGGGCCCAAACAGGGATGAAAAACAGCAGATCTGACGACTGTCCAAATAAGCAGCGTGAGGTTCTCAGCTCATTCCTCTTGCTCAGCACATAACACAAACAGGAGAAGCAAGGTGCTCACAGACAGGATGCAACACCTCACATGATCCTCTCCCTTTGCATTTTAAAGTTCACAAGACCAACTCTGCCCCCACTGAGCATCTCAGCACTGCAGAAATACCTGTGAAATCTTGACCAATGCGAAGTACTGCTGTGCATTTTCTCAGAACAGCACAGCACAAGTTAGAGTCACTTAATAGAAACACCCAAGTTCTGAGTCGGAGCATTAACCCATTTCAAGATTTTCAAAGTCAATGCAAAAGTACTCTGGAGCAGGAAGCTTGGAAAATAAACAAGGACCATCGCTAACGTAGTGACCTATGCACACATGTACTCACAAAGGGATTCAGATGGCCTTGCTCTCCTGGTTAGAAAAGCAGCAATTTATGGAAAATTTGCAGATAAAAGTGCATGAAGTATCCCTTTTACTCAAGTTTTCACCTTGCAACAAGATTTAAAATCCAAGTTAGCTATTCATGAAGAAAAGGGATCCTTTTTTGCAAATAAAGCGTTCAACCACAGCTCTACGGCTAAAGTGACAGACAGCAAATAGAGAAGGACTCAAATGAAACCATTTTAAAAGCTGGCGAAGTGAAATATCGTATCTTAGAGACTAGTTAAACCTGCCTTTATGGCTTCTTAGAGATGGAGAAAGTTTATGTTAAGCTTTAATTACCATTTTGAAACATTCACCAGGGACATTAGGGACTGCCCTAAGAAAAGGCCTTTCCTTCCTCTACATCCCCCAAAGAGTGTTGTTCCACAGTGTGAGCTTAGCTTCTGCTGGCACTAAAAATATACTTGTGCCTGTTTAGTAGCTAATGGAGCTATGCCAATTTACATTAGACTAGTTACTTGACTCCTTCCTTCCAGCCCATTCCACATAAAGACACAAAGAAAGAATCCTTGTTATAACCTGTGCATCCTGTTCCACAGAGAGAGAACTAGAGTGGGCTTAATTATGGGCCTATGAAGAATAAAAATGAAAGCCTTGCAATATGATCTTCACATTCATTTTCCTTCTTTTTCAGCCTCACATTTAGAGCTATAGTTAGTTAACTTCTTCCAGAAAAAAAATTCTTAAGATAATCAGTGATCATCAGTAGAAAAAAATGGATGGAACTAGAAGGACAAATAAGGGAGAAAAAGCTCAAAATAGTAAAATTAAGACAAGTGGTTTTCTTAATCCCCAGCCCATCACTGAAATTATGGTTTGTCAAAAGCAATGAAACTATAATTAAGCTGCACAGCTTCAAAGGATACAGATACTTAACTATGCACGGGGGCTGCTCACAGGCTTCTTCTGTATCAGAGAGCAGTGCTATAAATTATTAGGCACAATGATTTCTGTAGTTTTTCCCCAAAGCCTCCTATAGTAGTTATCTCTACAGCACATGTGTTCTGCTTGACTTTGCGTCTCAAGGAATGAGATGAATCGGCAAACTTCATCTGGAAATGTTTTCCTTGTGCTGCAGGGGATTCAAGTATACAGTCACTAGCCCTGATATAGCCCACTTAGCACTCCTCTGTCCTTCTAATAAACCAGATCTGGAAAAGGTTTATATTTCCTTAATAATTTCCAGGCTCAGATTTCTAGTACATTCAAAATTGCTTCCAATCAGCATTGAATTAGCAGAGGATTCCACAGAATCCAGACTACTGCAGAGGATGTGGCTAGGGGAGAGGGAACACTACCAGAGTTCGTGTCCCTCTGATTCCCAGCTGTTGAAACAGTCATTTTAGTTGACTGACAGCTGGCTGCTGCACTTTATCCTGCCAATGGCCCCATATCCTCATGTGACAGGACTTAGGAGCACAAAGTCAATTTTAAAGCCTCTTTTCCATCTACCCTTTGGACTCATGTGGGATTGAGCTGTTGCAGAGAACTCTCGAGATCTGCTTTCTTTCATCCACCCTGCTTTCAGAAAAAAAACATGGACATACATAAAAGATAACATCAAGGAAGACATTCAGGCAGAGCATGCATGCAGTAAAGACCCTTCACTGCAGACTAGAAGGCATATGTAAGACTCTGGTGTTCACTCATCCCATCCTGGCTTTCATTTATCATGGGAATCACACTTATTTGACCTTAATATCCCCATCTCACCCGAGGAAGCTCAGTCTAACTTCTACATACACACACAAATTTTTTGTGTTATTATGTTGATGCATCAAATTTCACTGGAGCTGAACCAGAGGGGATGGAAAAACAACAGTAGCTTCACATAACAGTTTTCCCTACCCTTCTGCCCTGCACTCACGGGTTGAATTACTGCCTGAAGTGAGTTAGTTTTTCAAGGCACAAAATGTTGTTACACTAGCAGGGATGGCCAGAATGCAAGGAAGTTCTTCCCTCTGCAGTGTCATTTAGGAATGGAACAGAGAAATTTGTGTGCAACTGGTAAAAAGAGCTTTTTTCACAATTTCAAAAAGATGTACTCACTTGGGCAGGTGCAGTAACTGAGGTTTCACTGTGTCACCTTGGTTCTTACCCAGAGTTCCTACATCTCAAGGCTAAGTTTAGCCAGAACCAAGGGAACTCAATTAGGTCAATCAGCTACCTAAAACACTGCTCCAGAAGTTCCCTGCAGTCATCTGCTCTCACAGCTCTTACTGGGGAAGAGCTCACTTTTACCTAATCCCTGTTTGGGCAAAATGCTTTTCATCTAATTGAGAAATGGGGGGAGGGGAGTCATTGTATCCAAAAAGAGTTGCAAAATTATATTTTATGCCATATGCCCCTCCATAAGGATTTTAGAAAATAATACATTAAGAAAACATAATTCCCCTACGGTTTTTTGCCTCCCTCTGTTGTTACAACTTGGCTTGAAGTTCAGGCATACCCTCAAGCATATTCTTGATACCTTGCTCCTTTCTAAATGCTAAAAAATTGCTCAGCCCTCAGGCTAATCCCATTCTTAGAAAGCACTGATCTTCAACCGCTGTGTCCTCAGTCACAGACTTTCTGAATCAACTGAGTGTAAGGGCTCCTGCATTCATAACTTCTTTCCGGTAACTGCAGTTCATGAAAGACACCATTCTTCAAGCTCAATTTCACACACAAAAAATTCTCTTGAAATAACTTATTCAGTGCCACTGCTCTGTGATCTTTCATTAAACAGAAAACAGCTTTCAACTATTTGTTGAAGTTATAAAAATTAGTGTTAGACTTGCCACCATTTTAAAACAAAAATTGTAGAGCAGCTGCTTTATCCTGGCAGGTTGATTTTCTCCTTTAGCAGCTCTCCTTAATGACTTCCTTTTCTGTCCACAGTGCTCTTAAAAGGCAAACAAACTTTCTGTCTCTCTCACTGCCATGTGGAAAATATTGCATTTAATACAATCTTTAGCACTTGGACAGAATTTTCAACATCCAAAGATCTGTAGAAACACCATCCCATCAGTCCTGACAACAGCCTTTGGAAGCAAACACAGAAATCACACAGTTAGATAGAGTAAGGTAAGTCGGTCAGACCCACAAGAAAACCCTAACACAAAATTCCTTCATCAGTCCAAATCTCAAGGTTCTTACCTCTCTTTGTAAAGTGAGACAGTGCCCAAAACACCACTTTTCCATCACAAACTCCTGCCAGGAGTCTGCCACAGACAACCAGCTTTACAGCATAGTGGGCAGGTTTGTCAAATGCATTCAACACTAAGCCAGGCAGAGCAAGAACACCAGATTTCAGTAGGGATTCTTTCCGTATTTCCTGAGGTCCAGAGCAGTCAACGCCACTCTTCTACTAGGGGACAGGGTTTGAAATCTGCCTGTTTTAGATATCAAAGTTCCATCTCCTTTATTGTAACTCACATGCAGCCTAAATCTCTAACGAAGTGAATACTTTAGTTAAGCTGATTTCAGGGGCTTTCCTTCTAGGAGCGTCAGGGGAAAGGAGCTGAACTCTGCACAAGGCTTCCGCTGACCTCAGTGGGACATTATGGTCCGAACTGTACAATTGCATGAGAGGTAAATTCAGCAGTCTTATCTTCTCTATGGACTTTTAAAGGATTCCCTCTCCTTTCTCCTCTAGAAAAGTTCTTGGGCATTTCAGCAGAAGCATTCAGAACTTTGCAAAATAAAGCAATACATAAAATCACAAGAAACTTTAAAAACAGTCCATCCTGAAAACTGGTAGGCATTTTTGTATCAGAATGGCTTATGCACATTTACTAACTTTTTGCCTATGGGAAGCATTCATTCAGTTCTGAACATATAAATATACTTCAGTGATTCATTCCTTGAATTGGTTTCAGTATAATGAAACCACGGGGCAGGTTCAATGGAACATGTAATAAAACATTTTCTATTCAGTAGATTTGTTGCCACACATTTTCATGCTAACAAATACCAAAATTGCATTACCCATATGAAGACATTGTTACCATATTATTAAATTTCACTAACATAATAGCAGGAAAAATTATTTGCTCTTTATGTGTAAGTAATACAACTTGGAATAGCGTAGAATATGACAGTCAGGATTTGCCTACACCGTAATACAACTCATACCTTCAGATCTAATCTGATTACAAGTAAATATGCCATATTATCAGCCAGACTGAAAGCATTTCCACAGATATCTTGAAGTAATTAGTATTTTGGGAGTCTTGAATTACCAAAACTAATTCCATTCCTATGTCTTGTCCTGAGCCGTGGACAAGTTTAAGCACGATTTGTATCATTTTGTTGGGATGCATTTCACCCTTCTAATTTGCATACTTCCAGTTTTAAGTGGCTCTGTCAAAAAAGCTTGGTTGGAAAGGTCACACCCCTACTGAGCATCTATTTTCAGTCTTCTCATCTACTCACAGTGAGCTGCTGTCAGCCCTCCAGACATCCCATCCAAATGATTGCTATCCTACTGACACTCGCCAATTCCTTCTGAGCCATGCAATTACTTTGATATCACTGACTGTTAATCAAAACAAAATATTTTCTGCATAGTCTTTTTAATGCATGATCTTAAAAATAGAATGCTGGCAGACGTTACAAACATTTTTCAGAAATGCAAGTCAAGGAATTGAGGTTTTTTGAAAATAGCTCTCTTTACGATCTTCCAGAAGGAGAAAAACCACATGGGAATCAATTCTGGGAATCTTAATCCAGGACTGCTACCAGAGTTATTCGCTTCCGCTGCGTTCAGCTCCATGGAATCTATGTTTTCCTTATTTCTTTTTCCATTTTCTTCCTTTGCAGGTGAATTTTACTTTCTCCCTTTTAGAAAATGAACATAGAAAATGTCTGCTAACACTTTGTAGGATTCTGTTGAATTTTTCCAGAAAGAAATGGATTGCTATTTAAGGGAATAGGAAAAAAAGACAGAAAGAGAGAAAAAAAGCCTTCCATTTTCTCATTTTGGCCCCATTCCAAGCAATCTGAAGAGCCTTCTTTACAGCTGGATCAAAAACAGAAACCCCACAAACCCTACATTCCAAAGGGAATAATTTTTTCCAGCTTTTATTATCAAATGACCCCTCCTTCAAAGCATTTCTTTCTCTCTCTTCAGAAAAGCTACTGCTCCCAACAGAGGAAGAAGAAGCCATCAGTATTAGTAACAATAAAAACTATTACCCAGCTTGATTGTATTTAGGGGAGGAAGCCAATTTTCCCATTTGCTCATTGTGATGAGGATAGAAGGTCAATACCGCGGTTTATCAATATCTCCATGGGGCTGACAGAAAAGCAATCCAGCAACACTTGAATTCTGCTGAGCTAAATTGCCTGCATCCCCTCAAGTAAGGAAAGATGCTCTCTTCTCCTGACCTTGCTATCATTTCACTTACCAGGGATTCTGTGACAGGCACTTCTTTTCCCATTACAGACCACAGTCTGTCTGTTCCCCTTAGCGCCAGATCCCAAGAAGTGCCAACTCTTATTATTCTGAATTTAGATTAAAACCTTTCTTCTTTGCACAGAAGTTGTGAGGATTCTTTCACGATAGATGGAGAGCACCTTGAATAGAGTTTTTTAGATAAAAGATAAGGTAGCCTCCTACAGGGCCAAAAGCACGGCAGATCTGCACTGCTCTGGTAGGGTTGGCATGTCTCGTGTGTTCCTGTGACATCTCAAATCCACATTCCTACCCAGTAAGTGACTCCTCCGTGCAAACCTTTGGAAGAGCAGGTCATTTACGTGAGCCCTCACCAGAAATATCAGTGGAAAAGGAAGCTGGCTCTCTTCTTGACTACTCGGGAGTGAAGCCCGTTGCCAAGAAGCTTTGTAATACTGTACAAAATAACTGTGGTGAACTGGGAAGAAAAAAAATGTCTTCCTTCCCTGCAAGCTGAGGATAAGCAGTATCTCTGTACAGTGCATATGCAGACATGCATGAGAGATGAGATCAAGAGGATGGAGATCATCTCTACAATAGACTTGGGCTCCTGGACAAAACTATAAAGAAGAAAAACAAATCTAGCTCTAAACCTGGCACTACATCCACCTGCTTTATGCCCATTTTCTCTGTCAGCTTCAACTGGAGAACACACTTTTATTCACCTTTGATCCGCACAGCACTGGGTGCTTTTGTCAGCACAACCAGCTCCAGAAATTACTGTGCTTCATTGTCAAGAGCAGCAATGACCATGGATTTCTTCTATTTCAGAAAGATGCTGTGGGAAAATTGGTGGGTTTTAAGACACTTCTCAGAAAAGTCTGGAGAATAACACTACTTCATTGTAAAAATTTCTGAGCCTTCAGAGCCTCTTACAATAATGGCAATGTAAGTAAAACACCAATGTCCAAATCATTGCCCAGTGCAGACACCTCACTTAGTGGTGACACATGTGATGGAAGATGCACATCACTGCTGGTTCATGCATCACAGTCAGGACTCAGAGAAAAACAATTGGAATTAAATCTTGAAAGAAAAGAGCACAAAAGCAAGTCCTCTAATTCATGCTAAAAGTCAACAAGATCCAGATACAAAAGCCTCACAAACACATCATTCAGGTCAATAATGACAACTGACTTTCAGGTCCTCTGAGGTGCAAACTGTTCCTGTTACAGTTCTGCCATTGTGTTGCACAACTGCAACAAGAGCTCTGAGATTAGAGCAGAAATACAAGCAGCAACAATGCTGTAGAAGATGACAAATGCATCCTTCTCAGCTGAGAATTTAGACAGCTTGTAGCTTTTTTAAAGGTGGGAGGAAGCATAAAATGTTACAGCACCACACATCAATACTGTAAAAAAAAAACCTTTGAAAAGAGATGTAAAAGATGTGCAATTACAAATAATAATGTTCCTACACTCTCAGAGAAAGCATGGAAATAAACACAGTACAAGATAAACACATACGGTTCTCAGTCTCCTGGGGAAAGAGGTAATGACTCCCAACAGAAAAAAAATAGCTAAATTAAGGTTGTAGATAACAGCACATTGTGATTTCTTTAGTATCTGTTTTAGTACTACATTAGAAAAGTACTTGATTAAAAGGCAAAAAAATTTTAAACATTCTCAGTTACACAGATATGGCGAGTAGTCATGCAGCTGCCATTTCTTGAATTTCACTACACAAATTAACACCTTACAGGCCTTCTCTTTCACCATTTTCCAAAGCAGCATCTACAATGAAAGGACACACACCAGCTAGCTCCAGGGTTAAGGGTTTTGTATGGGATTTGGAAGACCAAGGCTATACTCCCAACCCAGTTAAAGGCTGCTCATGAGCCTGGTAAAATTAGTCCAGGCAAGACAGCAAAAGAGACCTCAGTGCGGGAAGCTGTGGAGTTCAAGCCCCTTCTCTGCCTGAGGACACATCAAGCTGTGCTTCTCCCTAGGTTTAGTCTCCCCGTGGTCTGCAATTCACAAGGGACACAGAGATATTCACAGTTTCTCTAGAACACAGCAACTCTGCTCTTACCCAAGGCTGCAGTGATTAACCTGCTCTGAAAGGGGGATGTGGTTTCCATGGTTAAATACAATAGCAGAGAGTCTACTCAAGGATCACAGTCCAGGCATGCACATGTCCTCCTGCGGAGTTGTAATGCAAAATAAAGCAGTTTCTACAGGACAGACTGAGAGTTAAATATCCTATCAACTCCCCACTTAAACTGAGATCCATGTGCCCCCAAGGCAGGTGCCACTTCTCCCTATATTGTGTAGGGAAAAGTTCTCAGCCCCTCAGTGCTGTGGACCCCGCTGCCTGACAAAACCCCTAAACTCTTTTATCCATCTTGAGTACATTTCTGTATTTCCACTTACTACAGATATGCTGGGAGATTCAAAGTTTGAGGCATGGAGTCACTGTGGTAGCAGGAACTATACAAGCACCTCACAGCGGATTTGGGTAGACCAGCTCCTAATTTGGGACCATATTGTCCCCAAGAAGGATTTGGTATTTTAAAACCATCAGCTTAAGTAGGAGGCTGAATACCAATAGAGATTGATGACAACAGCCACACAGAAACTGACAACTCCTTTTCCCCTCTATCATGCCAAGTTAACTACCAGAGCAGTACTCGTGACTATATTTCTACATAAATAAGAACTCCCACTGACATAAATATGAGTTTAGCATGAGCTAGACACACATAAATGTAATTCCTACTAATAGGCACATTTGGAGCTGTCAACAGTGATATGAGTATAACATTAAGTAGTATGAAGAGACAGCCATAAACATTCCATATTAATTCAGCTTGCAAGAAGAAGGTCAGAGGACATAAAGCAAAGCAAAACTAAACCCAGTACTTGTCAGATGGAAAAGGACAAAACCAGTTGGAAAATAATTTTATTTTTCAGACTTCTAAGAAAATTTACAAACAATGGTGGTGTAAAAAAAAGGAACACCCTATAAAAAAAGTTGACATAATTTCTCAAACTATAGCATCAAAGGAAGTTACAGAGCAACAAGCGTACAATGAAATTCTATTCATCAAATTAGTATTAGTTAAGTAGTTAAAAATGTAATAAGTAAAGTCTAATAATAAATCTCTACAGCTTACTCAGAAATCCCATAACAATCAATTCTGAGCTTAAATTATACTTACAATAGACAATGAATTCATCTCTGCAATCATCTACAGCACTGAAATCAACTAGGTCAAATGACATAGCAAAGGCCCACCTTGGGAAGTTTGTAAAGGACATCTTGAGCACACCACAATTACATACAAGAGAAAGCAAATCACCCCGCATGCTTGCACCTTAGTCCCTGATGTGAAACTGAAATACAATATACAAATAATAGAAGCAATATTTAGTAACTCTTTCATGCTGGTTCTATTCTTCATGCAGAGTGACAGAAAGGCTTCCTTACCCTATTTTCTGTTTGAGCCTTGGCCCTTTCCCAGAGGCTGTTCTCCCTCTGTTCATCATCGTCCTTGTCATTAGTGGAGCAGGTGGTTCTTAACAAGTCAATCCCAATCAGAACCACCACGGCCTCCACATATTCACATCTTCATCCTGCACCCTCTCTCCAACTCCTCCCATGCTGAACTCCAACACGCACACACAGCATGCCCAAACCTAACCTCCATTTGCCAAAGTCTATGTACAGGGCAGACAAACAAATGCTCATAGCCTTAATTACTGCGGCAGACTTTCCTCTACTCAGGCCACTTTAAATAGTAGGCATTAAAAAGCTATTAACACAATTTAATTAACAGCTTCACTCGAAATTACAAAGGAACTCCAAACACTGGCACATGAAAGCCTTTTGAACACAAATTTGAATAAATGTGAAAACCCGGTGTCTTCATCAATCCATAAATCAACTACTTCTGGCCCTAACTTAAATATATCCTGTTCAATATACAAGGAATAATAATTATTTTTTAGTTACAGCATATGGATTTGTGCTTTCACTGTGCTCACCAGGAGAAATACCAAAGACAGCGTCCATTAAATACTGCTAAAATAACTCATCTTGACAGTTCAGGAGAGTGCATCAAAAGGTTATTTTTTTCCTTCAAAAGTAAAAACAAACCCATGAATCATTCCTTTTAATGAGACTTCTTTCGTGACTGCTTATAAATGGGTTTTTAAAAACATAGCAGATGTGCATATCTCATAATAAAACAAAAGCTATTAAGAAGGTTGCACCAGTGTTTATTACTAAATTTGTTTAAGTATAGACAATATCTGAAATTCTTACCAACTTATCTTATTAGGGCAGCTAGAAACACAATGAAACCTGACAGCACTTTGCAATAAAAGATGTGGATAATGATGTCATTGGGGTCAACAGGCAGTTGTAGTGATATAATTTAGCTTTTAATGGTTTTGAAGATATACAACTCACTTTCAACTTCCCATCTTCCACAGATATCCAGGGTAAAATTTGATAAATTCACATCTAAATCAACAAATCTAGTCACCCAGAAACATTTAGACCACGTGAGCTAATTGTACCTGAACTACTTTCCTCCCTGCCTCTAATAAAGCCACCTTTGAGCTTTCTAATCCCAAAGCAGAGCCCTTCCAGAAATCAGTCTTGGTAATTTTTCCCAAATTCTCCCTAACTACAGGCAGCAGCCACAGGGAGCCAAGAGCAGACAGAGCATTGTGCACCCCCTGCCTGCACTGCCTCCAGCCACGCTTTGGTGGAGAGGGCTGGAAAGGATGGCCTTGGAAGATCCCTGATCCACTGACCAGTGCAGACACAGCCTTGGAAAGCCTGTCCCCCAGGTAGCTCCCTACCTGCCAGGGGCTGCAGGTACATGACAAAGTAACATCCAAGGGGCTGTGACAGGGCTGT
Organism: Origma solitaria; assembly: GCA_013397895.1. Lineage (NCBI taxonomy): Eukaryota > Metazoa > Chordata > Aves > Passeriformes > Acanthizidae > Origma > Origma solitaria. The sequence continues at coordinate 3,964,292 of VZRL01004627.1, forward strand.
GCAAGCGCCCCAGGCAAACAGAGCTTTCTATTTTGCAAACATGTGAAGGGCACTCAGTGGTGCAAACGAATGAAACACCTCATGAGGAGAAAATAATCCCTCAATCTTATAACCTTTTAATTTTTCTTTCAGGACCTACTAGACATTAAAGCCCTTTTCATAGCAGCGGTTTATGTAATCTCATGTTTAATTAAATGCACACACTTTGATGGCAGTGTTTAATTCCTCATGCAGAAGTATCTCTTGCTGAATCCTTCATACATTCCCTAATTTAAGAACTCCCTCTAACCTTCCCAGCCTTTCAACAGCTCACTAATACAAGCAGCTTTACCTTCTTCTAGTTTAGCAAACACATTCACAAAAAAATCTTCTCCAGCATGGATAAAAACAGATACATTTTCATGCACTGTATAATTAATGTATAAAACTTACTGCCATAGAAAGACAAGAATGTAGCAGGTCCAAAAAGAATTTATAAGAATATCAAAGTCTTACCAACAGATACTGGCAAATGTGTTTGGAAAGGCAAATGAACCTCCACAGTTTATGTATTAAGTCTATACGTGACTGGTGATCAAAAATAAATTTTCGTGCAAATAAACTGTCCTGTTTGTAGACTGCTAATGAGTTTTTGTATACCTCCTCTAAATTACCTGTCATTGGCCAGTTACATTACTGGACTGCCACACTAACTCAACTACCTTGTATTTCCCCAGTGAGAAATTTGTCTAACCTGGCTTCTTGTGCAAGGCATGCTCAAACCACAGTGATAAAGAAAAACACAATAAAATAAAAATTGCACGCTGATCACCTTAAGAGCAGCACATAGTATTTGACCTCCCTTCTTTCTTCATTAATACCATCAGAAAAACAGGTCAATGTCCTTCGTGCTTGCTTGCCATTATATGTGGACAACTCCAGTGCCTGCAAAACTTCTCTCTCTTTCACTTACATGTACCCAAAGCCAAAACTGGCCGATTTAAAAGTAATGATTGGTGGCCTATCTTGTTCAGTGTTTCCTTGACTAGGCATAGATTTTGAGGAAACCATGTGCTAAGCCTCTCCATTTGAGCATAAACAACATAAAAAGTCATTACCTGTTCAAAGTATAAAGGAAACTATATTACTTATGACCTACAACTTAAGTAACTTTAAATTAATCATGATATATTAACTAAGGCTCGTTAGCATCTGCTCAGCATTAGGTATTTACCTTTAGTCCACCACAGATTGGACAAGATGAAAAAAGACCTCTTGTCATCCCAAGGTGGGGGCTACATGTGTCACAGGGGTCAGCTGAGGCCCCACCAGGTGGTGACAGCTCACTACTTTTGGAGTCTGACACCTGTCCTTGTGGTTTTGTGTCTGACCACCTTGAAACAAAATCCACATATGTCTCATCACTTGAGTCCTTGCTGCTTTCTGCGAGTAAGGATGAAGGCCTCCCTCTGTGCTGGCCGTGCTCAGGTCCCCTCCGTGCTTCCAAGTGTGGCAGCAGAAGTTTTGGGTCGCTGGCACCTTGAGCTGGCAGGGCCTGGTCCTTGGGGAGCGTGGAATCTGCACTCTTCGGCTGCACTTCTTTCGAAGCCGTCTCTAACACACTCCTGGGGATATCATAAACGTGTCTGAGAGAGCTGGGAACCTGATACTCCGACCCCACAGCTCTCTGGGACTCACCGTGAGGACAAGTACATAGACTCTGATCTGAAGGAAAGTTCAATGGCAAGCTTAGCAATGATCCAAACTCATCACCGTGGCAAATGTCCAAGCTCCCGGCATAGGAGGAGAAGCTCCCAGAGTAAGAAGAGTGACTGCCAGTAGCTATGCCACTGTCAGAAGAGCTCTGACGGCCTATTTCCTGCAGCTGTCTGGACCGCAGGGGCTTTGGAGGGGGTTTAGTGGTGCCACGTGCCCCTTCTGGAAGGGTTTTTTCTTCTCCCAGGTGAATGCCCTTTGCAGCTGCCAGTCCATGGCTCTCCTGAGAGGTGCTGGCTGAAGACTGCTCTGGCCACACTGTGAGCCTGCTCCCAACGCTGACATCCGAGTGGCTGGTATCTGAAGATGAGCTCGAAAGGCTCCTGTCGTCTCCTAGAAAAGAGGAAAACACATCAACCTATCTTTAAAACACAATCAACAGACTGAAGCATGGCAAGTATGTACAAACAGGAAGGGCCCTGAGATTCCATCTGCTTTTTGTAAGTGGAACTGCCGTCAGAGAGACAGAATTCCTGCAATAACTCATGGCCCCACGGGAAAAATAAAATGCAATAGTATGTTACCTTGCCATAACCCTACCACATTGTGGAACATAATGCATTCAACGATAAATTTTTAAAGTTTATGCACCAAGTTCTCTCCTTTTCAAACATATTTTACTTTCATACAGTTAATTGAGTTGCTGTACAAAATACAGCCATATATCACTGTACAAATGAGAATACTGTTATAAAAAGGTTTACATATCTGTATACAAAAAGATCTTCTGTGATCCATTTATGCATATATTGCAGGATTTTTTTTCCCTTCAATGATACTTGCAAGAAAGGCATTTTAACAGGTAATTACTGCCATCAAAGACAGAATATGGAAGAAAAAAAATTAATCACTGGCATGAAAGGGCACAAGTAAAAAACACAAGCATCACACCAACAAAAAATACAAAACCAAACAAATACAAAACACTTTCTTGTAGCACAAACAGACTCCACAACGTTATTTTCTTGTTTCTTAACAAAACCAACGTGAAAACAAAGGCAGAAGCTGTATACAAAGTTGGGCCATGGTTTCCGACCAGAAGGACTGAATAAAAAAAAAAAGGAGTGCTTATCTATCAAGTCTCATTTGTCTTCTGTCAATTCAGTCAAGCCTAGTAGTAATATGCTAATTAAGAAAAACCTCAGGAAGTCTCACTGGAATTTAGCCACAAATCACATTACACAGCAGTGTAATGCGAAGTGTAAAGCAGTGTGAGATCAAGCAGCCATGGACATGTATATAAGCACATAATTAAGCTCCTGAGGATCTTCACAGGGACATTTTTTAGGCATGTAGGCTTTAGAGTCAAGAGCAAAGCCGATATTTGGATGATCTAACTTCAGCTATTAAACAGTTCAAATGGCAGTTCAGGGCACAGGCCCTTTTACAAATCCAGTGCTTGACACTAATTCTACTTTGATACATTAACAACTCCAGAAGAGGTATGTACAAGTATTATTCTTGCTCAGAGAGCAAGACTATTAACACATACTACGAGAGCACAGGACTCCTATGTTTTACTGCAGAAATCTGCTGTAAGCCTGATGTGTGAGCCACACAAGTGAGTCCATCTCACAGGCTGGACTGACTCAAGCACTTAAGCAGGTATCAGCCTCGATGCAGACAGTGCTTTTTAAGTTTTACATGCATAAATTCAATAGGACTCAGCATACTAAATGGCCTTCCTGGGTTAATAGTGTTTGATTCAAAACTCAGTCTGCTGTGTTGAAAACCTCCAATCTACTTCAAAGGACTTCAGACAATGTTGTTAAAGAACTGTCTCACAGCAACATAATAAATCAAATGTCTTGACCATTTCTCTATTATTTTTCTTGTAAGCTTCACATCCTATAACACAGGCCATATAACTTTTAATGCCTGAGCAGGAAGGAATATAATGTATTTTTTTTTAATTAAAGGCATTTCTTACCTCCACTCCCTTGGCGACTTGTATGGGACAGCAAGCTCAAGCGCTTTTCTAGTTGCAAAGCTTCATGAGCCAATCTTTCTTCTGAATAGGCTGGATTTGTACTTGGATCTTTGAAAAGAAATAGAAAATCAATCAATCAATCAATGAGGAAACATGGAAAATAAAGAAAAAAATAAGGAAGGAAAAAAAGACATTCTTATGTTAGATTTTTATGCTTGAAATGCTGATTGGAAAAATGTATGGGACAATCTGACTTCAAGCACATCCTGTTGATTTACTATGTGCTACTCAGTAAATTAAAATTACAAGTGTCAAAGGCTTTCAGAGATTATACCCAATGTCTGTAATCGTTACCACCAGGGACAGAACACTGAAGAGCACAGCACCAAAGTTGATAGTTACAGATATAATAGGCATCCAGCAAGTCTAGAGGACGTGAAAGCTAATTTGACCCATGTAAAATGCGTCCTGAATTCACTGGGACTTTTAACATTGAGAAAGACCAAATTTTTCATTCTAGAAATTTACAAATCTACATCATAACGTCAGAGTCATAGTGATTAAATTATCTGACGCCTTCCAATCCAGATCATCTATTTACAAAGGTTTTGCTTTCAAGTTTGATGTTCAGAAGATCATTAAGTTCAGACGTCAGAGATAAAATAAGCAACCTGGTGGCTCTCTGTCTTCATGTTTAATACAAGACAAGTCAGAATGATATAAACTACTCCTAAAATGTACTGTCATGGATTTTCCCCATGCATTTTAGTGAGTTTGCCATTCCAGCTGAAATTATTTCACTAAAGAAGGCTCATTATATTCCAACAAAAATAGAAAGACAAAAAGTTAAACAGAATGTGGAAGAAATTTCATCAGTAAACAGGCCAGTTTCCTCTAAAACATTTTGTTTCCAGCAGGCACAACAATAAAACCAGATATTGGAAGTAATCATAAGCATTATCCCAAAAGGAACCTTATGGATTCCTTCAAATAGCACCGATGAGTGTGCCACGTTGAGCGGTTGCAGAGGATATGGTCTGCTAACTTTTTCATCATCAGAAATTTCAGTAGTTCTTATTAATACATAGGGAAAGTAATTAGTGACAGAGAAAACAGATTGGCTTCCTCACAACTGCTGCTCTGGTATCTGTATATCTGTATCAACTGGGTAGTAGAAGAACATCACAAAAACACTGAATTATTTAATAAGGGGAAAAAAGGATGAAAAAGGCTATGCACTGCTGTGGTTGAGTTAGTAAGACAAAAACCAGTTGTAAAGATGAAAGAAAAGTTTCATTTTCATCCCAGGTCTTTTAGTTTTAAAAGACTTGGTTTTGATATTGTCAACACAACAGTCAAAGCAAGCTCACAATCCAGGGAAGGAACAATGCCAGGTCAGCTGAAGCTCCATGGGAGCTCCCTACATTATTAACTACCCCAACAAACAAATGGCCACGTCTCTCCTCCCTAACCATATTCACTTTCTGACCTGCCCTAGGTAGGAACAGAAGTGACAATGCTGAACTTTCTAACTTTCTTCCCCATGTAGAGGAGGTTTCCATCTTTGGCAGCCTGTAATCTGGGTAAAATGGGCAGAAAAACCAAGTTACACACAGGCCATCTATAACGACATACACTGGAAACCAAAGATGTTCTAAGAGGGACAAGGCAACAGTGCCCATGACAAACACGGTCTGTGACCTGTGCCTCTCAGATCAAACAGTGCTTGACACACTTCAAACTTAAGAACAGAAAATAGACTGTTTGATGTGGATTATTTTGTTAGGTCTCTATTTCCATTTACACTGAAAGACAGCTTGTATTAGGTATTGAATAGTTCAAATGTGCAACTGCTCACCCAAACAAAACCCCCAATGCTTCCATATGGACCTCTGCCAAAGGAAAACACAAGATCTGGCCACTAGCACCTATGGTGCAACCCAGGCAGGTCAATGCAAGGATCTGCTCACTAGCATACAGCATTACAAGCTGCTGCTTGAGTCTATTTTTTAATGTCCTCTGCTCCAGTTACTTTGCTGTACCTAGTCAAATGCCCTGTGTCCAAAAAAGGTTCAAGAAAGACGTTCTATGAGCACTTTGAGTATAAGGTTGGCATAACAGTTGGCAAATTTGTCAAACCAAGATGCAAACAGACACTAACCCTTCCCACACCAAAGAACTGTCAGAAGGAAAAGTCCTTTCACTTTCCTCAGAATATCATTACTTGACAAATGCAGATTTTTCAGAACATTACTAGAGCACCTACACAACAATTGGTTTTTTAAGTAACTGATATCCCTCTTACAGACAGCAAAATATATATATTTTTAAATGGTCAAACAATTGATCTTGCAAAATTGGCTTATAATAAAATACAAGATGAGGTAGGAGGGAAGCTGAAGTCAGTAAGTTTGCATTTCACATGTTCAATTACTTCTAGAAGCCTAATTCCTCATCAGCTGCACAGCTACAGAACACACCAGGTTTCACCCAACAACATGAGACCCCCAGGCACGTCTGTCCATCCAACAGAATTGATAATTTTATAGTTAAACTTCCCCTTAAGCACTCCCTATGTATAAAAGGTGTGTATACAATTGGGTTCATAGTTATGTGCTGCAGCCTCTCATTGCACGGTTTTGTGGAAGACTGAGCAAAAGAATCTTCCTCAGCAAGTTCTAGGAAATACCTATAGAAATAACTCCAAAACCTGACAAATATATACAGAGTTTAAGTTTTAGGTAGATATTAAAAATAATTATCTATCAGTCTTACCCAAGCCTTTGTTTGGCATTTAAACCAGACTTCTATGGAAAACACACTCAATATTATTCCCCAGAAGTAACAAATTCTTGTATCAGTATTTTTGGTTACAGACTACCACGCTCTCATCTGGAGGTTTTCCTACAGGATCAGACTATGGACTGAAGTCACTGGGACCAGTCCTTACTGTAGTGCATAATCTATAACCCCCCATGAGTCCTGTTGAAATAATCCTTTTTCAGTAAGTTTTTGGGCCATAACTCTACAAAGCTGGATTTGCTGGCATCATCATGTACCTTTTGAATGCCCAATACACAACATCTAAATAACTGTGTGGCAATTTACTGTATTAGTAACTCAGGGGGACAGAAGCAGCATGACCGGTACTGAGGCAGCTGCCTCAGGAAGTTCCGACTGCTTCTGCCCACACAACATCCAAAAGCAGCTCCAAGAACAATTACTACCTTCATTTCCCAAAGTCTTGACAAATGTATCCTGTCACAGGATTCACTCAGGTCCTTCAATTAATAAAATGTTTCATCATTTTCCAATCAAAAATGGATCCCTCGCTACGAGGTAAAAAAATCTTTTAAGTGAGGCAGCCACTGAAATCTTTTTAAATGCTGCTTTGGGGCAAAGGGGAAGGATTACATCAAATTTAGCTGGACTAAAAATGCCTCTGCTGGAGATTTTATTTTTACTTTACGTTGGTGGGTATTCATTAAAGCCACATCAGCTGCTCATCGTGGGAGATTTTGAATACTTTGGTAACATACGAATAAAGTGTCACAGTAATTCAAAGCTCCAGGGTTGTTCAATAAGCACCTGTCAGGAAAAAATGTATTGTATCCAGTTCAGTCAGCAGCTGCCTAATTGATTATATGCAACTTTAAAATGCGACATTGGTTAATTATTTGATTAAACAAAATTAGATAAGTTAGGCTGAAAATCTCTCTTTTTTTCCTTCCTGTCTAACTTTAGGCACATTTGTAAATCAGGCCTAGACCCTCACCTCCTTGCTAACATCTCCACACCTTGTAAGATGCCTGGAGGAATGAAAAGATGTCCTATAAGCTTGAGGAGGATCCACTTGGTACAGATACTGCAGAAGGCAGCCACAGAGCTGTCTTGCAACGGTCAAAGGTGTATCAAGCTTCAACAGAAAGAAAGAGCATCAGATAGAGCCTCAGTGAGCAGCACTGAGTACACTCAGTGTACACTGGAGTACACTCTCCAGACAATCACAAAGCAGCCTGAAAAGCTTCCAAAATTAAAAGAGAGCATCAACACGACCAGCATTACACCTGGGGTCTTTCCAGACTGCAGGACTAGACTGGCACATAACTGGATAGAGAGAGCCCTGGTCTGCCCACTGATCAAAGATATCTCTGATGGGCTGCTGGGCCTTTGCTCTGCTCAGGTCTGCCATTCAACATGAACCTTGCTAGTGAAAAAAAAGGACTTCAGCACACACCTGATCAACAAACATTTCTCAAATAATAAGCATGCAAATTCAGTATAGATTACAAACCATGCAATTAGTGATTCACCACTAAGTCCATATCTAGACTTCTGTCAAGACAGAATGTAAAATTCTCTGGACAGTTTTCTAAATATCTCTTCAGGGCCAAAAAAAAAAAAAAAAGAGATCATGCCAGTAGCCAGTTACAGCAGTTCTCTTCCAACCTGTAGCTGGGGAAAACAAACCACCCAAAGACATCCCATCAGTCATTTGAGTCCTTTATTTAAAATATTACACTTCCTAAAAACATCTACAGATACCTATACCTACACGACCTTCATATTTCTGTCTTCTACATCTTCGAGGTTTTTTGTGAGACCTGATCATGCAGCTTTTAACAAATCAAAACCTCCAATCTGCGAAGAGAGAGATGAATGGGACTATTTTGGTACAATTCTGAAGAATTGATGGACTCCCAAAATAAGAACACAAGTAATAAACTGTAAAACATCTAATGTTCCTTTTCCAATTTATTTTGGATGTACACATAATTATTTTTTATCATGAGAATAGTAATTTGATATTCGTTTCCAAGGAATAATTCAGATTGGAGGGGATCTCAGGAATTCTCTAGTCTGACCTGCTGCTCAAGGCAGGTCTGCTATGAGAGATTAGACCAGATTGTGATACCTTGCAATAGTCAGTCAAGTTTGTGAGTTACACTGCACTGGATTTTCATTACATATTTTATAGATGACATAATAAAATAGGTACAGTAACCATATATCCATGTGATAAGAACATCATGCTTTTAAGGAAATAAGGTATAGCTTTTAAAAGTACCATCCTGAAAAGATGTGAGTATTGTCCTTGAGCAAACATCCCTTGCACACCCAGTTTACAAATTCCATTTGGATATTGGGCATTTTACATTTGTTTAAGAAGCACTATGGCAAGTAAGAAAACTGGTCATTTTTCAGTCCTTTTCAAATCTCTCTCTACGATCTCCTATTAACTTCATGCTAACACATAAATATTTTAGTACTCATTTTAACCAGATGATTGAGCTGTTTGTACATGAAGCAACTGGCTTCATTCATTTATCTTTTTTACAAAGACGGACTACACACGTTGACTGCATAACATCTATAGACTATATTTGTGCTGTGGGCGTTGGTGTCACTGTGACTGTGACAGTTTTCACCATATTCTTTCTCTGTACATCTGACCTTTGTGTGTTTTCCTTGCTTGAAAATACCACAATGCTTCAAGCATATTTCATGTTTAAGTTGGAAAGGTACAGGCAACGGCAAGATGCCAAATTCAAGTAGCAAACTGTGAAGAGAAGGTTTCTCTAAAAGCTTTTGAATGGCACAAAAGCAGAACATTGCATACATAAAGCACAGCTCAGGCTATGTAGCATTCTGCACTGCAGTAAATATGAATAACATAGACAAGAGGTTCCTTGGTAGAATCCCCAGTCTGGAAGTTTTGATCTAGTTACCTGAAATGTACAGATAATTAATCTGATTAAATGCTGATGCTTTCAAAAGGCTGGGTAAATTTCAATACTTGACAGTGTGCAGCTGGAAGACTTGACCTTTTCAAGCAATATAGTACATTCTGCAGAACAACATACTTGATAAGGAAAATTAGTTTGTGGACGAACCACCAGTATTGTACATTTGAGTGTGCCTTAAACAGATCTGTACAAGCTTTTGCATGGGATAATAAATAAAGGAGAACACAAAAAATATGGTTTTTCCATGAAGGAATGTGTACACAGGCAGTGACAACAACCTGAAAGAAACGAGGGTAAAATACACAGGAATGAAAGTCAGAGAGCTCAAGGTAGCTTGGATAAAGGCAGAGGAGTCTGCAAGAACATGAACACAATTCCCTACAAAACACTTCTCCTGTCCAAGGAAACAAGATGAAATCAAGTGGATGAGATTTTAATGGCAAGTCCATCAAGCACAAAAGAGAAATGAAAGGACCTCAGAAAAGAGGCCTTCTCTTACAAAAAACACCAAATACTCCCCAGGATGTTCCACATCCACTTTATGCACCTCAGTGAGGTCGGAGCTCCCGAAGGAGGGAAGGAAATGTGGCATGTAGCACAACAACCCACAAACACCAGAAGTGATAACTAAGATGTGAAAGCAGTTTTACTCCCACATGCTTCTAAAAAATGAATCTTCAAAGATTGTGCCATCTAAAATTAAAATTTAAAATAATATTTTTTTTAAAAGGACAACAGAATAGTTGTATGTAGGATTAATTTTTCTGGACATTAATTTTTATTCTATGAAAGATTTAGGTGTTGTATATACATGTGTTTGTGTGTGCGTGTGTATATATATATATAAACACACATAGTTTTAGATACACAGAAAAATGTGTTCAACAGCAAAGCTTTAAGTATCAACACAGTTTCTGTTGTTTTTTCTGTTTGCTTCTTTTTTTAACACTCCAGTTACTTGACTGCAAACATATACCATCACACAAGAATGACTTTTTTGTCCACTATTCTGCTTGATTACTTAATTTACTTCTGTCTTACAAATATGAGAAAGACGACATGAACTGAGCTTTGTATTTACTGCATTTAATTTTAACTAATTTTTCATAATTTATTTTCACAAGCTTCACATATAGATCTAATCTTTTCCATCACATTTCCTTCCTGCAATTATCTTAATCTTATAACAGCAATGAAACCCTGTCACTTATTAACTGCCTAACACTTAAACAGAAACTCAAAGTATTTCCACAAATCCCACCTCATCCTTCACCATTCTTGCAGCCTATTCTCACATTATTTCACCACCAAATCACAGAAAATTTTCTGCAATCTCATTTCTACACTTTTGTCCTGTTCAACAGAGTCATTCTGACTCAATACTGTATTTCATCTGCTGAAATCAAAAGGCAATAGGATTTATTATGATGCCATCCAAACTCCTCTCTGAACATTACAGTGCATGCAGCATTTACCATGAAATAGGAAATGGAATTGAATCCTCACAGATCAGGAAAAAAGCTCAAGTTGAAAAAGTTAAATGTGATATGGAGGCCTGACAAAGTTTTCTGAGGGTGACAAGACATAGAACATTTTGTTTTGGATAAACTCAAAATGCTCCAGAAGTTAGCTTCCCATTAAATTATCAAAATAGCAAGACACAGATCCAAGTTAAATGTGGAAGTTTAAAACTAGAAGTTAGGGTTCCTTTTAATTTCAAATTGCCATATTTTAATAATGTTAAAAAAGAGAGGGCTAGAGTTAGCAATATCACCAGACATATGAATGAGCCAGAGCAGCAGGGGGAAACTGGGTTCATGCAGCTTATAAATCTGCAGGGTGACATTTCAGAATGAAAACCACTTTGCACTCTGCACACCCTCGGTGTCTGCAAGCTGTTCTTACAACAGCAGCAGTGACTGTGAGACATCACCAGCTCCCGCTTCACTTGGATACTCTACACTTCCTATATTAACCTGGGAGCACTGGACGCAGACCAAAAGGGCCTTTGGTGGGGGAGATGCCGCGGACGATGCAGTCGAACAGGAAGCTGATCTGCTCCCCTTCAGCGCAAGAGAGGAAAAAAACACCAGCCCCTGCAAGAAAGCACAACATAAATAGGTGTGGTTTTCACCTGGAAACACTAAAAATATATTTAGCTGAAGCTATTTACAACATAGCAATTAAAAGAGTTTTAAGTGCATGAAAAGAAGCCAACAAGATATTCTCCTGGGAAAAGAAATTAAAAATTCAGGTCAGTACACAGACTCTAGAATCACAGAATGGCTTGGGTTGGAAACAACCTTAAAGATCATCTAGTTCCAATCCCCCCTGAATGTCAAAATAGACACCTTATTCTCAACAGCTGTCCAGGTCTTTTATTCTTATTTACCCCTAAAATTTTGTAGAACAAATTTTAGCTGTGCATGAAGTGTCTGGGATACTTAAAGTGTTTTCCACGGAATAAGCCAAGTTAGTTCTACTTTTAACCAGTTTTAATCAAGAGCAGCTTTTTATATAGCAACAAATTAGAATTTGGTTATATTGCTGGATTATAGTATAAATTTTCCTAGACTAAGTCCTATGTGTCTATTATTAACAGAATGTAACACAACTCCGCAGGTTGTCATCAGATCTTTACCCTTTGCTCTATTCTGATATTTGCTTTCCATTCATTAAGAATAGCCCCAAGCAAAATTAGAATGAGAATCACTGAATAAACAAACAAGTTATGAGCTCCATGATACATGGCTACATGAGCAACACAAAAGACTAGAAGGGCTCTACAGAACATTTTATTTGAGAATTGTCAGTCCAAACATAAATCATATCAGGAAAAAATAATTATTATCTTAAAACATTTGGCAATAGACCACCCCAGTAACAAGCAATTTCAGGGAAATAAAACTTCAATACTGGACAGAAAAGGAAATTAAATTAGTATATAGACCTTGAAGAGGTGCTGCCAGTTCACCAGAGCCATGCAATGCAATAAAACTCCAATACCAAACCTTAGACCTGCAGTAGGGTTTTTCACATTACTTTCCTTCTGATCCAGGCCCCTAATCTGGACATATGTTTAACTTCTGCAATATATCTAGGCAATTCTGAGTTGCAAACATATTTTTTCCAATTTTAGTCAAAGCAGCAGAGCTGATCTTGACCAGAATGACTGCATCCCCATCACTTCCCAAACATATACCCTGTCATATCCAACAGGACACTCACATTTCACTGAAGCAATTCACTTAAGCAACACTCACATTTCACACAAGCACTTTTGACAGCTTGACAAAGGGCTTTGGGATTCAAACAAAAGGGATAATAAAGAGTGAACCACAAGTCACAATAATTATTATAGTAAATTAGGTATAACCAGCAAGCTGTAAACTGACCATTCTGGGAAAAACATATTCTGGTCCACACTCTTTTGTCATTCCTAATTTATGACACATCTAAGCCTCTGCCTGTTCTGCATAAATCTATTCAAGACAATATTGTTAGAGGCCTCTTCATAACTTGATTTGTCACTCTATCACATTTGCATCTTTTCAGATCTTTCCTATCAAGAATTCTTCAGCCAAAGAAACATAAACACCCCCTGGCTTCAGGATCAGAGACCATCTAGGAGATCACAACACTAATCACACAGTCTGACAGGTATGAAGGTTTCTGCTGGTGACTCACTTGCAGTCTTGCCCCATTTCCCCTCCCCAAGAGATGTCAAAGTCAAAGAACACTGTATCAGAAAAAAAAAACCTGAGTGCAATGTATTCAGGAATGATTTGAAATTCAGCTTTTTCTTGGAGCTGACTTCTTCTCCCCTCACAGAGTAGAGGGAGTATACAGAAACTCAACCTTTGTGTTCCATGCACAATCAGCAAGCAGGATATAGAGACAACATAGCAGAGGACATTCATGTCTCAAGGACAGTGATTTACTACGTGGCTTGATAATTCAGCAGAATCCTACACATCCGTGTTTCCCCCTTTTGCATTCAGGGAAAAAAAAAAAAAGATTCCTCAAGTATTTCTGTACATAAAGAGTACATCTGGACCACTTTGTTCTTTTATTGCTTTTGTCAAGAGTTACTTAAACTCCTAAGAGGCTCTACAAGCCTTTGACTTTAATGGAAACAAAGGAATTAGATGTGTGCATGTGAGCTCGCTGCTTAACTCAAAGGATTTTTCCTGCAAATAACTATCAGTCAGTTGAAATCCCAAAACCAAATGTGATGACCTTTATAAAACCAGTACAAACAGTGTATGTCCACATGCATGTGGATACAAATCTAACATACACATACAAGTTCTTTGTAGAGTCTGTTATTCACATGAGCACCTTAATTGCTGATTGACTGTCACAGGAAACATTTCCTTTCTTGTTCTGGGAGGTAGAACTAGACTGCAAGGGAAGGAAGCAGTCTAAGGGTCCTTGCAAAAAAAACACCAAGTGAGATGAATGAGTAGGTAGGGCTTAACTAAGCAAACTTTTAAAAGCATACATAAAAGCAAGCGATTACATTTCTTTTCTGCTTTCCTGAGAAAACTGAGAAATTCACTACTGGTAATTACATATCTCTGTCATGTGTTGGAACAGGTTTGGTGCACAGGCATTTAGAAGCCGAGGAATATGTGGAATGCATCACTGTAATACCATGCAGCTCTTCACCAGACTGAAGGACTCACTCAGCTCCCTCCATGGGGTAAGAGACTTGGTGAAAAGCAGCCCCCAACCACTTGCACAAGACTGAAACGCTAAGCCAGACCTCTGTGGCAGTCAGCAGCAAAGCATTGTACAGTCCCTCAAACATTCAAGACAAGTGGCCAATTTCATAAAACTTCCAAGTACTCCTTAATCTTGTTAATGTTGATTTTAACGCTTCAAATTAAAAAAGCAAACTCATGGGCAAACACACTTTCAAAATGAACAACAACCAAAAATTACTTCAATCTCTGTAGTGTGTGGAAGAAGAGTCAGTTCCTTCCCATTAATTACTAATCCTAACAGGCGCCAGACAGCACTAGATCTGGAAGTCTTTTAGCTGCAGGACAGGTAGGACCCATGGCAGCCATTCCACAGAAATCAGAATGTCATCCAACCAGTACATCCTGACCCTGGCCTTGAGCAGCCCCCCTCAGAGGGTATCTCACACTGCTCATCTCTCTGGGGAAAATGACAAAGGGTATTCCTATTATTGCCGACTAAGATATGGGCATGACTACTAAAAATAGATAAATAAAGATAACAATGTCGCTTGTCTGCAGGAGGCCTAAGCAGGAGACAGCACAGAATATCCACATATAAGCATGATTTTTAATCTATGCAACCCAGGATTTTTCAAAAAATTTCAGATCTTGCCCCAGCTTAACCACCCCTACTACTTCTAATTTTCAAATAAATGAAGGAGGGGACACAAGAAAGGGAAGAAGGAAGGAAGTACCAAATTTTATCAAAACACCAAAATGATCATAGAAATACTCCTGCTTATCCTGCAATTAGCAGCAGCAGCAATAGCAGTTGTTCTTTCAAAGGGCACTAAGGGTCCTACAAGTTCCTTTGTCCAAGGAGACGCTGTGAGAAAATATGAGGCGCTTTAAACCAGGCTCTGGAAGCTAATCCTGAAGCACTTGAACACTGGAGAGTCTGAATTCTCACGCTGTTAATGTGCCCTTTTATTGCCCTATGTGAATTTTTTGACACTGACCTCCAAGTGAACATTCTCCTGGTATCTGGTCATTTTAATAGGTGCACACTAACTGAGGTGGGAACTTGGGAAAGTGAGAGTCTCCTTTTTTCCAGCCTGTTCCTCTACATAAACCTTTCAGTTGACCCCTAGGCCAAGACGCCTGCTTTTTTGCAAACAGTATGTGACTAAGCTTCATCTAGAGAGAGAACAAAATTTTAGCCCAGAGAATAACTTATTTGCAGCTTTCAGAAGCAGAAAAAATTATGGTTTTAATCTCTAGCAGTACAATTGTGATGTTAAGAGCAAGAGGAGTTCAGAATGCAAATGCTCTTCTTCCTATTTATGAATAAACTTGTGTAAACCATCTTGAAAATGCACCTAGACTGAATGTTTGAAATCTCAGTTTTATCTCAGATGGTTTCCGTCTACCCAGATTGAATACCAAAGCCTTTGAACTAAACCTGTACTAAGCAACAGAACATAAAGTATGTTATATTTATGAAAACCTTTGTGAGGAAGCAAGAAACAGAAAGCTAAAACAAATTCATATCCTTTTAGACCTCAGTTCTACCCCAAACATACCCAAAAAAGCTCTGCTTCAGTTTGGGGCTTCATGTGTTTTATTATGGAGAGGAGAGGCAATCGAACCACAGGATTACTAGTTCCTTTTAATTATGTATTTATTACAGTGATATTTAAACCTTAAATTCACTAATCCTCTACACATTCAGAGCTCCACAGGATGAATGTGAGCAAAGATACGGTTTAACCTGTAGGAAAGTAACATTAATAATAGAGTCTGCATAACATTATATTACATTTACTTGACAGGGTAATGGAGAGTGCTTTTGTTTAGGAATTACAACAACTTCTGTAATAACATATCAATTTTTTTCCTGAACACTACTTGCTTGCCTCATGAATTCCAGAGGACTGAGGTAAAGGAGTCAGATACCTGAAGAAAGACTGTCTTTCTCTCAACCAACACACTTCTGTCAAGAATAACCAGAGTTATATTTTTCTTTAGGTTCTATTTTCAAAAAGCATTTTCTTATAGTGGCAGTATTAAATCAAGTGTTTAGACTAAACACATATTTAAATGTTGTTATGCCTGCAGATATGTTTGACTGCTTAGTTAAGGGCAACAGCTCCCTTAAAAAGATAAGCTTGAACTTGTAAAGAGTTTCCAACTGTGGCAGGCTATTTTGTACCAAAATGATTATGCTGTTCTTCTCTTTGAATGCACACATGAAGAGGAAAGGCAAACACACCCTTTCATGGCAACTGAAGGGTCTCAGCTATAAACACACGTGTTTCTCAAAAATTATCAACAAGGTAGTGGGACCCTTTCCAAAGCACTTTTCTAATTCTGTTCACCTGTAACCTTAAAAAAAAAAATCGTATTTTAAAAAGGGCGTACACAGGAGAGCTACTGATGACCTCCTGTTTCTTACCAGAAACAAGTGTAAGTTTAAGGGAGGAAAAAAAAGAAAAATCATAGGTAATTCAGGTTCCATCACCTACAGCTCCTCATTTCCCGGAATCAATTAGGCTGGAAAAGACCCCTGACAAAATCAAGTCCAACCTTTGACTGGACACCACCATGTCAATCAGTGCCATGTCCAGTCATTTTTTAAACACCTCCAGGGATGCTGACTTCATCACCTTCCTGGACAGCTCATTTCAATGCCTGACAACTCTTTCTGTGTAGAAATTCCTCTTAAAGTCCAACCTAAACCTCCCCTGGCACAGCTTGAGGCCATATCCTCTCCTCCTGTCCCTTGTTACCTAGGAGAAGAGACCAATCCCCCCTGGCCACGCCCTCCTGTCAGGTCAGAAAGAGGTCAGGAACTTTGGTTTCCCACTCCATAGAAGTATGGCAACCAGAATTAACATGCAGAGCAACAGTTTGCAAGCCCCAGGAAAAATATATTTGGATTTGGATCAGCTCTGAAACCTTCTAATCTTTCAGTTTGTTAACTGAAGAAAACACGCAACTCAAAAAACTTCACATCAAAACTGGCAATCTGCATACTTGCTTGTACTCACAAATCAATTCAGCATGGCTTCAAACTCTGCTTGCTTTGGAAGTTAAAACCTTATGAATATAAACCTAATGATACATGTTATTATAGCTGGGGATTAATTAACTTTCCAGATCTTACATACAAACTCTACATTTTATCTGAGGTGCGAATTTGAAAAGTCCTAAACTGGCCATTGCAACAAGAGATTTCTCTCCATCTAAAGGTGTATCTGATCTACTAGGCTATAGAAACTAGTTTCAGCCTGCTTCCTTTCATTTTCACCCCACAAATTACATGGCCCCACCCCATAAAGTTACAAAGCTACTAACAGGGAAGGGACCAGAGAATTGTTTCTAACTTTTAGGAGCAAAAAGTCCTCTACAGGATTTAGAAATTAGCATTTATACAATGAAAATATTGCTGCCACCTGTAACCTCAAAGCTCCATATCACCTCCCCCCTCAGCAAAGAGCAAAAAAATTAATCATAATTTAATAATCTGAACATTAAATCATTTTACCTTATCTCTTGCATGACACAAGCCATAAAATTTCATTACCTTATTTTTGCTCTATGTTCAATAGCAACTTTTGACTAAACATGTTCTGGAGAGCCACAGGGCAATTTTCAGTCAGGACTCTACAGCATCACATATTTACTGAACAGCAGGGTTGAAGCCTGCAGAAATCTGCTCAGAACAGACCTTCTGATAAGAAGCTGCCTGTATGACAAAGTAGCACAGCTGGTTCTGCAGTCTTCACTTTGAGTGAGAGCGCATTTACATTTCTGCAAAAGGTATCAAGCAACATTTAGAAGACAAGTTCTATTTGTACTTACAGAAGCCGCACCTGGTACCCCCTTCAAAGATGAATCCGTTCGGGACAGCTCCATACCGGCGCAGATCAGAGAGCTTCCACTGCCCCATGACACTGGGAGGAAGGTCCTTCACAAGGACGAGGATGTCATTGCAGAAATGCAGGGTAGCAGGCCCACTCTCCAGTTTAGTGCCAGGGGCTACAAAGACTTGAAATCTATGGACTATCAAATAAGGAAAAAAAAAAAATTACTACAGAATATACAGGTGTGACATAAGTCATTCTGTTCAGCTGTGGTACTTGGACCAGCCCCTGTCCACACCATGAGACTCTGGCATAAAGATCTACATGGAGCCCAGAGAGACACATGTAAGTAGCTGTAAGACCATTACTCCCTTTTATGCCAGTTTAGGATTGGAAAAAAAACACCATACCTTGGCTTAATGCTACAAATTATTAAAGTTGCAATGCCACATTAATTTCTTCTAAGTCTTCCAGGCTACTCCCTAGCTCAGATTAGTCAGTTTTCCAGCCCAGACTTTACTTACCTCTTCCATTCCTACATCACTACATGAGTTGCTTTCTGTCTCCTCCTCTAACCCATGCCTCTCCTTTCCCAAATGCATGCACACAAATAACACAGTGCTCAAGGAACCCAAAAGCCAAGGCTCAAAGAACTAAGCAAGTTCTAACCAGATCTCTATCACTGACTCGTTTGCAACCTTTAATAAACTGCTTCACTTCCTCCCTGGCAGTAAAATGAGGAAAATTATATTTTTCTACCCTTGTAATTCTTTCAGGAGTTGGTGATGGTAGATGCCCAGACATTTAAAATTACTAGGAAACTAAGTGACTTATGGGTAACAAACACTTCTGGATGTCAGTTAATTTTTCATATTCCACTTCCTGAATTTTAAAAGAGTGGAGGAAGAAAAGGAAACACCTATCTCATTCAAGTTTAAAAAATCCAGGTTCAAATCCCAACTCTAGTACTGCCTATATTGCAGTATCGTTACCTAAAGAAGCAGCTGTTCTAGACTGGTCTCCCATTTTCTCTTCCAGAGCTAATGCATTCTGAATAATAAGTTATTGGGATCACTTCAAGGGCTCAGATCTCAGTGTTTCAAAGGGAACAATTTAAGTGAGCAAGCACATAATTCTCAAACAATTGTTCTGACCTCCACTACTCCTCTAGTTTCTTTCATACTGTGATTAGATACAAAAAAAAAAAACCAAATCCACAACAAACAAAAAAACAAAATAAAAATAAAAATCACAACAAATTTTTTTTAAAACCCACTTCACTTTGTAGAGAAAAGCATCAAGACTGTTATATTTCCAGGAGGGGGTTTTTGGTGGTCTTTATCAAGAAGCACATAGATTTCGATTTTGTTTATGCATCAAAGATTACACAACCAGCTCCCTGTCTATGAAATCTGCAGGGTAACTTCCAGCTACTCTCAGTTCTTACATCCACTCTACCCTGTTCCTTGCCCATGCTTCTTCCAGCATCACGAATTTCAACTCGGTCTGAGACTTGCTTCTCATCTAACTACTTGCTATATTCTTAGTCACGATCCAAGCTGTAAGGCAACTCCTCATCT
Source organism: Origma solitaria (assembly GCA_013397895.1). NCBI lineage: Eukaryota > Metazoa > Chordata > Aves > Passeriformes > Acanthizidae > Origma > Origma solitaria. The sequence continues at coordinate 3,983,858 of VZRL01004627.1, forward strand.
ATGACATGCATTTGGTAAGTTCCCTAAGGCTCCAGCAGAATTAGCCACAAAGTCATTCGAGTGAAATGTGCAAGGAGACAGAGATAGATCTAACTAACCACAGCTCTACTTACAGCTCTGCCAGTAGCACTGCTAGGGAGCAAATCAATAGTCACACGATGTCCCCTTTTGGGCACGCAGTTGTTACGCAACCTGCTTAAACATAAGCTAAGAAAAAGACAGCAAAACTGTCGTGATCAATAACGCTCAGAAAGGAATCTTTAATGTCATTTGGACTCCTCTGCTCAGTTAACTCTGCCCAGTATTTTGCTGGCAATTAAACCATGGGAGAAGCAGCATCAGGATTCTTTCTGCTTCATAAGTGAGGAATGGAGCCCACTCTTCACACAATCAGTTGCAACAGCTGCTGAAAACAAAGCGCTCCAGCTTAAATTCTAGACCACTGTCAAAAAACAGCATACCCAAATCTGAACAAAGCCAAAGTAGAGGGAAAATCATATTTGAACATGAAGCTTTTTCCATACACTGCTTTCTTGGTGAATAGGATTTTTTTTCAAAATTCTCCCTAGCCATTAATTTCTCCTACTCTGTGAAAAAAAAATTGTGAAGACACAGAGCTGAGTACACCCCTGAACAAAAGATACTACTTAAATTCATCATTTTCTTCAGCCCATCTTTTCCTTTTCACAGCTATGTGCAGACCTGCAGTATGCTATCGTCCCAGAATGAGGTGTGGGCCCAAGCACATTCCAGGAATCACATCCACCTCATCTGCTAAAAACTGAGAGAAAACACTGGGAACTCCAGTGTGAACGCCTCCATTCTGTGGTCCTCATTCAAGAACAGTGTCAGCTCCTTTCATTTTTTTTTTTTTTTGCTTCCCAGACTCTGAGGTCATCTCTCCCTAGCCTATTTTTATCATCCAGCCACCTTACTTTCAAGGCACACAAAGGCACCCTCACTACACTTGAAGAATAAACCAGTCACCATCCTCTCTTCATCTAGGTCTTCTCTCTTTTCTACTTCTGTCCACTCAAACTAGACTCAATCTGACTTCATTCTCCTAACTAAAGATAAAACTCTGAAAAACTTTTCTATGCTTTGGTTTATTCTCCTTCCCCTAAGCTTCTTTGCATTTAACTTTATACAAATTATTGCCAGTTGAACCAATTATACTTTTCTTACTTCTGCATTTCTTCACCTCCACACACAATTTCTCCCACTTCAACTTTACTCCATGGCTCCACATGCTGTAATTCAATAGGCTCTATTCCTACCTCATTCACAGCTTGCCTTGAAAAAAATCTCTTTGCTGCTTTTGCATGTTCTCCAATCACAACCATAATCCTCACACCCAAACTGAGATTACTTCAGCACTGCATCAGTGCACAATCATAAAAAACAGACCTACGTTATATTCAAATACGCCTTCAGCTTTTAGGACAAGTCTATGCTATACACAGATTCCAAACCTAGTAAAAACAAAATAGAACCAGAAGACAACAGAGCTGTATCATTGAAGTGCACCAACTACTCCAGCTACTCATGCTTATATTTTTCAGCAACCCCCTCTAACCTTTCCTGTTATGCAAGGCTTCATATTTGATAGCCCTGAGAGGTACATCCACACATCTCACTTCTGATAGTTCCACATATTTTTACTGTAAAATTCCCAGGCCATCTTTCTACATATGCACTGCAAAGGAATGAGCTCACAAACCCAACAGATGGCAGAGCATATGTAACAAATGATAAAGATTGCTAATGTGTGTCTCCCACACACCTACCCTCCTTCCCTAGTTATGACTAAACAAACATTAGATAGATACTATGGATTACCAACACTATCTCTCTTTGTTCACCACAGTACATTTTAGAGCTGCTAACCAAGAAAATAAAACAGAAGTATGGAGAAAGGTGAAGTTAGCTAGATAGAATATGTCTGATGACACTCCTTATTGCAAGAAGTGTCTTTCCGAAATGGAATGCTATCAGCAATGAGAATTATCAATGCAACACGCAGCTCAGCAAACTGGGCATGAACTGGCAAAGCTCTACTCAGGACTCTGTACCTCTTAATTCGGGCTCCCTCTGAGTTCCGCTGCCAGAATCCCTGAGCCAATTGCAGGACCAGAAGTGAAAGTTTGATCACTTTGTTTCAAAGCTACGAACTGTCAGTGTCAAAATCAAAACCCCAAATTAAGAGCTGTCATAATTATCCATCAGTACGGGGTGGTACTGTAGTCAAAACCTATCATAAGGGATACCTGCTTTAACATCTAAGGGGGAGAACAGCTTCTCCACTCTCAAATAAGTGACAGTCTTGTCCTGAACTATACTTTTTTATTTGCATTTTAGCTTCACTTTTCTTTGGCTTTTTACCCTGGGGGGTGGGGGGGGGGGGNGGGGGGGGGGGCGAAGTGTGAGAAGACAAAGGTTACCTTCCCCCAAACTGTAGCGTATTCGTACATCCCACGCGTACATTGTTTCCTTGTTCTCAAATCCCAGCATCACAACTTGAGAGAGACAGATGATTGCGAGCGTGTGATTCAAGCCCTCATAGGAGAGCCCAGGATCCAAGCCACAGATGTCTTCTAAGGTCATGCTGCTCCTCTCCTTATGCCCTTTTGCTCGTTCAGATTTATCCTTGTACACCAGCATGAGCAAACAGTCTAAAAGAAGCAAAACTGTCAGAGATGATGAGGCAGAGCATAGACCATAACAAACTTCTTAGCACTCTGCTGCAATACAAAGGTGCTTTAGACAACTGCAGGGTCAGCTTGATCAAGTCAATGTAAAACTCTGATTCCTCTTCCCAGCCCACCCCCAGCTAGTTTGTAGCACTTGTTTTCAGGAAGTAAACACCAAAGGCATGTTTCAAGGTTAACTTGCAGGCTCAGGAATAAGGAAGCCAGTAATAAATCTTCCCTATTTTACTCAAAGTCCAGTGGCATTTCAGACACTGCCCTAAGTCTGGCAGGGACTGGCTCATTAATTTCTAGCATTAGGAGTTATGCTAGGATAGCTGTTCACATCACAGACTCTAAAGACCGAGAGGCTATTGTTGTCTGTATTTTCGTTAGAACATAGTGAACCACAAATGAAATTCATACAGTAGCTCACAGATTACCCAACCACTAAATGGCAAGCAGACTGTGCTGCGAGATGGTTACTGTCGGCTCAGGTTTCCCAGTTAAATGCTACACAGAAGCTATTGCTAAAAATCATTATGTGCCACACCTTCTTTTATTTATTTATTTTTTAGTGTTTGCTTGTGTCACCAGTTGGGTTTAACCCCTTCCCAGAGGTGTTTATTACACAGTAACTACGCAGTGGAAGAAAGCAGTTCAAGTGCCACAGTCCAGTGGGAAAAGCAACAATTTCACAAGCAAACCCAAAAGACAAGAAAAGGGGAGTGACCTCTCCCACCTTTTGCATTTAATGACAAAAGCAGCTCTCCTTCCTCCACATTCCTTTCCTATCACACAGCACTCAGTTGCAGATGAAATTAATGGTCAATATCAAAGCTGCAACATCCACAGCTTAAGCTGAGCTACAAACCACGGAAGAGAAAGACTCCCATGCACCATTTTATAAATATTGAGGGGTGGAGCTCCCAGCCCCGGTGAGGTGCCTCGCAGCTCTCGGCTGGGCAAGGGACTGGCAAATCACACAGATGAAAAATGACTGAAAGACTGAACTGTCTGCTAAGTAATGCAGAGATTTGCATGCATCCCCCATTGTTTTTGTGCACCTGTTTGCAGAAACAGCTGCAACCACGGTATTTAAACATTCTGCAATACAGTTGTGTGTCTCAATAAAGAATGACTATGGTTTACATACCAAAAAAGCAAATCACCAGGGGCTTTTTTAGTAAACCTGGCTAATTTAGCTAGAATAAAACAGCATTTTTGAGGAATAAGCTACATTATCCGTCAGGCTCCTTCACCTACCCCTTTCAAATTGGCTCACATTAGAAACTCAGGCCCATCTTCATAGGTCTAGATACCAGCTCTAGGACCAACTGATGCCCTTTCACACAGAGAAGTTTCACAGATTCAGATGAGACACCAGTATTTAAGACACTAAAAAATTACTGTTGCAACTCAGGTAGGGAATTACTAAGAAGCCTTCAGTCTTTCTCTCAAGAGCCTAGAAAAGCTGCCCCAATCCATTCTGCAGCAATGCGGATTCACATTTTCTAAGTGTAGGCAACATTTAGCCCTGGAAAGATACACTTTTGGGCGCAAATGTTTTCCCTGTTGGCAATAGATGGGGAAACCTGAAGCCTACTTTTCCCTCTGCACCAGTAAAACATCAGCTCTGTGTAACATTTTCAATTTCCCCTTCAGAAGCGTGGAAACGATCTTTTTTTTTTTTTCCCTCCTTAATTCGAAATGTCATTTTATTTTTAAATTGAAGTGATATTTTCTGTCAAAACACTGATCAAAAAATAACTACTGAGCTTACAATGCCAGATTTATTTTTCTTTTTTTTTTACAGCCAGCAATCACCCTAAAGAAATAAGTTCCCCCAACCAAAAAAAAAAAAAGGAAAAAAAAGAAAAAAATAATTTCGAACGGGCACCAAATCCAATGGCTGTGCCTTGGAAAGTCACTTTTGCCGTTGTTTTTGGTGCGGGCAGGAGTTCGCCCCGGGGCCGGGCCGGACGCGGCGCGGCTGTGGCACGGCCTCGCTGAGGGCTCTGCGGGCCCGAGCCCCAGGGCGCCGGGCAAGCTCCGGGCCCGAGCCTCGGCCCCACCGCCGGGCCCCCTTACCTGCCACCGGGGAGGGCTTGCGCAGCACCAGCCACCTGCTCTTCCACTGCAACGAGAGGCAAAGGGACAGGGTTAGCCGGGGCCGGGCAGGGGAGAGCGCCCGCTCTCCCCTCCGGGCAAGGGGGCGGCGGTCGGGGACCCCCGCGGGCCGAAGGGGCGCCGGGAGCGGGGACCTTTTTTCCGTCTCTCAACTTGACGTGACCCTCCACCACCACGGAATCCGTCATCTTCAGTCATGATTCCGGACAGCTGCGCCGGCTCGCTGCGCCCGCCCCGCGCTCCGGCCTCCCGAGGGGTCACTTCCAAAATAGCTTTATTAGGGCCCCGCCAGGGCGGGCGGGCGGCCAGCGCGGCACTGCCCGGCCCCCGACCTGCCGCAAGGGGGTCCGCGCACC
>VZRL01004627.1:3989045-4130167 GCA_013397895.1 Origma solitaria
GCCTCGGCCGATCCGCTTCGGGCTTCGCGCCCCCTGCGTGATCCGGTCCGGGCTTTGCGGCCTCCCGCGGGAGCAGCCCCGCTCCGGCCGTGGCCGCTGCCCGCAGAGCCAGCCCCGCGCCCGGCCGGTCGCAAAGCCCGCACCGGATCGCCGCCGCGGAGCGGGGCCGCCTCTGGCCGGCCGAGCACCCCCGTCCCGCGCCTTCCGTACAATTCCCCACTGCCACTCTTCAAAAGTATAATTACAGCGCTTCTCGGCTCCCAGAAGACAGAGCCAACTACCCCAGATAAAAATACTCTTCTCACTTTTTTTTTTTTTCTTCTTTGCAATGCAACTGTCACGAGATAACAACCCGCTTACACCAAACCCGGAGCAGCTACAATTAATAGAATAAGATGTGTTAATGATGTCCTCAGATTTATTTCCACGAGCATTGGACTAATTAGAGTCCATTATTCCAAAAATACTCCTGCTGCATCTTATTTGATGGTAATTAATTCTTCTGCTTTTTTAAAACAGCACTACAGCACATTTTTCTTTCAATAACATAATAGAAGGGAATTTTTTTTAGATGTTTGCATTTATTTATTCCCTTTGAATCGGTCAGTTTTCATGGAATAACATACAATTTAATAAAATCATCTTTTAAATGTGTTCCATAATGAATTAGGGACGTGTTTGTTCAACTGGCTTTGCATTCTAATTCAATTTCAATGTAGAGGTAGGAAAAATATTAGATAAAATTTCACTAGTACATTTGAGTCGGGTTTTCATTTTAACCAAAGCAGTAATCACTGAAAGAGGGTGAACAATGTGGAGAATGAGTTTCCATGGGGTAATGCTCAACAGAAAGGCAGGACACAGATGCTGGAGTGCCTCATAGGGATGCGACTGATGTCAGAGGTGTGAGAGGTCAGGCAAGGACATCTCACTTAACCTGGGCATCTCCTTGCCACCTTTACTCTGCATTGTGCATTTAATACAGTCCTAGTCACCCATAGAGCTGATGCTCAAATGATTTTAATTTAGTTCCACTGAGTCGATGTAGTATCAATGGACAAACAGACTGCTTTGAAAGACACAAATTAATTTTAATGCATTCAAAGTATTCAAATGAGTATCAACTGGAGATTTGTCCTTTAGACCTCTGAGGGCAGAAAGCAGACCATGCAGTATATTCTTTAAAAGTGTGTTATTGTTTGTTATGGTGTTGCTGTGTACTGATGCAAGTAGCATAGACTTTGAAAACAGGACAGATAAAAACACTCTACACAAATTGTCAGAAACACCAGTCTAACACCTTTCCTATCAAACAGCCTCCTTCTTTACCGCTAGAGAAGACCGAGAGAATATACATGTAACACAAAACTATGAGATACAAGTATATGCACAGCGTGGATGGATATTAATTTCAAAGTGATACTGAAGTCACAGAACAGATGCAGACATTCAGAATGGCTTCATCTTCGAGTGGAAACCTGTTCTTGATGAATCCCTCCCAAAGAAGTGCAAATAGTCCCTTCCTGCTGATGCAGTACTGTCTTTACGCAGTCACATTCATTTCAGGGTGTTAAGCAAGCCAGACTCCAAATGGCCAGGGAGGCAGAGCCAGACAAGAGTCTTCAGCTTGTTTTGGAATCAAGTTCCCAGAGGTAGGTATCAGTTTTTCAAGCTCGTGTTTAGTGCCTCAGAAGAACAAACTAAAGGTTTTGATCTTGGGATTCACAGTATTCATAGCTGAAAAACATATCCAGGTGCTTACATCTGTCTACTGGAAAAGTGTGTGTCACTTGCATTAAACTGCAAGCACCACCAGCTGAAATTGATCCTTACAGAGAGATTTTCGGATGCCTTCCAGCACAAAGTATCTGCAGATATCATTCACCACTACTAAGAAACCTGTGAGGACACTGCCAGTACTATAAAACAAAACACGCATCTGAATATCTGGGCACCACTCTAAAATTCTGCTATCTTTAAACACAACTTTGCTTGAAACACTTGAAACACATTTCACATCAACACTTCAAATATACACATTTGACATGGGTAAAGGTTCCCTGTAACAGAATAAAAAAGGTTTTCATTCTTTGTCAGACTGGGTTTGGGTTTTTTTTATCATTTTCTGCCTGTTTTTGCTAATACAGCTGAGTCCACAGCCTCTAAACATCTATATATTGTAATAATTTCTTTGATTGTTCCCATAACAATTCCATAGGCCATGACAGTAAAGCCTGTGTTTTGTGATATCACCAAATCCCTGAGGAAAATGACAAGCTGCACTCCAGCCATCCACTTGAAAAATCTGTTACAAGAAACCTCCTTTCTGAATTATCTAAATAGTTGAACAACTTGTTAGTACAAAATCTAAGACATCTTCAAAACACTGTCACATTAAAGAAACGTTTCGGGATTTATCATCAAGGTGAAGTGTTTCCATTGCTGTCCTCAGGGCAAGGAGCAGATCACAGTCTGCAAAAGGTCCTGGCTGTATCAACCTAAATCAGCTGCTCCAGCTTCCAACATTTTTCAGCAAAAAAACTTTGAGCTCTCAGGAGGTGTTGCATTAACCTTGCTGGAAAACTGCACACCAGGTTCAGCAGAGCTCTGAGGCACATTCCTGATTTTACGTCAGTGGAACATAGAAATATGTTTCTATAAAAATATGCTTACGTGTTTGGTTGAAACAAAACCTAAACCCTCTGGTTTCTTTCCCCAGAACTGGTTTGTTGCAGTTAGCTGAGGAGCAGCTTTGTCTGCATTGTTATTTTGGTGTCTCTTGACCTCAGCTTCAAGAGATCATTTCTCAAGGAGAGGGAATTTCATTTTTGGTCCTTCTGTTTATTTCTTTATTTCAACTGATGATAGAAGGACAATGTTGTTACAGGTTGGTTTGGGGGATGACAGCTTCACCAGAAACAGCAAAATACATCAAATCACTTTTTATGTAATCCACCAAGCAGACAGAGAGTCGTAGATTTCTGTGCACTGTCTCAATGTGTTTGGGGTTTTTTATTAAGACGAATAAAGACAGTTGTGTATGTTGAGCAATCCACAGCGCTAGAATGCTAGATCAAGGCTGCTGATGTCAGATGGAGCAGGCCTGCTTTTGGTGGTCTGGCTTGGAATTGCTAAGAATTACCGTAACAGTTTTCATACCAGCTTAAAATAAAATATTTCTGCCACTTTAATAAAACAGAAAAACTCCTGAACCCTGCTTCAAATGTTAGCATGTTCAACTGCTGAACGAGTTTTTCGGGGGGCTATTTTCTCATTAATCCACTTTACATAGTTTGTCACTCGTGTGTATACTCCAGGTTTGTTGACTCTTCCACAGCCATCTCCCCAGCTGATAATTCCATAGAGGTAAGAGATGTCGTTTTTCTCACAGGCCAGAGGTCCACCCGAATCTCCCTGTATTAAAAGTAAGTAAAGGTTATCTGATTTGATAGAGAGCACTCAGAAGAAGATTGGTTTGGGAAAATCCCAAAATAGGAATGTTTGCATGTGAGATTTAAACTAAAAAAAATTTTTTTAAAAAATCAAAACAAAAAAAAAACCAGTTTACTGAAGTTTCATTCTAGAAAGGTTTTTTAGTCATACTTGCCTCTAATATAATGGTGGATTTTTTTTAAATTACACATTAAACAAAAGTATAAAGTTATCAGGTTTTGCTTAAAAATTTGAAATTCTTTTAGACTCAGACACCTACTGAAATGCATGGTTGATTTAGATAATTTTCAGTGGAAGAGAACAAGCCTTTGAGGCTTGGCACTGTATTGTAATATCAGCACTGCATGGAGTGCTTACATGGGTGCATTTGGAGAGTTTCTTGTTACAGTTTATTACAACTTGCAGAGAATTTGAGAGTTTTCAATAAAAGGTGTTGCATACAGACACACTTTGTGACTGTGGGATGCTGTAATTTTATGTGGCATATGAGATTTTGCATGTGTTTGAATTTGCTACTGTTTACCTTGTCCTTAAACCATAAACCGACTAGGAGCCCAAACTACACTACAGCAAGGATTAATTTGGAACACTTCTACTTATTTTAAACCTTGAAAACTTTCAGGACAGGAGATTTTTTTTATTTTTTTTTTTATTATTATTATTATTATTACTATTATTATTATTACTCTAGAGAAATGAAAATGTTAGAAATTAAAAATGTGACTTAGTAAATGGTGCTGGTGAAAGGAGCCACCACTCTAGTTATTTGAGACCAAGGAGAAATATATATTTTTCCTGTTTCAAAAGAAAATTCCTTGAAAGTCAAATGCATAGGAAAATTGTGTTGCCTTTATACTAGGAGATTTTTGTGATAAGTGAGGGACATCAAATGAAGTCTTGCTTATTTGCTTATTTTTCACAACTAGTCTAATTGATTTCAATTTTGGTATCTGTAACTGATTCAAAAAAATAGTTTCCAAGAAAATCTTTTAAAAATTTTAAAATAATCAAGGAAAACACATTATCTGTTTGAAGTTTCTTGGTCTTGGAATATTTTTATACCTAACAGATGGTTTAGAGGTTAATATCCTCAGTGTACATTAAGAAAACCCAGAAGTCAGCTACATCAGTTACTACATTAAGAGGTCTACATTATTTCTCCTCACTCTACAAGTCTGACAATAGGGAAAAAATTAATTACTGATTCACTAATAATGATTTCATGTCATGAACACTGTTCTTCAGCAACATCTGTGACTCTAAATCGCCATTTCTCACTTGCAGTTCTCTCCAGACCACTTAACTTTGTGCAGCTCCTCTCTCCTTCCCTCTACTTTCTTTTCTCCCTCTCATTCCTGATCTCTGTTTTTCCCAGGCAGTGAGAGAGGATCAACTGTAATGCTGTCTCTTGTTTTTGCCCTTCCTGGGAAAGGCAAGAGAAGCTGGGCAGGCAGAGTGGTTTCCATCTCTCTCTTGTGTGAGCACTTGCAGCCTCAGTCTCAGCCCTGGCCTTGAGCCACTGCTGGGTGCTCTCATTTCACTCTTGACACCTTTCTTTGGATGCGTTTATGACCTCTATAGGCTTCCAGCACACAGTATACATGATATTCTTTGCTCCGCTTACACTGGCAACTCTTAGCTATGTGCTGCCTTTTCACGAATTTATGCTAATAGAGCAAAACCCTCCTCCTTCAAAATGAACTGTAGATAAAATCTGAAGTTTTACGTAAGGAATAATCTAATCCTTCATTTTAAGAAGTCACATCTATCACCACAACAATTCTGCATCCTTATTCAGTGCCAAGGTGTGACATAATTCCAAGTAGCAGGAGCATGAGGTCATCCCGTGAAAGACTGAGCTTACATAACACAGTTTCCAACTGACTGACATGCTACACCATTCAGTCAGATCCACTGAAGAAACCTCAGCTCCTTCCTCCAAACCTCACCACAGCTCCTCACCTCCTACCCAGGTGTCCTTATTTTCCTTCAGGCAAGAGGCAGCAGCTCTGGGATTTGGCCCCAACAGGTTCGTGCTGGGTGTCCTGCTAGCACCTCCCTGCCAGCTGGGCAGCAATCCACGGCCACCACCTGCAGCTCAGCCAGGAGCCAGAGCAACACACCCTCCCGTGCACAGCCACTGCCTTGTGTGAAGGTAGGAGGAATATAATACCCTGGAGCCCTTCTGTGGAGCTTAATTGACATTGAACATGTTAAAAAAAATGAAAGTGGAAGCAGTCACATAAGGTTCTTTTCTTTAGGAACGTTTCTTTGCTTTAGGAACACTGTAAAGTCAAAAGTAAGAATTGTAACACTGCAACATTCCTGAGCAAAGTACGTTTCTATCACCTGCCTAGAGATGACACACAGCATTACCTGACAGGCGTCAGATTTGCTATCGAAGTAGCCAGCACAGAACATATTTTCTGTGAGTTCTGTTCCATAAATTTCAGGACTTCTGCACTTCTCCTCAGGAATAAGTGGAACCAGGGTTTCTTGCAGGACATCTGAATAACCAGATACATCTTTAAAAAATTTCCGAAGAGGAAAAGAAAGCAATTTTTATAGAATGTCAAGAGAATAACATGAAAAAACGAGGCACAATAGAACACATTTAACACATTTAACTCATAATAAACACATTTAGCACCTCTCATGTTGTGGACGCCTTTAAAAGATAGTAATTTTTATAGTGATCTCTTTCTGATCCTCCAGTCAAACTCCATGCCCTTTAAAATAATAGTATTGCAATGTCCAGACATTAATCCACTTCAGGTTCTCTAATTTTCTAGACTCAAGAACAGCAGCCCAGCCCACCTGCTGTCCTCACCTCTTTCCAGATGTGATAATAAATCATGCATTTATCAAAGTCTCTATTACTTCTTTTTGTCTTTAGATGACACATTTGGGCTGGGGTATTTGCTGGTGCTACACCTCTTACCAAAATGGAGCAGCCAGATCCTCAATCCTTCTCATCTACCTACATATGTCTCTGCTATCTCCACATTGAAGCAGCATGGTCAAGCCTCATAATCCTGAAATTCCTCCTTGGAAAGGATGGGATGGATTTTTCCACCTTTCTCAAGCTGGGTGTAAGCACTTCTTAAAAGTCTATCTGACCCGCTCTTATTGAAGTTTTCAAAGTTTCTTGATGGCGAACTTAAAAATCCCCTCCATCACTGACTAGTAAATTGATTGTATTTGGTTTGCAGTCTTGATACCCACCTGGAGAAATCAGGGGTAGGATTCACTTTATTAAAATGCCATGTGTTGCCACTACAAGAAGCTACTTTCTCCCCTCCCAATCCACGGAGATCTATCTAGCTCATAGCTCATCCCATCCTAAAATTGGTGCAAACATTTGGTCAGGGGAGCCACACTCCGAATTCCAAGGGCTATAAAGGAAGTTCAGGATGACTATTTCGGATGTAAATGTTGTAAACTCTAAAGGCAAGTAAAAAGAATCCCACCAGAAGTTCCTTGCAAAATATCTTACCAAACTCTCAGTTGTATAACATATACCTGAGCATTATGTTTTTATCATCTTTTTTTTCTCCCCACAGACACCCGCTCTCATTTTACTCACTCTCATACTTGTGTCCCCATCCGGAAATCTGACATTTCAACTGGTCAGGGAAAACAGTGTTAGGTTCTGGCAGGCAGATGGGCTGAACAAACTGGGACTTGACAGCACAACGTTGGCCATTCTTCTTCAGCTTAATCAAAGCTGCAGAACAGAAAATACAGAAGGAAGAAAGTGACTGTTCCCTTTCTTTAAGGGGATTGGCAGTAATGGGTCTCAGATACAAATTTAATTATCCCCTAAGCCTCTCTTAATTAAGATATTTCAATCAAAGACAGACAGACTCATCTCAACAGCACCTGATTTCACAGTAAATTGAAGGCTGAAATATTCAGCTACTCCCCTTGTGGGAATATTTATTTTATGCTATGCTCACTGAGCAGATTTTGCTTCACTGCCTCTGTAGAGAAGGGGGAAGATAGAAAATACATGTGTCTCCTCCCACCTTATAGTTAAATAACAGTGATATATCCCCAACTTTCAGCTGAAATTAGTGGGATGTTCAAATACTCACTGCTTCTGGAAGCCTGGCCACTGGCCTAATTCCAATGCCATTTAAAAAAGTAATTACTCCAAGAGCTGGTGTATTTCAGATTCTGTTATCACTGAGTTCAGCAAAATTCAAGATCTTGAAAATTAAGGAATAAAACCTCAGGATATTTCAAAACCAAGCTTCTTGAAGCTGCAAAGAATTACATAACCTACACAACCTTTACTAACCAGTCATGGGGCTGAAAACAGTGTAAATATGAAGTTGTGCAGCATCATGAGATTGATACTGAAAGATTTCAAAAATTAGTTTCTCTGCAGCAAATCTCTTTCATTTGGCAGTAAAGCAGCAAAGGGGACTTTTTGCTGGGTGGAACAAGGACTTTATGTTGGTTTGGCCACACCCGTCAGAGAGAGCAGAGCTGAGGCAATGTGGACACACCTATTAACCCTTCTCATCCTGCCTTTTGGAAGCTCGAGGTTTCGTGAGCACAGCTGTGTGGAAAGCAACTAATCCCACTGGTCAGTCTTATTTCTCTACTGAATATGAGTCTTGGCCTTGGTGGAACACGGAAAGAGTATCTCACAGGCTGAGAAGCCCACACAAACCTTGCTCCCACACTCAGCATCTTGCTTTTCTTCGCCTGCCTCCTCTTCCCCACCAACTCCGCCCGTTTCTGAACCCCTCAAATTTCCTAGAAAACACTCACATGGTAGTTTGCTTCCTTTCAAAAGGTGCTCTCAGGAGGAAACAACTCTTCTGCTGCACCAGTAGAAATCACTGACTGGACACACTTAAGCCCCTGTATTGCCCCTGCACCAACACAGTTCTGCCTTCTTGTTTGTTTTTGCAATTGGGTTCATCTTAGGCACTCGATGTTCAGCTCTCCCTAGATTTGGGCATAGCACACTGGCGAGGCATGCCTAATTTCAGAGTAATTAAAAAAGCTGTGAGATCTCAAAGTGTCATTGGTGGTTTTCACCAGGATATTTCAGAGCAGAGTAATGCCTCAAATCGAGTTCATCTCCTGGAATGTTGTGACAGAGCTCCCACCAACAGAGAACTTGAATGCTTTTTGCTATGGAGTAGAAAATACTCACCATCTGGGGGGAAAAAAAGCCAGTACATGCCTGACTTAAAATATTCCCAATGTCAGGCTATTAAATAGTCTCACAGACAAAGTGCTCACACAGCTTGATGCCCTGGGGTGATGTGACACCTTTCACAAGAGCAGATCAGAAAATAAGAAGTAAGTTGCTGTTCCATTGCCATTCTGACTATATTATAAGGTCAATCAGAAGGGCATTTAACTTCTGACTGATAAGACAGCCGCTTTTTGAATCTATCTCAGTGGATAAAATGATTCTTAGTATCACAGATTTTCAGAGCAGATGGGGTTATTATATTCATCTAGTCAGATCCTTTATACAATACAGACAATAGAATTTTACCAAGTAATTCCTGCATCAAGCCTACAGCTTCTGGTTCAGTTGAAAAAATGCCTAATCTCACAAAGACTTGAAGTGATGATGAATCTGCCACACATCTAGGTAAATTGCTCCAAAGGCTAATTATCATAATTATTTTAAATTTGCAATTTATTTTTCATCTGAATTTGTCTAGCTTTCAGATGCTGTTATAACTCTGGTAGAACTAAGAACCCTCTGTGTTCAAAAGCCTCTCCCAGTATCTATGATTTTTCCACTATAAAGGCAGTTTTTAACAGACCGACTGAAATTGAAACTAGGTTGAATAAATGGAAAATAAAACTGTTGGAACAAAAATACTCACCAATATCATGATCAATAGGATTGAACACGGAATACTGAGGATGCAAGATGTATTTCTCTATTTCAAATGTCTGTGTTACATCAGTCGTTTTATTAAATATTTGTTGACCCAGAACTACTCTGATAGTGGATTTTAGTGGACTGTAATACAAAAGAGAGAACAAGCAGTTCTGTGATTAGCAGGACAAAGGCAGCTGATTTTCCAGAGGCTGGGTATCCTATGAACCATTATAAACCTCAGCCTCCCACCACATCCATTTTTTGCCCTCTCAAAATGCCTTTACCTGTGTCCCAGGCTTCCTGCCTACTGAGGGCAAGGAGAAAGGTAACCAATGTTACAGTGAGGCCTGTGTTCCTTGGGTCCTGATTAGCCTAATTAAAGGCTTCTTGAAAGAAGGAAAAGGCCAGCACGGACACTGCAGCCCAGCTGCTGTTTGGCTAAAAAGCATCTTTGGGGGCTGTAAACACCTCTTCTAGAAATTTAACTGAGTCAGCTTCAACCAGACTTTGCCAATGAGTACAAAAACTGCTCAGAAAGAAAGGAGGAATCAAAAGATGAGTCAGTGGTGGATATCTCGTTCCTCTGGGAAGTCAGTCGCCTGAAACAAATTACAGGCATAGGCAAAGATTTAAAGCTGCTGGCACACTGACAACTCAGGAACATCTGGGCAGCTTCCACCTGAAAGATATCACCAGTTCTGCTCTGAGTTTAGATTGATCTATGTTAAATATGTTCTCCAGGATCAAAAGCAGCCTGATGGAGGAAGGTTCCAACAGCACACGGATCTAAAGGGAAACTCCACAACCAGAGGAGAACACAGTATTTGCAATTCACACCATCATTTCCAACTATCAGTTTTTCACTTTAAAAAAGACCACAGTCGTCTCATGTCCAGTATCCTAGGAAAGAAAACTGGTAAGAACCAGTGCAGAACCTGGGAAGTAAGGGACATTTGGGAATAATCAGGAAGTGTTTAAAAAAGGCAATATATTCTCTAGCTTCGAAAGCAACAGAATTCACATTTCACTCTTGTTTTAAAACCAATTCAATCTGCATCTGCATAAGGCCAGAATGGATTTAGTTAGCAAGTGTCTTCAAGACTGGAGCGCTCCTATGTTTTGTTACCCAGTGCAGGAGAAGAAAATATCTGCTGTCACAGATTGTGCACGGATGCAGAGCTTTACATCATTACAGCTTCCCTGGCTGCATTTCTGCGCCCATTGGATACAAAGGCACCGTGGAGCCTCCCCAGCACTGAGCACAAAGCAGTGACCAGCAGCCATGGGCTCAGAGGAAAGAGATTCTGGCTAATTGCAGTGCAGAGAGAGAGCAGCACCCCTGCCACAAGATCTATGCTTAAGGTTAACAAAGGAAAGGGGAACGTTTGTTCTGTACTACTGGAGTACAAGAAGACAATGAAATGTTCTCTGATCAATATGTAAGGCCATGATTTTCTCGGTGGTTTTGCAGTAGTAAATCAACCCCCTTGAAAATCAAATTTTGGGCCTGTAAAACAGTGGAAGTTCACTTCCTGGAACAGTATTTAGAATAATTTTAGAAGCACTGAATGGTTCTACTATGACTTACAGATGGTTCATTCAGGAAAAGAAATAAAACAGGAGAGGTTACAGAAAAGAAAAAGAAATAATTGAGCCGCACAGGTATCTATTGTCGCCTAGTGGAAAACAGTTGGAATTGTGACTACCAGAGGTACTAAACAAACAGAAGAGCATGATTACAATGCAGTAATTATGGAAAATCTGTATGTACCAAACGACCAGCTGGAAGTGGGTGGAAATGTCCTGAACAGCTGCCAAAGTTAGTAGCTATTTCACAACATTTGAAAAACAAATGCATTGTGGCTTAAGCTCCAAATGCTTCAGTACAGCATTCACAGTGGTATTATTAGCTCTACAAGCTATCAATGTATATATTCTGGCACAAGGTTTTTTGTTCCTCTTGGCTTCTTTACTATGCAAAGGAACAATGGGTATCAAATGATGTAATATTTTTTCCTTCAATGTGATCAAACTGAAAGCAGGGAAAGTGATTAACGTGTAGAAAATTAAGTATTTAGAATAAAGTAAGAGCATCCTATAATCAATATTCTCTCCAGTGTCCCACAGGAGAAAAAAAAATCTCTCAGAAGTTTGACAGTTTGTTTCTTCCATGTGGCTTTTTGTAAAGCTCAGCCCACTCTATTTGTGTCAACCAACAGTAATTTATTGTCTCCAATAAATCATCACTTGGCTGTCTCAGCCTTTCTGAACAAAACACAGCAATGAGCATAGTCATCTCTGTTATATCTCAAAACAGGCATAAACATTCACAAAGGTAACCAAGAAGAAGAGAAATACTTCTATCCCCCTGCAGATTCCTGCATGTGCAATGTCCCATTCAATGTGCTGCTTCACACTACCTTATTCCTTCAGTCAGGGGGGTTAGATTTTTTGAGAGCAAGGATTAGATTTTTAAGGAACAAGATAAGTGTTTATGAGATTATAGTAGCCCAAGCTATTTTTCAGGCCATGAAGAGCATTCAAATTGCCAGAAATTCCTTTTGATACACTGGTCTTGTATAATCTCATCTTCTGCCCTGTTTCAGTTGAGGTTTGTTGCGGGGACCCACAGTCACACTGCGGGGTGAGTTTACCTGTTAGCAAAGCAGTGTGCTGCTGACACAACCCAGCAAGTCTGAACCAGGCTTCCACCGCAGAAACTCTCTCCAATGTATATAGCTGCTGTCCAGGGATGAGATCCAGGCAGAGATGAAGATCCTCCAACAATTCTAGGCCTCACGAAACTTCTTTTTTTATGTCTTCTTCCACATGGCCTTTTGGTAACTGCAGAACTATCTGCTTTGTCTGGGACTGGTGGCCTCCTTTCCCTGCTTGCTGAGATAAAAAGGGATATGGCATCAGACTCCCAGAATCTTTGTGTTTTGACATTAAATACCATGTTTCATACATCTTCAGCATGCAGACCTCTCATTGCTCCCAGAGCTGCACTCCCTTCTCTGGGAGGGAGTGTCATCCCAGGGTGATGACAATTTGTACCAAAGCATCAGTTATTTCTGACACCTAGCATGTTCTAGCAGAAAATTTGGGGATATTGGCATGATTGTGACCGAAAACAGTAGTATGACACTGCTGCTATTTCAGGGCAAGATTCACAGATTGTATCACAACTGCAGAAAATGCAAAAGAAGCCTGTGGTTTACTGGAAACTGTAAAATATTCAACACTCTTGGGAACAGCTGAACATTCAAAATTATACAGTGAAAGCTTGCTGTAGTCTCAATATATCTTCATTCATTCATAACATGGATTTTAAGAGAGCCTTTACATACCACAAGCTGGAATGTCACAATACTCCCAAGACAAACTGTTGTCCTTCATGATGTAACACCATGGCTTATCATCACCATCTGGATTTCTAGTAAATTCAGGGGAAGAGGGAATTACAAGCATTAACCACAGTGTTGTTCCAAGCTCCCCAAAGCTTTTCTGCTTTTTCCTCTTGCACCACGTGCAGGACTGACAGGACTCTCGGATTTTGAGCCATCTGACAAAGTGCTGAAGCACCTGCTAAGCCCTACAAGGGTGAACAGCCTTTCAGAAGAATTTTTATCCTAAAACTAACCAAAACTAAGGTTCTCTAGGACCTGAAATACAGACACAGCTAAACACCTGTAAAACTTGCCTACAAGTATTTGGATGCATGAGCACGTTCGCAGCGTTTAACTACAGCCCACACTGAAGTGCTTCAACGGAGATCAGCTCAGCTATTTTCAGAACTAAATCCCATGGGAGAGATTCCTGTTTTAGGTTATTTTTTAGGCGAGGAGATTCCAGCACAGGTAGATTCATAGAAAAATCCATAACAAGAATAGCTAGTGAAAATGAATTTGCAGATCTCAGGTTCACAGTCCCTGGAGAGTCTGAGGAAATGAAAGACTACCTCAAGAAAATATTGTATTCCTCAAAAAGATTTAAAAAAAAAAAATTTTTAAAAAAAGAAAAAAGTCATGGAAACTGTTTAGTCCTTTGATTCCATTAGGGTTTCTCTGTGGTACAGCCTAACTGTTTTTATCAATGCCTTGTAACCAGAAATCTGTCCAGTTTACTCCTCCTAGAATATAGGGAGACTTTGAAGACACGGAAGGATCTTTATTAGACCAAGAAAAATAGACAAGGTAATTCAGGGCTCCAGATAAGCCATAATTCTAATTTCAGTTGGATTTATCACAAGCACTATCTGTTATTGTGAGGTTCTCAGTAATTTTTTCTTTTTCAATCTGAGTGCTCTTCAGAAAAAGATTAGAGCACTTTCAGATTCTCAGAACTGAAGAAGCAACACAGGTTGAGTCATCTTCCGCCAACAATGTTTCTAAATTAGACTATTTGAAGAAGAAGATATCTGCAGGATTATATAGTACAGCAGAGATATCCCCAGAAATTGTAACAAGCTGACAAAAAAGTGAAAAGCTTTTTTCTCAGCTCTACAGAACATGAACACATCAGCTCCTACACCATTCTGTTCTCTGAATTTCAAATCTGAAAGTGAGTATTGGGCATAAATGATGTAAATCAAAGGGCTCAAGTTTTATCAAATCATAAAATATGTGCCGGATAAATTGTCGCACTGTGCTGGGACTCCATAAATCAAATACTGAGATGTTTGCATGGGGACCAAGCCCTGGAAAGCAGGGTGAGAGGGTTTAAAGGGGGGGGTAGGAATTGCTTATTGTTAGTTTGTGTTAGATAAAGAGCTACTTTTGGCATGAATGCATGCTTTTTATCATCAAACAAATTCAGAAGTGCAGTACATTCTGATTTTCCTGAAGTACTGGTCTAAGTGTCATTAAAAAACCACAACCCACACACACAAAAATAAGCAATCAAGCAAACAAACAAAATCTTAGTCATCAACCAGTAATTTATGCAGAAACATCTACAGTTTCATTGGCTTAGCATTTGCTCATCTCCCAGATGAGAAATTTTCTCCCTAAAAAGAAACATTTCCTTTATTTGTGGATATCCATTGAGCTCACGGAGACCTCAGAAACAGGGGGAACATAAGGTGACTGAGGAGAAGGCACAAACCTATATAGCACAAGCTCTTTTCATTATAGCTCAACAGAAAACTTCAGCAGAAATGTAGTTTATCACTCTGTGGTGCGATCAAAATTGAAACGCTGTGAAATCTTGTTTGGCAATAGTTTTCCTTTGTAAGAAATCCAAGAAATAAATTTGACATCCCATTTCAACCTTATTTAAATATAGCACTTTGATTTTTCATTTTCAAATATCTTTTCTCTTTTGAAAATATTTCTTTATGATGTCTTTCACAAGCAAAGAATAAGAAATTGAATTAAGTCATTTCAATTTAGTTACTGCATTGATTTATCCTTTTAGATCATCATTAATGAACAATTTCAAAAGTTTTGCACTATGGTCTCATTTGAAAAAAAAAAATCGTTATCCGGGGGGGGGAAAAAAAGACCTGGAATTTCAACATTATTTTGTGTCTGAGCTTCTCTCAGCAGACCCAGCTCTTGATTTAGCCTATCTGCCAGATCTTGTCTTCTGTACAAGCCCTCTTGTCAGGCTGACTGACTCCTAAAGTCAGCCTAGCTTTTCTCAGATGGGGTAACACCTGCTTTGAGACTCCTGGCCCTCTCATTTCCACAATCTATCCATCTCTTGATATACAAGTACAGGACTAATAGGAACTTTCCTCACCTGCAGTAGGGGAACGGCCCCAAGCCAAGCTGTATTGCTTTCTCCATGCTGTTGACGTGGAGCTCCTCGTAGAGCAGGTCTGAATTCCAAGGCAAGCAGCTGTGTCCAGAAATGGTTGTCTTGGCTGTTCCTCTGTAATCCGCGCCATCGCCAACGTAGCACCGATGGCTCGGGACTGGCAGGGGAAGAGACAGGTCAGGAATCAATGCTAATTGCATGTTAAATACTCACTTCACAGCTGAGGTCCCAAATGAGAGCCAGCAGGACCAACTCTGTGGTGCCTTTCACCTTGCACAGGACCTGAGTGCATCGCATGAGGATTTTTTTTAATTAAGAAAAAAGGAACCCAAGAAGTTAAAACCTCCGTTTAAAATTAGTAGTAAGTTAACCTCATTTTACACATGAGCAAGTAGCTACTTTAGAGGCAGAATGGCAGAAAATCAGGCCTAAAATCTGTACTGTGTATGGAAGATTTTAGTCAGCAATCTGCAGCAAAGTCAGCAATATGGCTGGGATTCCTCTGGTCTAATTTTAGACACAACTGAGCTCATTGCTGGAGACTCCCTTTATAGTTAATTAAGAGAAACAGAGATTTCTAGTGCCAAACTGATCCAGCCTGTTTGAGGTAACTTTTTTAAGATGAGGTGGATGCCATGCAATCCTGCTCACATCGACTGAATTTCCACTGAAAATACAGGATGCTTAAGGCAACCAGCTCAGAGATACATGTGTTGTAAAGAACTGACAGCAATCCTGCCCTGCAAGTTTCAGGGGCCTGATTTTTGAAAATTCTTGTTTTTGTGGCCTCATATGTACCCATATATATATATATACACTATATCCATGTATATTACAAATATGTAGCTACATATTGCAGACAGATCAATTTTGCAAAATTCTTAACTAGTAGGTTGAATTTTCATATTCAAAACCCTCGTCTTTGTCACCTGCAGATGGGTTATTTCTTCTGACACATACATACTCCATGACCTGTACACTCAGCTGCCAAGATCTATCAACAGCACATACCAGCATTATGGCCGAAAAACATATGGGGATGCATTTGTATACAAATAGCTACACTGAGCAGAAAGCCTACACCTCAAAACACAGCGAAGAGTATCCCAAAGGAAACACAAAACCATCTAATGCACAAAGAGGATTAATTGTGAGCGAGCCTCAGAGGGCTTCTTGTCCCAGCCATGTCCTTGACGTGTCATGAGACTGGTGGAATCTTCTTCTAAACTTATAAACATACTTAAAGATATAACATCTTGATATTTACCAACTGTTGAAAAACACCCTCTGAGGATGATCCGTCACACCACAGAGTGCAGACAGCTATTGCCAAAGATCTGTTTATTTTGACAAAATAAGGTGGCACAAGAACCAGGGCACATAACCAGCACTGAAATAATGAACCACGGCACTGAACTGCTGTTGTTAATTACCCCTCGAAGTCATCAGTACAGTGACAGACCTCAAAACCACAAGCAGGCATATAGCATAAGTTTTGGGAGCTGGAGGTCAAGAAGTTTGGTGGAAGAGCATTGGTGTTGGTTAGCATACAAACACTTGGTGAAATCCACTTTCTAGGCCAGGCAGACACTTCTGACAGTATATACTGAGACCATATTTTCTCCCACCTGCAAGCTGAATCTAATTCTCTTTATTTCAATGACTGTGAATATAATGTTAAATCAAACTCATATTTTAACAACCATAATCTAGGAACTCACAGAAAATAATTTGTCTATCATTTGTATTGTTAGCAAGAGTAACCATTCCTTGGCAGCCCTGCCATTTATTTTCTGGGCAAGTTGCAAGTTACACTGCTTTGTTTGCCTGAAACAGTGTCACAAAAATACCACCATCATGCTGTATGTTAAATTTTTTCATTTATCCAGGGAAGTGCCAGGTGCTGTGTTTACTTGTACTATATTTACTGCACTGAGAAATAATTTAGAGTTGACTCCCTTTATGAGAATGAAACAAGAGATTCCATTTCAGTACCGACCCAGGGCCATATTCTACAATACCAATGGTTTGGATGTCTTGCAGATGGTGTTTACAAGTTGTGCTTATCTTTGCCAGGCTTAAAATCCAACGTGTCTCTTTTTCATCAGGTCTGCCAGTCACTGCTAAAGCTGCCAGCATATTTTAACTGGAAGAATTTGGCTCCTTTCTAAATCACCCCTCACGTTCTCCTTCTGTAGCTAAAAAGTTTAGATTACAACCTGCACTTGTTGAGAAAAACAGCAATATCTCTCAAGAAGTTTTTTTTTTCTTTTTGGTTTTATAAGGAGTATTTTGGACATGGGCGTAACGTGAGTTAATCTCATATCTTGTGGAGAAGCTTCTAAGCCAAGACAGTTGTTTCAGCAGTAGCTTTCCCTTGCTCTGTGCTCCACTCCAGAGGCTTCACCTGTCTGGTTGGCAGCAGCACCATGGTACCCACTAAGGCCAGGAGAACTATGAGCAAATCTTTGTATATTTTATCACCTGTAATTCAGGAAAAACAGTTTTCAAAAAAAATCTCTGCAATTATTGCAGTCATGTAGATCTTTTTCCTCTAAGTCTCTTTTTTTGAACTGTTACAGCACTGAAAATCTCTCTTTTTCCCTCTGTCAGAAACAGTGTGTAGGTGGTCTGCTTTCAGCAGTTCCTAATGGATTGCTCTGACTGGGAATTGCTCAGTCCCAAATTTCTGTGGCTTCCACATTGTCTCAAAACTCTGAAACATATTTGTTTTCTTATGTGGAAGAAAGTAATGGAGGACATAATCTGTTTTTTTATTCTTCATTCACTTCCCTGTACAACCACCAATCACTGCTAAGAGTAGAAATGGCCTAAACTTTCAGATTATGAAAGCTTTGATGCAAATGCAGATTCAACTTACTTTGCAGTCCAATGCCACTATCACCCCTGTTCATGTCTTTTGAGAAAAAAATAATTAACATTTAAAGCTAGAAATAATTTCTTGTTACATTTTGTTTCTATTTCTGTTAAGATTTTATACTTTATCAGCAAGTCACAACAAATCTTTGCCTTTTAATTTTTCAGAAAAAAAGAGTTTTGGGTCTTAAAATTAACAACAACCTGAAATAGCAGTTATCAAACCAGTTCTGATTGTTAACTTCCTGAAAACATTTCACAAGACTTTCAGTCTCCAGATCTTGTTTCAAGTCCTGTAGTTACACACCTGAACATTTTTAGGAGTTTCTTTTGAAACTCTCTCTGCAGAAAACAATGAATTGTTCAGATTTTCTTTTCCCCAGAACACCTCATCAGCAATTTCCCTGATTTTTTTTTTTTGATCTTTGAATGTATTTTCCTTCCAGATACACATAAGCTCTTTCATTCTGTTTGTAAAAATACATTTTTACCCCAGTGGTCCTAATTCTGGGTCAAAATGGTTTAAAGGCACCTTTTCATTCAGCAATGCTTTGATTTATCTCTGACCAACCTGTAATACTTTTATTAAATATACTGCTAGATTAATTTATTGCTCTATATAAGCTGAAGGCAGGAACAGAGAGGGGGGAAGAGGAGAAGGACATATCCAACCTAAACCTCCCCTGGCTCAGCTTCATGCTGTTTCCTCAAGATGAATGAGCAATGACATTTTCTGCCTCTGCTAAGTTTACAGCTTGCATGGCCTCAGCATTGAAGGAGGCGCTGCCCTTCAGGCTGTCCTTCACAAGGGTATAAGCCAAATTTCCTTTCTGCATGAGCTCAGACTCATCAGATGCCTGCAGAAGGCTTTGTCTTCTCTTCATTCAACCAGAGGTTCCCTGATCTCCTTTCCTGGGTAGCTCTGAGATCCCCTGGGAGATGAAAGGTGTGAAAGCCTTTGATTTCAGGGAGCTGCACTTCCCCCACTGCACATGCACCGCTACTCTGCGCTGGCAATAAATGTAGGACAGAAAGGAGTCTCCAGTGTTGGTGGAGATTCTCTTAGACACATCTCATTTCATCAAATAATGCGCTGGAACACAGCACAGACACACACACCCTGCCAGGTGTTCTGAAAGCAATAAGGCAAATATTTCTGAGCTAAATGAAACAAACACCACGCAGAGAGCTTTGAAAGACATCCACACCAGCCTAGCACTGCTTCCAAAGGAAGATTTGGGTTATCTTCCCGTGTGTTCCCATGCCATCAAAAATCTCTGGAAATACCTAGGAAGGTGCCTGACTGGGCACCAGGCTCCCCTGAAGAAACAATTGCCAGTTTTTTACCCTTTAATGATAAGAATGTTAAGTCTAATGGCATGGGGCAGAGGATTGCATGGCAGCAGCACCAGGACTGGGCTGTTCTTGGCTTGAAGCAAAATGCTTCACATTTTCCTGCCTGTCTGTGAATGTGAGGAATAACAGCACCTGCTGTAGCTTTCAGAGTTTAAAAATTAATGATCACGTACCACAAGGGAAGTATAAGGGAAGCTATATAACTATATTTCAATATAATTCAATCATACATTTATAACATTAATCTAGATTTCAATGTTTCTGTTTGGGGTCATGAACAGCAGTTTGCACATATTTATAATAAATAATTGATTCAAATAATTATGCTCCATTCTGGTTTGTTGAATAGCAGCAAAAACTCTGGAATGAGAGCACCTAAGGCTGGAATGAATCCCTGCAGAAACTGCAGCCTGATTATGACACAAACAATCTGTCTGAGCTATAAGCTAGGCAGAAAGGTGGAAAAAATGGCATCTTTCTGTAATCAATTAAATCTAACAGAAAATTACCATGTAAATCAAGGATGGATTTAAGACTGTGAAAACAAAGTGATTTACATAGCACAAAAAAAGTCTTTAAATTGCATCTTGACATAAGTATGGCACACTCCATTTACTGAAACTAGACTTTTAAAATATATATTTCTTCTTCAAAGTATCTTTGTACCTTCATACTTGCAAATGCTTACATCCACTGAGCTAAAATTGAAGAGATTTATGTCTGTTATATAAACAATGTACAAAGCTACCTTCTGAGTAAGTTGAATACTTTAACATAAAAGTTTTAATCCAGAAATCTATAAACTCTGCCAGTATTTTCTTATAGCTTAGAAAAGTAATATCCTAGATAAGAGAAAGGACTGGTTCTTCTTCCACTTCATTTTTCTATTTATTATCTTCAGTTCTTGTACAATAGTTATGATTTACAGAGTCATAAACGCAATCCAATAAGAGGTATACAAAGTTAATAGGAGCAATGTATTTAGGAAATAGGTTGTCAAGAGCTAGGGGAAAGAAATTCCAGCAACAACGAGGCAATATCAGTACTATATTACTTTGTCAGTTGAACAGACTACCATACAGGATTTTCAAGAGTATCTGAGTGCCTAATTCACAGTGAAAGCTTTCATTCTTTTGAATACACCTGTAGGTCCTGATGTGCTCAGAGTATGAGCCAAAACAACTCTCTGGACAGGAAAAGAAACAGACTGTACAGCAATTAATGATGGTCAGCAGATGGTCATTAGCAGATGAGCAGGAGCTCTGTAGAGAGACAGCAATGAGAGGTGGGGGTTTTTTGAGCCCCCAAAGCATCCAGTGTGGGTTGAGGGGAGAGAGCAGGAGATGGGAGAGACCCAGGGATGAGCTGCATCACATCTTCCACATCTTCAGCCACCTTCCTAACTGACCATCACACAGGAAAACAGATTGCATGGATTAAGAGGTGTTAGTCCCCTCACACTTCAAGAGAAGATATGCCCTCTATAAAACATAATGGACTGATACCACTGTCGCATCTCAAATAAATAAAACACCTTTATGGCTTTCAATTAACCATCACCCAGTAACTAACACTGCTGCCAAGTCAGGTGCTTTCTCACAAGAGTGAGGACTAAGCAGCTGCTTCATATTAGCAGCTGCTGGTATTAATCACATTAGTTTATTCTTGGATTACAACAAAGACTTGTCATCTAAAAAGGCACCACTGTAGGAACACAGATGGCAACCCTGAAAACTTAGTACCCATCAACATCTGGAATATGTATGTCTATGTAAAAATAAAGAAGTCCTCTGTGGATCTTGAACCTGCTCCTCACTCTGACTGGAGAACTTTTTCCTGGTCTTTGGTATCTGCGTTATCTCTCAGTCCTTACAGAGGTAGTCCTTGCTGAAGGCCATGCTGCTACCAGCACGGCTCATTCGCTCTCCTCTCTGGCCCACATTTGCCAGGGTGCCAAATGTCAATGACTAATCCATAACCTCCATGCAAACTGTACTTCCTTCTTCATTTTTGTTTTTCTCCATATTAGCCAAAAGCTTTATTATGGTTCTAAACTTATAGAGAATGCTGGGAGATCAGAAGAGCTTCTCTATTGTTGCTCACATGTGCCACATCCATAAATGACACCAAATAGTTGTTTTGCACAGCCACAGCTGTCTCTGGTCTCCTGGTCACCGTCCCCTGTGGTGGCACTGGGCAATGGATAAGAGGTGAGGACTTAGTGGACAGTGCCACATTCCCTCATTTCTTCATCTCCCAAAGCCCCCTACCATTTATCTTTGCAGGCAGCACTCTATTAGGCATAGTTTTTATCCATGTAACTCCAGCATTATTTGAATTATTTTTAATAATTCAAAAGCTGATAAAAATCCAACACACCATTACTATTTCTGCAGTGGTGCCCTTGGCTTTCTCTTCATTATCCCTGCATTATTAACCCATGCCTTCCCCTCATTCACTTTCCCAGGGGACCTATAAAACTTCTCTGCAAATAACATAATCACCTCTCCAAGCCATAATAATACATAATGTGTATTTTTATCTGCTGCTCCATTCATTCTTCCACAACTGTGGAGAAATTTCATCCTTTTTCAACCTAGTTTCATTACTAAGCCAAGTGCTTCACACATGCAAGCAACAAGCATCTTCTCAAGCCCCCTTTAGAAATCCTCTTCAGGTCTTATATACAGACCTGCTTGTCCAGCTTCACTGGGGGACTGACTGACTGGTTGAACACCCATTTATCATTGTCAGCCAACTGATCTTTTTATCATACTTCACCCTATTTCCCTCTTTATTTCTAGAAAGTGAAAAACTAAACATGAATCCAAAAGCATTCTAGTAGAGGGTAAATAAAAACCAGAAAGTTAAAATCCATTCTTTTCTGCCTTCTTCAGAAGAAAAAGATTTAAAACTTTGCTTCCAGCCTCCAGAGCTGAATTTCCTTTACTAAAGTATCTTTTTTAGCAGAAAACTGCAAACACCCTATTTCAGTAAAAGAACCACTAAAAAGGTGGGTTTGCTGTCATTTCTGCTAATTCTATTACCTCAAACTCCCCCGGTTTAACCCCCAAAGATGTGGCCAAGAAGGTTTTTTTTTTTTCCTGTATGTAATTATATATTCAGCTATTCTGTCATCTTCCTTTTCTAAAAATCCTCAACCTACTTCTGACATACACCACATCTCCTTACATAACCAGAAGCCTTCCACAATTAGCATTCCAGCTCATACTTTCTTTAAAGCCATGGTACCCCTCTAATTCCATTATCCATAGCCTAATGAGGAAAATTCCCCAAACACTAGAAAAAAGAGTTTTCAAAAATACCTTCACCAGCTTCATATTTCATCATGACCAAAATATTATCAAAACCATTATGGCTACTTAAACTGTAATCCAAACAAAACTCAAAACCTATAATCCTCTGTGCACTCAATGTACTCAAACCTACTGCAGCCCACAACCACAGTGAGCAAATGGTTCAGGAAAAGACTTGGTAACTAAGTAAACACAATAAAGATACCCCACTACCATATCTGCCAATAAATCAAGAATAAATTTAAAATGCAAATAAGTACCCCAAATTTACTAACAGCCAACACCCAACCAACCATAACAAAGCAGTAGTAGGAAAAACAAAGTGCTTTTACATGGAAATCTGGCAAAATATATATTAATTTCCAGTCACATATTATCGACTAAAGAAAATAGTGTGAATGCAGTGGTGGGGTTTCAGCCATGGAAACATGAAGGCATTAGCCCCCTGAAAAAAAATTCTGCATCTCCTTCCTTTGCCCTTCAACCCCCTTTAACTTCTCCATAAATGCATATTATAATGAATTATCTGTCCTCTGGCCAGATAACTCCTCCTCTGTATTTAGCTATGTGTCCCTTTGTGTTCATCCAAGATCTTCACCATGGCTCCTATCTGTTCAAAGAAACATAAAATGTCAAAGTAATTTTACAATTACATGCTCATAGCTGTTTGTCATCAGTTATCACCTCCAGTGAAGCTAAATATTTCTCAAGCTAATTATCTACTAAATAAATTCCCTCTCCATTCCCTATGCCAGCCTGGGCTACAGATAAAATATTCCACTCATATGTTCTCAGGTTTTGCTTCTTGCCTGCTTTTAGCACTGCTAAAGTGGCTGAGTTTGGGCCCTTTTTATAAATTTCTCTGTTCAATGAGACAACCACTGCTACTCATGGTTGGACAATTGATTCTGAATCTTCGCCTAGAGCCTGGAGCAAGAGCTGTTTCCAAAAAGAATGCAGTTACTCTTTTAACACAAAATCCTTGTTTCTGCATATTTAAGGGCAATTATTATAAATTGAACTTCATTAAACATGGATCCTTGAACAAATTTAAACAGCATCTGTTTGGGGAGAGATTTGTTGGTGATGTATCTAATTTCCTTCGGAATTTCACTGGAATCTTATGCATATAAACTGTCTCAGAACACTTTTTTAAATGGCAGTTCTTTCTTTAGTACTGAAAGTTTCTTCTTTAAGAAGAAAATAATGTATTACCACAAAGAATAGAAATCTATATTAGAAACTGTCTTTTGTATATCAATCTCCTTTGTTATGGATATCTCCTCTGTTACTTTTATCACCTCTCATATATATATATTTATTTTTTTTAAATCAGCTCATAATTTTCCAGTAGCTACATGGTCATTTATGATAATGGCCTAGCAATATACACACACACACACACACACACATATATATACACACACACATATAAAAAGATTGTTTGCAAGAGAATTTTAGGATCAGGGAAAAGATGATTTTTGTGTCCTGACAGGGACACTGTAGTCCAAAATAGTAATGGACAGATAAATAGGTATCTTTAAAATCACTAAAGTTATGATTATTCTGTTACTCACTGTTCAAAGGGGAAGAATAAAATTACCAGGCAGTAGGTTTTTAGTTAACAATAGAAAATACTTCTTTTCATCACATCTATTTAAATTCTGGAACTTTTTGACATGGAATGCTCTGAAAGGGAAAAGCATAAAGGAGCACTAAAGAGTTTAGACAAATTCATGGAAAACAGGTAAAGGTCTGACATATATGATTGTCCAAGCAGCTGCTGAGCAAAGCCTCAACCAAGAGAAGTGTTTCTCAGTACTTTCCTGCTGTTTTCTTTGCTCCTCTGTCTACTGTGCCAATGCTTGAATCACAGCAGTACTTAGGCTTGTGGTCTGATGGATGAAGGATGGTACTTTGTTTATTGATATTTGTGAGTACAATGTTAAGATAAATTAGCTGGTTTTCCATTAGAAAGGCTGGTAATTCTTTATGTAAGTCAAGGGCAGAGAACATCGCAGAGACCTCAAACACATCACAGCTCAGTAGCAGTCTGGTAGACCTACTGTTTATTAAATTGATTGATTTCTGCTTTAAAAAAAAAAAAGGAAATATAAGAAGACATTTTTGCATCACACCTTGGCTTTAAGGTTGCCTCTATAAGTGATAATTCAGAATAAAGTAGACTTTGGAGAGGAGATGCTGTAACACTTTCTGTGAATCAAGCATTATAGCCACCAGCTATTCCAACAAAAGGGTATCCTCTCAGTTACATGCTGTTAGACAAGGGAAACTATACAAGACAGTAAAAAGGAAAAAAAGAAAAAAAAGCCATCTGTGCTCACAGCATCAAATTGAAGGGTCAAAGAAAAAATTAATCCAACAAATACTTAAAAATCAGTTCTGAGTGCTCAGAGAATACAAGCCCGAAGCACTTTCACCAGAATGCCATTGCCCTAGTGTGGTGATGCTACCAGGTCTATAGACCCGAAGACTCATTTATTTGCATTAATTTAGAATGACTAAATCTTGACAGAGAGGTTTTTGGGTTTTTTTAAGACTCTTTGCAAGGCCCTGACACACAAACTCAATCCTTCAGTTCCCGTTGCGTGTGGGGGTGTGAGGCAGCTGAACGCAGATGGATTGTAAGCATCCAAAGCCACTTGTTTAGCAAGCCAAATGTTTGCTTTATTATTTTCAAGTAATCAAAGAGCACCTGCTTATTTCTTGTCCTAAGCTAGCCAGACAGAAACTGGTATTGCAGCTATAACTCTGCCATCCTGATATTTGTGATCCAGGCCCTGCTGGGAGGATGTCTCTGTGCACCACCGCTGCTTCGGGCAGGGGAAGCTGATAATGAAATGGGAATTGGAAAAGCAGTTTTCATGGATATAAGCAGAGTGCAGCCCTGCCCCAAGCTCCAGGTCACATCTATGCTGTGCAGTCCCTCCCCCAGGTCCGTGCAGCAGCATTCCCAAAGCCTGGTATGATCTCCCAGAGTCACAAACCCATTTCACATGATTCATCAGGTACCTGGTGAGTGAATGTTCAGGACCAGTTCATACACCGTCCAACCTGCCCATTCACTCCTCCTATTTGCTATTCCAGCTGCTGGTCTCCCAAATGGATTTTTTTTTTCCCAGCTTGAATTGTTTGCTACACGATTTGTTAACTATCAGATTAACAAAAACAATGCCAGATATCAATTGCAGTATTCATTAACACTTTCTTCTACCCCACTGCCAATTCAGATCAAAAAAGTGCCCACCAGAGCTACTGGGAGTCATGTCCTCAATTTTGATGAGCCATGGGATTTATGCACTCAATGCATGGATCTGTAGGGAGGTAGTAGCCCTAGAGTATAACTCTGTGACTGATTCTGCAAAATGGAAGCATACACTGATTTTGTAGGCATTTGTAATTGGATTAAAATTTCTGCATTTGATTTTCTATAAAGTAAAGGACATGAAAAAATATTTTTAGAATCAGTGTCTCAGTGGTGAAGTGTGTATTATGTTTTACACTGGAGAAATAAATTCAACTCTTGTTCTGTGTGACTCTTCAGTTGTTACAGGAAATGTCCTCAAATGCAGAATACAACACAGAGGCAAAACCCACCAGATTCACAACCAGATGAAAACTCCTAATTTCCATCTGCCCATTGATTGTTATACTTACCAATATTGCAGTACTTTCCCGCATAATTTTCTTTGCAATCACATACTATTTTCCCATTTGAGGTAGCCATTTTACACTCTCCACCATTCACACAAGGATCATGAACACAACCTACAAGGAAACACAGCCAAAGATCAAACCAAAGGTACAAATTATTCAAGAGAGTCAGTCCATTTTAACTTACTCTAGTAAATCTCCTCTGTGCATATGCATTTGGTGGAAGTTTTTCCTTTTTGCTTACCTCACACTTGTGATAAATTAAGAAAAGGAAGCTTGGCTGATTTCTGCCCACTAAGGTCTGTCTCATTGTTTTCACTGCTATTGGATAATGTCAGCTATTGAAAGATATTATCAATGAACAATAGGTAAAATGGGGGTGGTAATTATTATTACTAGTGGTGATGGTGTTCACATTTCTTTCTCTCCAGAGGGCTCTGCCAATTCCAGGCTTTCCACTGAGCTCTATTAAAATTTATAGTAACATATCTAGTAGGGAGCTCAGTTAAATATTTAAGATCTGTGATTGGAAAGTATTAAGTCCTATCAAATTTCCCAACTCTCCCATGGTCTCCCAATGTCCTAGAAAGCCACTGACTCTCCATACTTTAGTTTCCAGTTACATAAGGTGGGAATAAAAGCACCTACATATTTCAAAGGACTTTCATGAAATTTCTTTGTCCTGTAACTTACTTGTGAATCTGGGCAGAGTAAAAGTCAGCCAGACTGAGTGACAATAGCCACACCAGAGCACATATAGGTGAGGCACATGGTTTGAATCCCAGCATCTTTCTTTACAAATGTAAGGTGCTGTGGTGGCTTCATCAGATAGGTGACAACCCAAAGAGCATGTCCTGTGCTGGCTGGCCAGTGTGTTGGGTTCCTGGCAGCCCCAAAACAAGGAGGAGGCTTCAGAACCTAAGCATCACCCCCACCAGGAGTGGGTCAAAAGTCATGGGGACTCTGGGGCTTAGGCAGTCCTTATGGGATGGTGGAGACAGGGAAAGTTTGCATGCTGGAAGTTCAAGAGTGGAATAGCTTGGGAAGAAACAAAGAGGTGAAGCAGCAATATGAAGCGATCGTTGGTGTGCAGGGTGTGCCTCTCAGGCACAGTACAGTTTTGGAGAAAAAACTACCATTTCTACAATATAACCTGCTGCATGTTCTTACATGCTGCAGATCAGGGTTTCATCCCTCTCAAAGAAAACACTGAAGTGTGTCCCTAAAATTCATCATAATGTATATAATTGCTTCCTCAGATGAGGATGGACACATTGAAGGCATTTCATGGTCTAGTATAACTGCTCACACTCAGAAAGAAAAGCTAAAATATTGTCTTTTAAAGAGGGTTTGTGAGCTGCAAGGGCAGCATTAGGGTGTGTGACACCACTCAGGCTTTGACATCCTCACTGTCCTTTACTCCAGTCCGTGCAGACCTACAGCTGTGACATGAAACAGTGCCTTACTTTTGTGTTCCATACGCCGACACTCGATCTGGCTGTTCACACACGTGCACTGCTGCACCGCTCCCTGTTGGACTCTTGACCAGCTCGCACCCACATCAAAGAACTCGTAGAGGCTGTTGTCAAAACATTTCTCTGAAAAGAAGTTTTACAAACAACACAAGCTTTCAGATGTAATTTCTTGCAAGAAATGGCACCACAATCCCCTTCATTCCCTGCTCATCCCTATTTCCAGGAGCCGAGAGACAGGGGTGGCTTTCTTCTAGAACCCTGTGAGCAGGACAGCATCACCAGTACTTCCAAAGTTCATTCAGCAAACACAAAAAGTCAGATCATTGTATTTACTTGTGTCTGTCCCACTTTAATGCATCATCTGTTGATGATGGGCTGTGCTAGAGACAGTGAAACACCAGGACTGAAAAAAAAGCTGCTTTGTTTATTGGCAGGAGGGAAGTCTAGAGCGGCAAGGAACACGGGCTATTGGTGGACTTGGCAGCGCTGGGTTAATGATTAAACTCAATGACCTTAAAGGTCTTTTTCAACATAAACAAGTCTACAATTCTATGAAAAGTCTTCATTAAACATCAGCAAGCATAATTGAAAACCCTCAGTGTAAAAGTCAAATTCTTTGCATGATGTGCTGCAAACTGAGAGTGACACCACCGTAAGACTGGAAAAATAACAGCAGCAGAGCCTTTTGGCCCAACTCTACTTCTTCGAAAATGAGGTTCTCCCTGAAGGTGGAGCAGCTGCCAAGGTACAAAGCTGACATCACAGAAAAAATCATAATAAACCCATACGTGCATATACATAAGGGATAAGACATCACCTGAAATTGTGCTGCTTTTTCATGTCTCTGTGCCCTGCCTACTAGATATTAGCAATTTCTGGATATGTGAGGGATATTTAAATCTTAAAAACAGCAAAGAAAGGAGAAGAGGCTTTTTGTGTTTCCCATGCTCAGAGCATACTTGGATTTATAATTGTACAGTCAAGCTATTTTCACTTGTCCTGTCAGGAATGGATTGTCTGTCATAACCATTTGGATATCCACCCACGCAAACGTTCATGCTGCATGGGTCTCTCCCATCACAACAGCACTACCTTTTCATTAAGCAAACATTAATGAGCTCTACTTACTATTCATATTTCATGTTGTAACACTCGTGGAAGAAGATACTTACTCAGCTGACAGTCGTCGCCCGTGAATTCCTCAGGACAGGTGCAGTGGTACATCCTGTGGCTGTGAGTGAGAGAGCAGGTCCCTCCATTCTGGCAGGGGTTGTCTGCACAGTGATCTAGAGAGGCCACATGGAAATTTGTTGTGAATAAGAATGAGATATAAGTCATGCTTTGTCTCTTTGGCTCCATGAACCATTTTGGTTCAATGCATGGTGGGTCTAATACCATCTATTAACCTAAAACAGAGTTTATCCAACCAATTGACAGTGGGTTTGTTTTCAGCTGGAAAACAGCTGTACTTATCCATCTTTTAAAAACCATATGATAAATCACTGAGCTGAACCTTCTCCCCCCAGACTAAGCTGTCCAACGGGGGTAGGTCCAGGCACTCTGGAGACGCCAGGGCTGGCGCTGTGGTGAGGAAGAAGATGGGACAGGTGCCCACAAGATGGAGCTGTGTCTTTGCAGTGGGGAGGGAGGAAGGCTGCACTGCCTCTGCCTGCCTTCCTGCCCCGCAGCCTTCCCATTGCCACATCCATCCACCCCCGGGATCAGGCATCGCCTTCAAACTGCACAAAGGACAGCCCTCGACAGAAGAATTTGCTGTGGGCTTTTGGATTATGCCTTAAACTAATGGGCGGCTGGAACCAAGGGAAAAGTTATAAAGCAAACCACAAAGCACATCCAAGTAAATCAGGCCAAGAATAAAACTGAAGCAGTCTAGCATATCTCCATCTACTAAGGAATTTTCTAAATGATGGGAAGATGTGGTGGGAGAGGAGGCATGTGCCAGGGCAGCATCTACAATAGAAGCTTTACTTGGCAACGTGCAATGCGAAAGTAGTAAGAGTCTCGCTGGTCAGGCAGTGCTCTGAATTCAGGCAGTGTCAAAGGAGGTATCTCCCTTGAAGTTAACCAGCAGCATGTTTACACCTGCTCCAGAGCTGGCCCAACAGCTTGTCTGCATTCAAATCTTCCTTTTTAATGCCCGTCAAACTCTGCTAGGGCAGCTCCAGAGTTACTCAATCCTGGTGCTTCTTCAGGTAGAGAGTGTGTCCTGAGCATGGGGTGCAGCCTACAGAGGCACAGGCACACACAGACAGGGCTGGACTGAAGCACAAAAGGTACATCCTGAAGTTTGCTACAGCAGTGTAAATCTGAGGTTCCCCTGCACGGATCAAAATATTTACTTCAGAAGAGAGTGGTGTAATTCCTGTCAGACAGCAGGTCTGGGTGTATTCACCAGTAGTTTCAATCCAGGATAACATCAAGGGAAAGCGAGTAAAGTCAGTGACATTCCTACTCTTCCTGCTGTTGATGGTTATGAAACATCTAGTGGCGTAATGTTTCCTCAAAGGAAAATCGTGTATTTCCTATTTCCACTCCATCCAAACCATGACCTGATCTCCAAGCCCTCTTCTGCTGTAACAAACGCTCAAGAAATTTTTTGTACCCTTGTTAAATCTGCAAAAAGCACTTCCAGTCATTCATTTCTTTCTCAATCTGTCCCTCACTACCTCCCACCCACCACTCCAGTCTGACCTTCCAGGCATGTTCTGTGTTGCTCCACATCTTTCCTGGAGTCCAGGAACAGCTTCTGCTCATGAGCATATGGACACATTCCCCACAGCTCCCAGTGGGGAATCCTGCCCACCATTAACTCTCCATTAACTGGGCAGAGCCAAGTCTGTGCCTTCTCAGCATCGTCTAAAGCATCCTCAACAAAATTCTCTGTTTCTGCCACCCATCTTCCTCAGATCCCCTCCTGGGATGATGCCTCTTCCTCCTGCCTGCACAGCCTACACCACTCCACTTCTTTCCATATCAGTCCAGAGGCATCTTAAAAATATTGTCTGGCACTTTTTTCCCCATGTCTGGGTCTCCCTGGGGTTTTGGCCATTTGTGCAAGATTTCCGGGCATTCAGGGCAGTAGTCTCACCGAAAGGGGCATGGCACATTCATGGATATGTGTACATCCTGTGAGCTGTGCATGCACTGCCCAGCTGGCCCATGTGTGTGCAGCACTAACACCTCCCTCCAGCAGGAGCTTCCCACCCAAGCTTCACTTCATCCTAAAGCTAAAGGCTTCTTGGTTCAACTTTCCCTTGAATTTGGCAGATGCATTTTTCTGGGTCAAAGCTTCCAACACTTGCTTAACATTGATTTGTAAGCTTCAAATGTTCAAAACTCCAACATTTTGAAGTTGACTCATCACATCCATGTGGTATTCTTGGCCTGGAGAGAGTTTGTGCTTCAACCTTTGGTCTAAAGAAGCTCCTTCTCCATGCCAATGGATACACTGCTCACAAACCTCTAATGGCCAAAGGATAATCTCTCCCTGAAATTCCTTTTTTTTTTGTTTTTCAAGAAAAATTCACCCAAAGATTTAACACTTCAGTGGATTTTTTTAATCACATTATTTTACATATTTTAAAGATCAACATTGTTCAGTTTGACTGTTTGTTTCTTCCCAGCTGTCTTCCACACCAGGCAAAGTTTTCTCCTTTTGCTTGAAATTCCCTTCATTCATTATGTTGCTTTTCCTTTCAACCTCACCATAAACCTTTTCTCTTTAAGCTATGGCTAATGATCTGTTAAACATTTTCCAAGTCCAAATACAGTCCTTGCTGCTTAAAAATAAACTAAGTAGGCTTGTGTTTATAAATAAAACAGCCAAAAACCTTTTATGTAATTTTTAAAAATTCTAAATGCTTCCAGAAATAAAGGATATTTTTTTATTTTGCAACAGCCAGCAGTGATCTCTTCTAGCTACCCCATCCTTTTTTGTCTTCCCTTTCCTCTCTCACACATAATTTTTTTTTCTTTTTTTCTTTTTTTCTTTTTTTTTTTTTTTTTTCTTTTTTTTTTTTTTTTTTTTTTTTTTTTTGGTTTTCTTTTCTTTTTTTTTGTTTTTTGGGGGGTTTTTTGGTTTTTGGGTTTGTTTTTTTTTTCTGGAGGAAAATCAGTAGCTAGGAAAAGCCCTCACTGATGTTAGGGTACATCGACAGAGATACCCTGGCAGACAGAGAGGGTGACTTTCTTGTTCCGACCCACCCTATCCAACGCTGCTGTGGGTAACAGGCAGAAATGAGCCAGGAAGCCCAGCAAGGCCTGCAGGCAGCCACATATCTGTCAGGATAATGGTGATGGGCAGACAGAGGGACAGAGGTGGCACAAGGCACCTCCAGATGTGTAACACTAGGCTTGGAGAGCTCTTTGAGCTCCTGGAAGAGTCCCCTTGAGTCAGCCAGCTGTCACCGTCACTGTGAGTGTTTCACCGGAGGATTAAAGCAGTCACAAGTCACAGCTACCAACATTTTAAGCTCTGGGAAGCCACTCATGAATAATATGAGTGCAGCCCTCATAACCTGACTCTTGTAAGCAGGAACTGCCCATGTTCATGTCTGACACACTTGCATTCCAAAGTCACATACACATTGCTGCTTCTTTTGGGCTTAGGTCACTTGCCTCTGATGTACTGCTAATCTGTTTTAAAGCCAGGCTGGAAAATAATTTAAAGTAGTTAAGTTTAAAAAGGTGATGCTGTGCACTGCTTAATTTTAGGCTGTCAGCATGATTCAGCTAACTTGGCTTTTCAAGTGCTCTGGCAGATTGCAATCAGCTTGGCAATAAGACTCCCAACACTGCAGAGAACTCCCTGAAAGGGGTGGTGGAAAATGCCCTTCCTTTGAAAGTGGGAAATGAATATCTAAGGGTATCGGTCATATCCTGCAGACTAAAGAAGGCAGGCCACATTTGAAAATAGTGAGATGGCAAAAAGAGGAACATGATCAGGATTTAGACACAGATCCAAAACAAACCTCAGGGGCATCAAGCTCGAACAGTGCAACACCCAATTTTTCAAGCTGGTCTGTGGCTGTATGAAATGAGAATTATATCTATAGATATATATATTCCTTACAAAATGAGATTCCCCAGCATCCAGCTCATGAATGGAGCTGGGGAGACAGAGAAAAGCAAAGGTCAGTCACTGGGGGACTGCTGAGGACAGGGATGCACGTTCCCAGGGGAACTTTCGCCCAGTGTGTCAATTGAAGTGACTTTTATATATAAAGGAGACTTTGCCACAGACCTTGACTTCCCCTTTTAGACAGACTCTTGCACTGAGATAATTGGAGCTCTTGAGTGTGGTGACCACACGAAACCACAGAGATGTCCAGCTAAGTACTCCTTTCATTATCCCTCAGGACTCATGCAATGAACTTGTCTGGCCCCTTGTCTTCTCTGACACAGCCCAAAGCTCAAGGAAGTCTGGGTTTGAGATCTGCTCTTTCCCATGAGATCTCAAGAAAGGACAGCTGGAAGTGATGGCTGTGTGCTTTACAGGGTGTCAAATGTTCCTGTGCCTTCTAAAAAATTAACTAGCCAAACAGACAGAAATTCCTTTCCTTAATAAAGGAAAAGCTAAAAGGCACATCCAAGCCATGAGGGAGGAGAGGATGATCACCTTTGTGTTTGGCTCCAGCAGGAGCTCAGATTTCCATGCTGGCATTACCATAATTTCTCTCCATGATTTCGAGTTAGTCAACAGAGAGTGAATTAAAGGCTGTGTGATATTCACAGGCTAATGCTATGGTTGTGCAGCTTCACAGAGGGATTATGGAAACAACTGAAATGAAGGCTTGCCCTGTGTACACAAATAAGTCGTACTGAAGGCACTGTCCCTCCTTCCTGCAGGTGGCAAAGTAAGAGCCAGGGGTCTGGAGCAGCCTAGCAATGGTTGGCCTTACCTGAATGGTCTCTGGGCAGCAAAGCACAGTGTCCCCAGCGCCTGTCCCGGTCAAAGTTTTGTGTTGTTGAACACCTGGAAAGAATCAAAGATGCAGCTTAGAGCAGCTTCAAACAACCTGAATGTTTGCACTGAAACTACAGGGCCTTCACACTCGGGCAGCCTGGAAATGTATGCTTGTTTTTTTTCTAATTAGTATCAGTTTCATTCAAATTCTCTTAAGAGCACAGGAGAAAATATGCTTTCTTTTGTTAAAGTTGCTCTGCTCCACTTATCTCAAATTAAAAACAGATTAAAAATGAGATGTAAATGCAGAACCTGGGATAGTCAATGAATCCCCCAGGAAAACCCAACATTCTTTCTATTTCTGGGATTAGAAAATGAAAGACAGAAATAAAAAACAAGACCAAAGCAAATAAATTATTTCTTCTTTTCTCGTTACAAAACAAGCAAAACAGGACCCAGCCCATTTTTGATGCCTGATGGTTACTGTAATAAACTATGGAGGCAGGAGACTGTCCACAGAGGGACTTTTCCCTGACTCTCAGCGACAAACATATTTCACCCTTTTCATGCTCAGTTCCTTTAAAGCATTCTTATTTCGGAAGTTGCAGGATGAAATGAGGAAATAACTGACATTGTGGTGATTTCCAAACGCACAGACAAAACCTCTCCATTTTTCAGAGCAGGGGACTGGGTCCTGCACGCCCTCACTGGTGGCCTGTTATCTCAGTCTGTTATCTCTGAGGCTCAGAGCACTCCAAGGAGCACTGAGCTGCTGTTCCCCATTTGCAGAACTAGATTTTTAGGCTTCCCCAAGGCCACGCAGGGAGCACATCCCGTCCCAATGCACCACCCACCAAAACATCCTCCCTGACCAGCTCTAATGCAGAACAATAGACATCAGCTACGTGGCATTAGTAGAAACTGGAGTTTATTTACTGTAGCTGATGATCTATTTTCATTACGCATGGGTTTGTCATACCTTGAGCAGTTGTGTGATCAGATTTTTCACCCTAGGATTTCACAAGTTAGATTGAAATATTATTGTAGCGCATGTCTGCACTTTTACTGCCCTACATTCCTTCTTAATTAGATGCTATATGGTATTTAAAATGCATAAATCCTATGGTGCATATGAATAGGCCATGTCTATTAATTTTGGTGACCTCAGCATGCACTAAAAGAGGTGGTGGATAGTCTGGTGCAGATTAACTTGGCGCAAAATTAAAGAGGCTGCTCTCTCACAGGAATTAAGGCTGGTGCAACTGCTGGCAGTTGATGGAAACTTCTCAGTGTTCCTTTAGTGGGAAGTGGATCATGCCTTTTTTAAAGGGTGGTTTAGTATGCATGAGGATGAAGATGAGCAATGAGTTAAATGTGTCCTCAGCGCTGCCTGTGTCACTGTCCAGCAGCAGCCAAGCTCTAAGGAAATGGGAATCTCAAATATTTCCATGCTAAAAGGTTTTTTATTGTCAGAGACCCTGACAGAGCCTTCTTCTACCTGCTCTCCACAAACCACTGGTGCTCCCACTCGATGCTCTCCACAGCCAGTCCTTCTCCATCGCCTCGCAGTGACTACAGCGAGGTTTGTCCTCTGCTGTGCTGCCAAACCAACTCCTTGGTGCCAAGCTTCTTGCAGTCACGTAATCCTTTTATATTTTTACACCGCAGATCTCTCACTGTTTGGGAGAACCTCAGCTCATCTTCAAAGCTATTTCATTTGTCTCCCCTCCTTTTCTTTTAAAAATGTTTTCCTTGATCGGAGGTTTACCAAAAATGTGGCGAAATTTTGGTTTTGTGGGATGTTACCTCCAGCAGCCAAACCAACCCCATGGCCTTATTATTTCTTTGTGCTATTTGCAAATGCACCCACACTCAAAATTTTTGGGGCAGCAAATGTCTTTACATCAGCCTGTCATATAAAATTGTTAACATGAAAGTGAAAATATAAAGACACAGATACTGAACTAAGGACACCAGAAAAGTCCACTTTGAGGGATTGATTTAAAAAACATTTTAAACCCATGCATGGTAAACAACATGGGGATGGACAAACAAAACGGTGTGTCCCAGGTGAGGCCTCACTGGCAGGGAGGATGGATAGAAAGTCGGCTGTTATCCCCATCAGGAGCCTTAACAATAGGATGTTTTGGAGAACAAGAAAAGCCCCAGGCCAGAGGCAGGCAGGAGGAAGGAAAGAGCTTGGCCATCACACCTGGGGCTGTCACTATGTTTGAGGTTTGGAGGTTGCCTGAGAGCTTTTTAGGCGTTGTCCTGACCAGGAGAGATGGCCAGACTTTGACTGACAGCGCCAGACCAGCCACCAGCAGCCAAAGGAAAATTCAGAGCCTGACGCTAGACAGCTCCCAGCTCAACCCACATGTACTTCCCCTTCCCAGGACTGTCATAAACTCCCCAGCTTGTAATCCAGCTAGCCAAAATGCCCTCCTTGGCACTGATTTCAGCCTGTGGCCAAAGTATCAAAAGTTACCTTGTTCCCAGGGCTGATGGTAAATCATGCCCTTCCTAAACAGACCTAAGCTCACCCTCGCACAGGGGACCTGCCCATCCAGAGCTCGAGCACAGGATGAGGCTTCTGCAGGGTCTGAGATAAATCTCCCAATCTACAGCCAAAATCTCAGGCTAGGTCTACTCCTGCCATGCCCTTGAGGAGGATCTCAGAGAAGCCCATCCCACCCTGGGACACAGGGACAGGGTCCTGGCAGCTTCCCTGCAGCCACAGCTTGCTCCACTTCAGACCACCCTCCCCTTTTGCTCTCACCAGTGCTCATTGCACCCACATTTGGTCTGTCCCTACA
This sequence comes from Origma solitaria, assembly GCA_013397895.1. Taxonomy (NCBI): domain Eukaryota; kingdom Metazoa; phylum Chordata; class Aves; order Passeriformes; family Acanthizidae; genus Origma; species Origma solitaria. The sequence goes on from VZRL01004627.1 coordinate 4,025,567, forward strand.
CTGCTCTGTCTTTCTGGAGGTACCAATGAAATTCAGTAGCAATTCCAGCTGGGTTTTTTCTCCTCAGCACAAAAGGAAAATTTGCACTATGTCTTTAGTAAGATACCATGTAAGACTTGGTAATAGGCCACTAAATAGAAATTTATTGGTGAAAACAGATTATAATTAAGGGGAAATGCAATACAGGATGCTGTTAAAGGAAGTCTGTTATTTAAATACTGCAATTATTCTGTCTTCTTTCCTGTATTTTTGATAAATATTTATAAAGATACAACTTGTTTGTTGCTCTCAAAGAAAGCAGGGAGAGCTTTCTGTGGTCAGGAGCAGATTCATATTGAAACGCAGTGTCATATGTAGTATGAGAAAACATAAAATTAAAACCAATTGGAGTGGGGTTTGAAAAGTCCTGCCTGTAGTCCTGACTTCAGATATGACTTGAGGACTGAGGACACGAACTTAAATGCACAAGTCAGTCTCTGCTGGTCTGGTCTCCTTGCATTCACCCCACAAGAGGTAATTTGGACCCACCAGCCCTCACTAGCAGCTTGCAGGAGCAGGAAGAGCACAAGCCTTGCCCTCTCCTGCTGGGATCAGATATTCAGTGTAAGCCCAGCCTGGGCTGGTGCCAAATCACACAAAAAGTGCTTAGAGCAGGTTTCCCAACTGCTCTCCAGGGCTCTTTTCCTGGCACCTCTGTGCCTGCAGCCACATGTTAAGTTGCTTTTAGCTCATGAGTGATGAGCAAACACTGGTCAGAAGGTCACCCACGGGGGTGAAATGGTCTGTCAAAACCAAACAGCTCCAGCTGTCCTCCTCCTCGTCTCTCCGCTTGGAAATGGCTTTTAAAAAGTCGGAAGCCTAAGAGCAAGTTGTTCAAGGTCTAAAGTGTGCTCTAACCTTGGATCCCATCCATTCACAGGTTTTTTCCATTTCTGAGGCCTCGCTGGCTAAAAACAAACACACATTGTCATGTATTAACAGGATCCCTCTTAAGCATTGCATGAAATTAAGTGGGTCCAAAGGTCACACTCTTTGTGGCTACAGTTCATCAAAGACAGGGCTCAAGCTGGAAAATTATTCCAGTTCCGTTTCTTTAGTTAAGATAGTCTCAAATTCTTGTTTCCTGGAGGCTTTTCTTACCTGGGTTATATCTGTGGATATTGGTGACATTCTGAAGTGGTTCGGTGTCTATTTGTGTAAGCAGGTTTGTGTTTTGTTGTTTACATTTCACCAGCACTTACACTTGAAACAGATGTGTCATCAGAAAGACGCCAACAGATCATGAAAAAATTAGACAGTCTAGTATAAAAAATGAGAGTTCTGCCCTGCCTGGGCGAGTAAAATAAACTCTAAAACATTATCTCCACCCTGAAAACATGCAAGTGTTTGCCTTTCACATGGCTCAACTGGGCACAATTTTTACATTACTGGTACCCTCATATTCTCTGGTTTTTTGCCTTTGATTTCAGTTAATATATGCCTATCATACTAGTTTGTCTGCAAATACATCTTTTTATTCAGTAGGGTTCCCACTTGATGGCCCCTACCCCAAAAATGAATCACAAATGCTTCTAACAGCTTCTGCAAAAGTAAAAGAGTAACCTTTGCCCAAAAGAATGACACCTGGCCTTAAACACACTAGTAGAATAAATCATTACCCAACAAACAGGAGTAATACCTCACTTCTTAGTACTGCGCTGTCCAAATGGGCTCTGGTGCCAATCGGGACAGAAATTAGAGATTTGGGGGCGGGGAGAAAACAGCTTTCCTCAAAGATCAGATGGTGTCTGCTGCAGTACACGTACAGCCTGCACAAATCAAACAGACCCATGACCAAGTGTCCTCCCCTGCAGGTGTCATATCTCTCCTCTCTCCCCCAGCAGAGAGTTTCTATCAGGTCATTCTTTTTCTGTCCAAGCTCTTGTCACTCATGCGAGTTGCAGTTCCAATAGGAAGGGCAGCAAAGAAACATTTCTGCAGCTCCTGAGCTTCCTGTGGCCCTGGAAACTCAGAGCCAGGGCTCCCTTGCCCTGAGCACAAGTCCTGACCCAAGGCCCATGACTATCAGCAGAGCTGCACCAGCCTCCTTGGGCACAACATCAGGTCATGGTAATTATTCCAAAAGCAAGATTAAAGCACTGAAAGCATGACATTTTCATCTGAATGCTGTTTTCATTTACGAGCAGTGTCAACTTACCATTTCTTTCTGGAAAATGCATTTGATAAACACGTGTGATGAAGCCTTCCACCGAACCGGAAAGGAAATTTGCATAAATGTCCGTCCTCTGTAAATACTGAAATACAAATATAAAAAACTCATAATGCAGCTGAAAACCAACCCACAAATTATATTATATACTATTACATGAAATTATGAAGATAGATATCTGCAAGTTCTTCAGCTGTACTCTGGACTCTGTGTCTCTGCTACGTCTAGTGCATAAAAAGAGGCTTAAAATCCTACATAATGACTGAATCAACAAAGATTAATGGACTCTGCAGTGGAACAAAGATCTCAGAGCATTTCAGTTCAAAATATACTGCAATTTCTGGTACAGCAAATGCCAATTATATTCATTAATTGCAATTATCATTTCTAATTATGTAGTATTGTAATGGCATATTAAAATAATTTCTGAAGTTTTATCCTTTCAGGCTCTATATCACATTGTAATATCTGTTTAAAATAATTTTAAGGAACCAGACACTACAAACTGAAATAGAAACAGTCAGGAGGAAGAAGGTTTTAAAGGTTGGGGGTAGAGAGATAGTTTTGATCATAGCACCTTCCCTTTGGGATAAGCAGATTCCTTACAAGTGGGGAGAAATTGATGGGACCAATGTCTAAAAAGGGCAAGTTTTATATTTGCCACATCAGTGATGGCAGTGTAAGGAAGGGTGGTGGGAGTTTAAGGAAGACTAGTGGGTGTCTATCAGAAAAAAATCCTTCAAGATGAGTCTTGAGAATGAGAGAGGCTGAAGACAAAAAAGACAATGAAAAACTGTCAGGGCTTATTTAACCATTAAACTAAAAGCAATGTGTTTTGAAATCCCAAAGTTTGAATGGGAAGCCAACCACTGCCGTAAGAGAGAAATGGGGCATTCAACCACACTGGCAGCACAGCACATTTCCATTTCTCAGAGACGATGTACGACTGCTCCTTGTCCTGAGCTTACCCCTCCCATTCTGGCTGGGGCTCCTCCATATTCTTACAATATCTGTTAACCCTCATGAGCCCAGGTATCTCAGAGAGCTGCTGAGGTCAATTATTAGCATTACAGAAAAAATAACCCATCCCTGTGGTCAAACCCCTTCTTACTCCGTTGGAATTACGGTCACTGCATCTGCCCTGACTGCCTCCTTCTCTATCAGTGTGAAATAGCCACTGCCACCCCCTGTGCCACCCCCTTGTCAATCCCAGTTTTCATTCTCTGAAGTAATTAATCAAATGTTCTGGTATGAGTTTTTTCCATCTGATACCTCCCAGTACAAGCAGGCAGGAGAGCTGTGACAATACATCCCCATTCAGAAGATGTATTGCATCCCAAAGGCCACTGAGGATTGTTAAAAAGGCACCACTAATGGCCCAATGCATGTAATCTTTAACAGCAAAAGTGCAGGATGATAAAAGCTTTAAAAATGGAACCTGCAAGGCTCTCCCACAGACAGGGTGTCCGATCATTGGGGTGCCACCAGAACAAATGCTGCCCAGAAAGCTGCATGTGACTCAAACCCTTCTCCCACAGAGAGATCAAGGGCCAGGGTAGAAACTGAACCTGAACATACAAAGACTTAATGTGCCTGAAAGTTACAGGGCAGCTGCAGCTCTGATTAAAGGTTGTTGCACATCTTCAGCCACACCGCCTTGTGAGCTAATAAAAAGCCACGCCAGCTCAGACAAACTAAAATCTCATCAGCACCTTCCCATTAATCTGCACCTGAAGGAAAATTACCTGAGATTCCTGAGCTAATCTCAAATTCTCCTTTACACAGAAATTAATATTGGCATAACCATTCTATAATCCACATTCATGTTGAAACAAAGACAGGCTTCCTACCGACTTGCACAGTGCAGATACAGACAGGCAGAACATTCTTACTATCATGAAACCTACTGGATTTGGATTTGTACCTTGTGGGCGAGTGAACCCATGCTTTGAGCCTCTTCCTGCCCCAGATTTGTAGTGCTATAAAGAGAAAAAGAGAATGTGGATTGGAGACACAAATTCACTTTGGGAACCATGCTACTGGTAAAAATGTACTTTCCAGGGCGCCCTGAAGTTGTTTCTCCCAACGCTTCTAAGAAAATCTTATTATTTGCTTGCAATTTTTGGTGGGGCACAGTCTGGTGAAAGAGGGTAGATACATATTGACTCTCGAAAGGTCTCTGTTAAACCAGGAAAGCCCAGCACAACACAACAAAGGCCAAAGCTCTGCTCCATTTTATCTTTCTGCTGCCAAGGGACACATCTCCTATTTCTCTCAATGGGAAGCATACATGCATTCTCTGGGGCCAGGTCACAGTCACAAATAATATCCCAACATTGCCTTTTCCTGCTATTTAGCTCTATCCCCCAGGGCATTAGTTACAAAAGCAACTTATAACTGTACTTGGGTTTGCCAATCAGCAAGTAAAGAGCACTAGGCTGAGCTGCTTTTAAGCCACAGGAAATAATTTTAAAATGGTAGCACACATAAAGTGCTGCTGCCACCAAAGGTGCTGGCAATCGAACTGTAGCAAAACAAAAAAATCACAAAAGCAGTCGAAGAAGCAGCACATCATGGACACAGAACTGGATAGGGGACATAAAAGTGAGAGTTAGGAAAAAGCTGTTGCTAAGATATACAGAGAGAGCTTGGGCAGTTCTGAGGAAAGAACAGTTTTTGCACTCTACACAGACTCTGCCACCACTGAGCAGTGTGCAATGGCTTCAGCCAGAGGTGATCTTTTCCTTGAACATGAGCACTCCTCTCTTCTCCCACATGTAATATCTGAGGACATACTTTTGTTAATCTCTCAAACAGGATTATAGCGCCACTTAAGTCTATCTGAGCTAGGTTTAAGCTAGCTAGTGAAATAAGGCTGATCATAAGGCCACAGTGCTGAGGGCTCAGGCTATTTGCTGCCCTGCTCATCCATGGTGGATGCCAGGCCATGGTGGTGTTTAAGCAAATTAGCAAATTCAAATCATCATGCTTGGCAGACATACCCCGAAAAAAGACACAAGGCACATGATGCAAAAGCACCAAGGGGTTTGGCACAGAAGCAGGGAGAAGTCTGAAAAGAACAAGACAGCCACCCTAGCTGGCCTGTTCAGGTACCAGACAGCAGTGATGTCTGGCAGGGGAGCACTCTCCCTCCATGTTACTGCTTGTAGTACCTGCTTGTATTAACACATTTCTGAGATACATTTTTTAAGGATTTTGATTTTTATGGTCCTTCATGCCCTCCCATTCCTCCTCCATAGCAAGGCATGGATGTGAGCAATTGCTTTAAACAGAGAAAGGTACAGTACCAATCACCCCACAGGCTGCCCCTTAGCCAGCGCTGCTGTGGGCTTCATCTGGAAAATCCCTTTTGTGTTCCTTTGAATCTCTCTTTCTCTGGGTCTGTTCAGAGGCTTCACTCATGCAGCCTGCCAGGCATCACAGAGCTGATCCACCACTCCAAAACAGAAGCGTCACTTACCATCCGTGCACAGTCACTGCTCAGAGTCAGAGCCAAGACCACAGTGAGAGGAGCACAGACTTTCATCTTTGCTCTCCTCTCATGAAGGTTCTACCTGGCAGAGGAAAACTTCCAGGGCTGGGCTGAAGCGGGAGGGTGAACCAGGAACGAGCTTTCACAGGGACTGTGATTTACTTGACTTTGGGGTATTTTAGTTTTCTAAGTAAGCAGAGCTGTTATCATTGTTAATCATTAATGGGGTAGAAGCGAATGCCACGTAGGGAGAGACTTCCTAAACCATGGGGAGTGAGGAGTTCACAAAGTGCCTGACACTTGGAGATGATCCCTGGTGTAATCAGCAAGCATCGAAGAGCACTTCCAGCAGAGCTGATCCAGTGCTGCTTGTAACTAGAGATGATTTATCGTCCAGAGGTTTCCCTTCTCTCTCTCTTCAGAGCTAATTAAAAGCATGGTATAGCAACAACAAGGAGCTCCAAGCAAGCCCATTCAGGAGATGGCATTGCATTGCAAAACAGGGACCAGATCAATGCCAATACCGAGGATTAATCATTAACAGATGGTTACCTGCCCAGCTGTGGCTTGCAACAGCAGCCTTCCAGCAACACACTGGGAAAGTTAAAAAGAAAGAACATACACATTACTCTGATAACACATTTTGTGGACCTAAAAGCTTCATCCTGCCACCACCTGATCAAAGCCATCTCTGTCTTGCAAGTGTCTGTCTGAGGTAGCTGCACTGCAGAATCATTTCTAATACGGATGCAGAGGGTATTGCTAAAACTGAGATTTCACCAGCACAGTCTATTTCAGCCCCACCTTGCCCCACAACCAAAATCCACAGGTTTGGCTGGTGCAACAGTGTCTGTGCTCGAGGCTTTTGCCATGTCCTGTCAATCAGGGACCGCACCTCTTCACACCCAAAATCCCCAGAGCCACAGCAACTGAAAGAATACCATAGTCCTTGCTTAAGTTGTGAGCTGCCCTTTGAAGTTTCATTAGCACAGCTGTGGAAGGGATATGATTCTTCTTAATTTTTTTGACCCAGCAAGGCCATGGCAGCAGGGCCTAGTGGTGCAGAGGAGCTGCCCCTGCACAATTTCGACACGATGGTTTATCACATTGCATGGAATTTACATTGGCTGTGCTATCACACTGCTGTGTCTTCCATCACAGTAATAACTCCTGTTAGTACAACTAGGCCTATAGAGTTTTATAGACTAAAATTTCCTACTGTGAGCAAGGCTTGGAACAACAGGAAGAAGGCAAATTTGGAATTTCCTTCTCAAAATCTAGCAAAGAGCAAACAGGCAGAAAAAAAAAATCTTCCTCTCTATGTATTGCTTGTTTCCAGAAGACTTGAAGTAAATAAAGCTTCAGAATAGACTTGTGGAATAGATCTGTCTTATTTTCATTCCTTTCAAACATGGAAATTTGATGTACAGACAGTCTGATCTGCCTGAGAACATGTAGCAAAGCTGGAACAGAGATTTCCATTTCCTTGCCTCATTCTTCAGTTTGGCCATCAGGTTTCAAATCAGTAATGCCTGTTCAATGGTTTGTAGATACCTGCTTACCACGCAAGCTACTGAAACTGGGCAAAGAAAGGAATGAAAAAAAAGCCATCACCTACTATTCCACTCAAGAGTTCCCAAAAGTTTTGTAGAAAGGGAGGAGCAGGGGAGTGAGGGGAGGAGGAAGATACTTCTTTAAGGCTGTGGAAATACCCTCTTCCACCCATTTCCAGAATAAAAATCATCCACTTGCAGGACCAGAAACACTGTGTTTCTATGGTGACCAATGCATGCTGTAGGGAAGCACTTTTCCATGCCTAAAAGTAACAGAGAAGAAACCCAAAAATGCAATCTATTGTCGGTGTGTCTACTCCCAGTTGTTGTACTTCGTGTTGTAGATCTCCATCAAGAGCTGCAGTGTGTCCTTCTGGGGAGTCATAACTCCAAGCTTTTAGCTCCAACTGATTCCTCAACATGAGAAAAAGGAATTAACACCAGGAGCCACTTCAGCTGATAGGACAGTGCTGGCACAGAGTAAAAGGAAAAGACATCAAAGCCAGGAGCTGCAAGAGCTGCCAGAGAAGCACCACCATAAAATGGGAATTACCCCTGAGTAAGGTCTGAGCAGTGATTTCAGGGTTCAGACAGATCTGAATCACTAAAAACCCTAAGTGTTCCATGTACACTGCCTGCCTTTGTTCAGCAGAGAGGTGTCTGAACAGGTCTGTCTTATGGCCATGGCAAAAAGGCAGGATTTGAGGTGTGGTTTTTGGTAAATTATGTTAAATGATCAGTGAATCTTTCAGCTATTTATAAACAGAAGAAACTCTGCCTGCCTCCTTCAGGCTTTTTGTAGGATTGCTAAAATGAAGTATGCCACATCGGGGGTTTTTTGAGAAACATTTTATCTCATTGGCAAGAAACTACTCAGAAAACTGAAGATTCAGTTTTGATACTGAATTCTTATAAACTTCACAGGGCTTTGGGCATTTGGGAGTTCGTAAGTGTGAAGAGTACAATCAGTGCCAAAACCATTGTCCCATGGGTCAGGCTGATGAGCCTCCATAACCTTCTCAAGTCTATTCATCCCTGACTCATCATTTCCAGCCTAGTGATGGAAACTTTGTATGGAGGGAAATAAGAATCAGGTGTCTATGGAGCTAATAACTTAATAACAACGTGAAAAAGAACAAAGATATGGAAACAATCCATGTGGCATTCAAGATAAATTCCCTAATATAAGGTTTTAGACTTCACCTAGTGCCCATTTCAAATGAGGCTCTGTAAAATACTAAATGGATATAAATAGATGAGTGTATATATATACATAAATATAAATAGGAGAGAGAAAATCTGGAAATAATAGCTAGAGGAAATCCTGGCTTTGGAGTGATAGAATATTTGGCAGCTCCATGGCCTGGAGTCTGCATTGCAACTCATCCCACCAGTGAAACTCCAGTTGAAGTCCTGTTCTTGTTCTCAAAGAAAATTCCATTTTCCTTTTAAAGAAAGGCATATTCTGATTCTTAATTTTGCTGCACATAATATTGGACATTTCCTGCATAACACATAATCCACATGCATTTGGAGCCAGATTTTGCTATTAAAGACAATGAAAAGTTTGAAAATAGGACTAGGAATTCATTTTCATCTTTGCGGGCTGTAATCCCTCTATATCAAAGGTTAAAATCCATTCGTTTCAGCAGTTATTTTCCCCTTTAAACTGACATCATGGGAAAAAGAATAGGCAAATAAAGACACAACAAATAAGGAGAAAGAGACAGAAGTCTTGCTGTGGCTCTATAACACATACAGATAATGCTGTCTCATACATTTGCCTTTTCTTCACTTCCCACTTTCCCATAAAAAATGTTTTTTATTTCTTTAAATTTAACAATAATTAATAAAAGCTCAGTCTGAGCCCAGCCTTTGAATTGCTTAGCAATAATGAAACAATATTAAAAACCATCCTAAATCATTAAATATCAACAAAACGTAAATTAACTGAGTCAGCCATCAATATGAAATAGTAAAATTGCAGGGGGGTCTTTTTCATCAATTAGTTGACTAGACATAAGTGGAAAAGACAAGTCTAGACACACACACACACACCCCCCCATTTGCATTTATTCCTATGTACCAGCTACCAAGGGAGTAAGAGGCCTGTCCCATGACTGCAGGTTCATGTGTTCTCCATTTTTACATTATTTTCTGACCATTGTAAATGTTTCTGAGGAAACTTTCACTCAGCTACTTACTTCAAAACTGATGAAAAACTATAAACTTTTCTAGTTTCTGATTCCCCCTGTATTTTTGCAAATTTCTCAGATTTTTCATAGTGATAAGGTAACCCTAACTAACGGGATAGTACTGCCCCCTGAAATTGTTTGATTTCATGGCTTTAGTTAACATTATTGCTACAAATAAGGAGCAATAATGGATTATTGCTTCCTGGAGAAGGAGATGGCTGCAGGAGCATTGTTGGCACGAGGAGCTAGTGCAGGATCTAAAGCCTCTGCAAGAATGCTCTGTCCAAGACCTTTGTACAGCCTGATGGGCACACGTGAACAGGATACAATTAGAACAATTTTGGCATGGAAAATACAACTTTTGATTTATCTTTCAGGAGTGGGTAGGATGTAAACGATCACGTGTGGCAATTCTGCTCCTGGTGTGCTATCAAGGGGCTCAATGCTGACATGAGACTGATGTACAAACCCAAACATCTCCCTTCTTTTTTCCTCTAGGGGACCTGCAAACCACACTGGAGACCTTGTTGTCACTGTCAGATGGGATTTCCTTCATCTCTGGTGCTTCATACCATTACCGTCATCCTGGGAGCCATTTCCAAAACTCAGCTGTCCCTGATAATTAGTGAATATCCAAATCATCAGACCTGAGCCTAACACTCAGGGGCTACAAGTATAGTGATTTTTTTTTAAAATAAGTAAGGTAACACAGCATAACTGGGAGTGCATGAGGAGCCCTTCCTCTTCTCTCCTTCAACCTCCTCAGTTACCCCAACACAGGAGGGACACGTCACACCCATCTCGGCAAATGGTGCATCCTCAGCCTTGTCACTCACACTCAAAACAGCATCTTCAGCACTGGGCAAGAAGTGAACCTCCACCTGCTCTTAAGTCTTCTGGAGTGGTGCCTTGAGAAAAGCCATTGTGTTTCTTTTGCTAAAGCAGAGACAGAAAGCTGAAATAATTTTGCTTGTTTGCTTATTTCAGCAAGAAGATAAAGAGTCTTGGCCCAAATAAAACTGAAAGTTGAGTTATTTATACGGGCCGTAAACAGTGGAAAATCCAGCTACATTGCAACCACAAACACCTCTGTGTCATCCCTCTCGTTTCCCTGGGAGCTTCAGAAATTTCAGGGGGAAAAAATGACATAGTTTTGGCTTTCAGAGCAAATTGGAGTCCCAGTCCACCCTCTCCTGCAGCAGATGTTGCTGTTAATATTTGCAGTCCCCAAAGTGGGGGCAGCCTCTGCCAAGCAAAGCCTTTGGCAAGCCCTCCCGCTCACTCCTGGCAGCAGCAGGGCTGGGAAAGCACAGCTGCCAGAGCCTGGCTGTGAGCAGCTGGGATCCAGCAACCATGGGCTGGGTGCTGCAGCATCGCAGATGATCCTGGGACACAGAGATATGCCTTCACCCAAATGTTTACTCCTCCTCACTCCTCTCACCTCCCACGCTCCCCTAGCGCCTCTAGCAGCTCTCCCAGCTTCCCTCACCCGCGAGCTCTCAGCTCTGGGGTTTGCTGCGCTCATTTCCTTCTCTTCTCTCCAGGGACTGAAGCAGTTCTCAGCTCTGGAGTGTTATTTTTTTCATCTCGCTCGCTCCTCACCCCCATCCCCTCTGCCACGGTGGCTGTGGGTGTCCCACCCCGGCTTTTCCAGCAGCCTCCAGCGCCTCACGGAGCACAGCAGCCGAGGCAATGTCATCCTGCTGTGCACGAGATGCTGCATCCCTCCTGCCACCGCCTCCTGCGAGGCTTGGGCTTCCTTTGGCAGCTCTGCAGACCTTCACATCACCATCACATCTCCCCATGGAGACAGATCTGCTCCTGGATTTTCCCCACATGGTTCCTGCAGTTGGCCTTGTGTGTTTCTGTTAAACCCTAAGCTCCACCAACCCCACACCATGGTGTTTACCTTGCGCCTTTACGCTCTTATCTCACTGCTGCCCCTCAGACGTGGCCTCTTCCATCTTGCTCTGCACTAGCACCTTCTCTTCGCACACTGCTGGTCCTGCACCCAGAGCTGTGCCAGCCCTCAGCCCAAAGTCTCAGCCCTTGTGAGTCTCTCTCCACTCAGAGGGTGTTCTATTTGCCTCTGTCCCCCAGTCCAGAGCGGCACAGCCTGTCCTCACTGCTGCATCCCACGGGAGCAGGCACAGGACCCTCCACAGCCCAGCACCCTGAGCCATTTTTGTAATGGCTTCATGCATACTTCTCTGTCAAATCTCTTTTCTGGCCAGATACAGCCACTGCAGTTGCATCTCTTACCTGCAGCTGTAATTACAGATGTTTTCTTGATGCATCCAGAAAAACTTTAGTTCTGCTCTGAAAAAACAAACCATATAAATGTAGCAGTGGAAGAGCTGGGCTTGAGCTGCAGAAACAAAACCAAGCTGTGCTTTTACCCTCCTAATCACACAAACCTGAGTGATTTAAAGCTCTGCTACAAGTCACAATATGCAGAATCTTCATTTATATATCCCAGACCCAGACCTAACCAAGCTTTTAGAAGTCCATTTCAGGATAACGCTTAGTTCGTACACCCAGATGTCATGATATATCTAAAATACTATGCCTGCAACCAGCCTAGGGTGTGTTTGCATCAAGAATCTCTTCCTCCTACTGTATGAATAAGAGTGGAAAGTAGGTAACTGTATTTTTCGAGGACTTTGGTATAAACCTTAGCTGATAACCCTGGCTGAAACAGTAGGCCCATATACAGAGGCGTGTGGGGTTTTTTTTAGCTGTGTACTCACTGCAAACTGACAAGAAGAGGTGTGGAGGCACCCACCTTCCACCGATGCCAACACATTTAGGTAACTTGAGCACAGGCTGATTTGCAATTGTTAGGCACGTACATTTTTAGCTGTGCTCAAATTCCTGCAATTCCACCCACTTTCTTCATTAGCATATTAGACGCCCCCATGGCATACTTTAAAATGGTCTATAAGTCAGGCATGTGTGAGGGAAGGGGCTCCACTTCTGCAGCTGAAGGCAGCTGAAGCCTTCCCTTTTGAAGGGGAAAGAGCGCTAACAAGGAAAGGACAACCTCCATGGGAAGGATGCCAGCCCCACAGCCTGCCTTGACTTTGGGGTGATTTCCTATGGTAGGATGGAGAGCCGAGTTCACAAATAATGCTCCAATTATTCTGATTGCATAATATCCTGTATGGAAACCTGTATATATATGGATATATCTACATTTTCTGTATGTTTTCAGGTGTGTATGTGTGTGTGTATATATATATATATATGTATATATACATATATATGGAAACTAGCTGGTTTTTTCTGCTCTGCAAGTAACTCCTATGCCAAGGGCTGAAGAGGCAGCTGGCAGCAGCTGATCAGCCTTTTGGCCATGGTGACCAGAGGTGACAAAGAGGTGCCCTGTGCTGAATCTGTGCCCTGGGCAGGGAGTGCTCCCATCCCTCAGGGTCACTGAGGCAGCTGCCAGGGCCAGCAGGGCTGCCTGGACACTGCATTTTGCAATAGTATCGTAAGGATGCTCACCCTGGATTTGTCAGTCTGTTGATCTAGCACAGTGTTTGCCTAGGCTTTCCCTGGGGTTTTCCATCCCAAATCTAGTGGCAAATCTGTAGGAGACTGACTCCCTGATGCCAAGGTCTTGTTCCTATGCAGGAAAAGGACCCTTGGAGCTCAGCCCCATGCCTTGGGGTGCATTTGGGAGAGCTGGTGGTGTATCAGGCAGGCAGAGAGATAAGGCTGCCTCCTGGAAGGAGAGACACAGTGTCCCTAAGCAGAGCTCCCCTCTCACTGCATACAAAATCCCCACTACTGATGCCTCTGTTAAATCCCTCTGCTCTTGCCTGTCCACGGTGTCATCCTGCTGGGGACTGCTGCATGGTTGTTTTTCACCAAATCAATAGGGATTCTGTCCCTGACAAAACTCCAAGGCCATTTCTCCTACAATCCTAAAGGTAAGGCAGGCAGAGATGTCCCAGGAAGGGCCTGGGTTCCCTTCTGGTGAGCAGTCCTCTCCCCACTGCACAAATCCTGACTTCAGAAGTGACTGTGTACCCCTCTCAGGCTCAAGAACAGGCTTAGGCTAAAGATTTCACAGCATGGTCAATATCTCTGCTGTATTTCCTTCTCTCGCCTTTTTCCCTCTCATTTTCCTGTACCTCCAGTGCCACTCCTTGTAATTGCTGCAGAAATGTAATTGCTGCTCTGTGTAATTGCTGCTGAAACAATCTGAGCTGTCATTGACTTACATTGTTCACAGATCAGGAGGAACTGGCAGATGAGAGTCACCCCACCGAGCTTCAGGGGCCTCCTGCATATGTATTGACATCTGAGCTAGGTATCAAAGCTCACAGATTAAGCAGTGGAGACCTCGAAAATACAGAAGTGTTAAATTTAAGGTATGAGTCACCTGTCCAAAAGTATGTTCCAACTCAAGGATGAAAAAAATCATGCTTTATATGCATGGACATTATTAAATAAACAATTCTTTATATCCACAGGCAGTATTAATTTCATCCCTACCAAATACATAAAGTAACATCCATGTTTAGGGCACAAAGACAGCTTTGGAGTAGACACCTGAAGTTAGGCAAGATCCCAACTGGGTTCTCCTAAAAGAGAAATCGTGACTTTCAGATCAGCTCTGCTAAGTCTATTTTGAATCAAATTGGACTTTTTTTTGCAAACAGGAGGCCAAATCCTGTTGACACTACAGAGTGTCTAGCAAGCAAAATTACCTCTTTTGACATCACAGAGTGGGTGTTTCAGTGGCACAAGCTGAGGTCATTGCAATGAATGGCAGCAGAATCTCATACCTCTGTGCCAGTCCTTTCCCACAAGAGCATAAAACAGACAGGCAAGATGCAACGGGAAAAGCAGCTTTTTCCAGGAGATGGAGGTGGTGCAAGACCAGCACAGCTTCCCCATCCAGCACCTTCCCACAGGAGATGAACATCTGCCTCCCTTCACAATCTCACCAGGGAATGAAGTTGCAGCATGTGTTGCTCTGGATTTTCTATCACACAAACTTTAGTCAACACTCAGATGAGCAAGGGAGAGATCAGAGATATGCTCCCACCACCACAGATTATCTCCTGGTTGCACACAAGTTTCAGCTAACTGCTCTGCATACAGAGGGCTGATCTCAGCCAGGTATTGCTTCATCCTGGCCATAGCACTGACTCTGGAAATTTTAAAATCATGGAAGAGGTTGAGGTTATGTAGCTGTTGGAGGTGAGGGAGTTCACACTGTTGAGATACTGGCAAATACTGGCAAATAACTACAGAAAAGAATGCATGTGCAAGTCTATAAATGAGGGAGAATAGTCATTAAAGTAATAGTAATTAAATTTCTCCTCATCACATGGTTTCATCTTTCCAAAAAATACTCAAATCATTAAGAAAGACCCCAATTTCCTCTTGTGGGAATGGGGAGAAGCACTACCTTCATTTTTGTGCCCTGGCCTAAGAATGTGCCACTCCAAGAGGGATTAGCTTTATTCAGATGAACTTCTAGCTGGCCTTTGATTTCTTTATCAGCCTGCTCTGGAACTGAGGAGTGAGTCTGCACAATAACTGAGTTCTAGACTATTTTGAGATTGTAAGCAGACCTTTGCAGGCAAAGAATGCAAATGAGGAGCAGGTTGCTGCTCCCTGGCAAGGCAGACACAAGGTATTTAAGAACACACTCCCCAAACGTGGACTCCAGAACCTCCAGGGAGGTGGGTGAGTGCCCCTGCAGCACCCACCCTGACACTGTGGAAATGCTCCAGTGGCTTTGCAGCTCTCTGTATGTGCAGGGGTGGGATTCAGACTGAGCACTGGAAACTGGGATGAGATTATCACAGGCAGCAATACAGTGTTGGCATGAACTTGGAAGGCTTAGGTTTCATCCCACTCCCATCAGTCATTTTTTTCTACTATTGGTACTTCAACGTCTGTATTCCTCCTTGCTCTGGCACAGATTGTTCAGAGCACAGAAAGGGATGTGGATGAGAAGGGAACCATGGAAGGACCATTGTGTCACTGACACAGCTTAGTTTACCCCTGTCACCTCCCTCCCTTCCTTCATTCCTTTCTTTCTTTTTTCTTTCTTTCTTTCCTCTCTTTCTCTCTCTCTTTCACTTTTTCTCTTTCTCTCTTTCTTTCTTGTTCTCTCTCTTTTTCTCTTTTTCTCTTTCTCTTTCTTGATCTCTTTCTCTCTTTCTCTTTCTTTCTTCTTTCTTTCTTTCTTTCTTTCTCTCTTTCTCTCTCTCTTTCTTACTCTCTCTCTTTCTCACTTTCTTGCAGACAGAGCATCCCTGTATTTCAGTAGTGCCAGCAGCAAGGGCAGGGCAGCTGTGATGCACTGCTCCACTCAGAGCAGCACACAGAGCCAGACAACACAGCAAGGCTATGCAGACGAGAAGCCAGAGGAGGATTACACTGTACCTGGAAAACATTCGGCTATTCAGGCTTGCAATCCCTTTGTGTTGCTAGAATAGAGCAAAAGGAAATAATTAAAGGCTAAAAACATACCCTACTATTATTAAATTCCAGAGGATGAGCTATTTTTAAGGTATATAAACATTTGGCAAAAATTCTTAACCATCCTCTTTTAAAGGAATTTCTTTATGTAAGCTAAGTTTAAGAAGGTATATTTGCAGAATCTAATAAAATGCAGGCGAGTTTCATGTTGTCTCATACTTCCATTTAAACTGCAATGTCTAAATGGCAGCAGATCCCAGAATAACTGAAAAAATGTTTTTCACGATTTTCCCTACATTGAAATTAAATATCAGTGAAGCATTATCAACTCTAGTGGTATAAATTATTTAATTACTACATACACAAGTAACATTTTAATGAGTTTGACACACTTAAGCGTCTATGAACATTATTGTGCAGTACAGGATTTCTTAATACTTTGGGGAGACAAGGGATGAGAAAGAAAACCAATGTGTGTTTTCATATTAGAAAGTGATCATATAGACATTTAAAGACAAAACCACAAATAAAACAAAGATACAAATCAAATTCTGTACAGCAGCATTTTAGACTGTACAACAGAATTATCAATTGGGACAAAAAAGTAGAAACAATTTTCTTCTCTTTCACACAATCAGCTCAGAAAGCATGTTGGCTCATGTGCAGCATCTTGGATTTGCTAACATTTTGAGTAATGCAGGCAAGATTTGCAGACACGTGATCATCCAGCACTTCTCAGCAGATTTTTTTTTCTGAAAAAAATCAAGTGTAACCCAGCTAAAAGTGACAGTTGGTCTACAGAAAAGAAATATTTCAGTAAGATCAGTGAAAGCTTTTCCTGTGTTTTAACTGGCATTGGATTAGGGGTCACACGTCTCATGGTTCTTCAGCACCCCACAACGCTAACCTTGGGATGCTATGCCAAGAGCACAGACAGAAGCACTTGGATGTGCCCCTTGTTTTTGCTGCAGGGTAGACACCCACACTATCCACAGAGCAACTCTATTGTCACACAGGTTTGCTACAATCCCACAAAGCTTGGAAATCTGCCTGTTCATGCAGAAAATAAGGTAATTTCTAAACCCAAGTCTAAACCTGAGCTGTGGTCGGGAGCTGGGAGGTGCCTCAAACCTGCCGTGGTGTTGGCTTCTCACACCCCTTGATAAGGAGTTTTGTTGGGCTATGGTCTTTGTCTAACTGAGCCTTTGGAAACTTTTCAAAATCTTTGAGAAATTGTGAAAAGATGCCTCCAGGAGTTTGCATCACACTGCCACACACTCGCCCTGTCTCCCAGCACCTCAGGAGAGGCCATGCTAAATGTCAGTGTTTGCTGTCGAATCTGCACTGGAGAGGGCTGGGGTGAGCAGCAGTGAGAAACAGCTACTGGCAAAGAGCTCAGTTTTGTCATAAAAATCAAGCTACTTCCAAAAAATCAAAATATTGATTTTTGTCCTGGTTATCTCTGCTACAACAGGACAAGAAGGCTGCCAGGAGCCATGTCTTTTAGAAGTTTTCTGTTAGGAACATTAAGGAATAAAGCAATTCATGCTACAGCAAAGGCACGCAGAAACCAAAACTTGCAGGCAGAGAAGCAATGCCCAAAGGACACAGCATCTTTGAAGGATAAATAGCCCCCAGAAGACTTCCAGGGCCATGAGAAAGGACACAGGACATTCAGCCAGGTATTGGCTCTTTCCCCCAGAGCAGCAAAGTTCTTGCAAAGTCTCTTTGCAAAGCCTTTTTATGTGTCTTCACAAGCCATCAGTTCATTGTCACACAGTCCCCCAGAGCTAAACTGCACAGTGATTTATTTTGCATCTGTTTTATATCGCAGACTTGTTGACAAGGCACAGAACTACAGTAATCGTGGGGGAAGACTCGTTGCAAGTTCACCTATATGTGTATTTTCTGTTCTTCACAAAGCCTTTAAAACTAAGCCACAGCAAAACTGTGACTTGTGGAACCAATGAGGCTGAAACCACTCCAACTGAAAATCAGATACCATGACAACAAGTGAAATATAAGACAACTGTTACATTAAATAAGATTCAGAATGCTGCAGGATTTTCTAAGTGTTGAGGTTGGGGTTTTTCCATATCACTGGTTGTTGCAGTTCCAGGTTTGAGTACTGACACAGGTCAGTAGACCTCCCTTTTCCACCTAAGAGGATGGAAAGACCCTTTTTATTTATTATCATGGGATTAAGAAGACATAAGACTAACTCTGCGCAAGTGGAGTTTCAACAGTGAAAAACTGGAAAAAGTAAAAGATAAATAAAGCCACCTAGAATCTGATTATCTTTAGGAACTAGCTGGCAAGATAAAGGATCAAGCTATCAAGCAGGGCTTCAATTGGGCTGATTTTTAATTGCAAGTAGATTTGATTAGTAGTGGAAATCACAGTATGGGGAGGCAAAGTAAAATTGTATTACAATGTTGAAGTCACGCAGTAATTAAAACTAGACCACATCCCTAGTAAAATATTGGAAACCATCAGCCAGAGAGAGGCTGACCACATTCTTTTTTATTAACTCCTGATTCATGCAGGTTTAGCTTTCATATTCTGCCAGATATTGAATAGGTAAGTTAATATTATTAATTATTGCTAAGTCCAAGGAATTAATTTCCATTAGTTCTAGCTAAGAAGTCATTCTTTTAAACAATCTGCCACTAAGTGCCATGACAGTGTGGCGTGGGGAGGAACAGCTTTTCCCATGTCCCTTTGTTTACAGGATTTCCAGGCATTATGCCAAGATTTTTCTGTGTTAAAGAAAACTCCATTCTTTCACATCCTTCGTTTTCCTGCACACAGCTTGACTCCCATGCTGTCAAATTCCCTTTGAATCCTCGATACAGTCAAATCCAGTTTGTTGCAGAATTTACAAACAGCATTTCTGTTTGCTTGTTTTTCTGAGCACAGCAGGGTGGGGATGGAAAAGAGGTGAAGATGGAGAAACAGCTCTTTGATGTACACCTGGTTTCTATTAACTTCATCTGATGGCCCCTAATCCTTGCATTAGAAAGGAGCGTGAAAGTCAATCCCCCTTTCCATGGGACTCAAAGTTTTTCAGCTGTTATTGCATCTCCCCTCAGCTTTTTCCAGATGAAGAATTCCTTATTGCTCACTCCCAGGCACTTGGGTGCCCTTGCACAATGTGAGATAAGCAACCCTGTTTCAGCTGAAATATTGATCAGAGATTAACAAAGGCTGTAATGATTGCATTTGAATTTCAAGTTTTCACCTGTGTGATGTTATGATTTTGTTTTCCAAGACAGAAAAACAGTGCAAAGCATATCCCAGGTCAAAAAGCTCTCTTCAGTTTGACTGCTGTAGTCTTAGTTTTGATTAGAACAAAGCTATTCATTTTCCAGAAGGCAGGAAAAAATTATGGTCATTTATCTGTGCAAAGAAACATCTGCTCAAGGGCAACTATTAGCAAAACACAACAAAAAATAGAAAAAAGAAAAATATGAAATAAACTCTTTAAAAATACATAAATATTTAAATATTTTCACATTATTGGGCTGTGTTCTGCCTGCTGTGTTTTCCCAAATCTCTAGTATCCTTACTCTACCATGATTTTATCATGACTCTAAAATTAGTTCAAAGCTTGGAAGTTTTAAAAAGTACAACTATTTTCACAGCATATTCAGGCCCACACCAAGTTGAGCCCAATGTCAACCAGGACTTCTCCTCAATATCAAAAGCAAAATCACTTACCAGTAGGAAAAAAAATAAAGTATTAAAGCTAATGGGTGTTGTATCCCTTTATCTCACTGGAGTATTTGATATAACACTTCAGCATTAAGATTAAGCTTTAGGAATCTTAATTTATGATTATGAAATCACACATACCTTCTTTCTCAGCTTACACAATGGAGTTTGAGAAACTGAGTGACGGTGTCCAGTAGTCTCAGCTATTAAGGAAATTCATGATTCTCAGTATGCTTGAGGAGCATAGAGAAAGAGGAGTTAATCAATATTTACTTCGATGGTTTAGACCTCCTGCCTGTGTGGATCAGCACTCCAGGAGATGTGCAGCATGACTTTTTAAGCCTCACAATAATTTCAAAGCAGTGAAGCCCCAGAAGTCTCCCTATACCCACTCAATATGATGAGCAGATGTCCAACACTCTCAATTTCTTGTGCACCCCATGTCCAGACTTACAACTTCTCCTGAAGAAATGGTAATGGAGGAAAAGCATCAGGTGGCAAAAACAGCATGTTCAGCAGTCCTAAACATCTTTTCCTTCTCAAAACTCCACCTAAGGCTAGAAAATTAATGGAAACTAAAATGAGCAACAAGAAGAATGAGGGGCACTGGACCCTTATAGAAAGAGCAATAACCGAATTGCCTTTCCCCAGAGTTAAAAGACACTCAGAGCACTGATGAGGAGGCACCCAATGACCATCACAGCACCGTGTAATCAGATATATATTTCTGGTATGGAAACATCAGCAGTGTTGGCTACGAAAGCAGTTATCATTCCCAGCACAGGAAATTCATGCTTTTAGCAGGGTTTTTTTTTTGTTTTTTTTTTCTTCTTGCTGCTTGTATAACAATGGTCTTATTGCATATATCCAGACAATGCATTAGACAAGACTGAATTCCACTTGGACCTCTTCCCAAATGTTATGAGACAGACAGGAAGATATCAAGAAAATATTCTAAATCTTTTTACACCAGTGACTGATTTTACTTATACTTCAAAAACCTACTAAAGAACAGGGAATCCTGCAGACAAGGGAAAACCATTAGACGATTTAGACGATTAAACTGGAATTATCTTAAATAAAAAGTTTGGACAGGGGGATTTAAAGTTCATCTTGAATAAAGACAAGAAGGGTAGGGGTGGAAATCATAATTTTAATTGCACTGTTCAATGGAATCATCCCAGGGAAAATAATACAGAAATGGGAAAAAAAGCAAAATCAAATAGCTTGATAGTTTCATTGGAATACTATTTTTTCATTCTAGGGCTTCCAACTCATATCAGAAGTGATGGTCTCTATCAGTCTCTTTGAAGGCAACTGGATATTGAAAACCACTTATAACTTGCAGAAACATGTCTCTAAGGCATATCTCCATTGCTGCTGGTGCCAAGCAAAAATACCAGAAAATTTAATTAAAAACAGAGATTTAAACAAAAGTAGCTTTATACTGATTCTCAGTGGCCTTATTCTTCTCGCTCTTGACAGCAATCAGAGATGGAAGGTCTGATGTCCTGTAAACCCCAGTCCTCATCCTCCCTTGACAAGATCTCAGTTCAGAGATGTAACCTTCAAAGCTGAGGTTCCCTTCAGAATCGTCACAGGGGCGTGTGCCAGACTCCTCCAGCTTGACGCCGTCCACGTCGATGATCCTGTTCACAGGGAGCTCTGTCCCGCGGCTCCCTCGTGCACCAGGAGGGCTAAAGCTTCTGCTGGGCTTTGCTCTGTGACAGGTCTGCTCACCAGAGTGTCCTAAAGTCCCTTGTGAGTCTTTTTTCTTTCTGCTTGCACCTAACAGGAGAAGTAAAAACAAAAAACCATAAAACATGAGAGTTAGGTAGCTTCTGGTTTTAGCAGTTTTCAATATTGCAGCCTCCCCTGAGGCCATCATAGTCAGATGGAACATTCAGCCACTCCACCAAAGACTTATTGATGTACCAGGTAAGTAACTAAACATTAGATCTCAAAGATAAATGCGAAATGCTGCTACATATCTGTCTTAATGTAGCATTTTTCAGAATTTTTTAAAATACTCCATTAAAAATAACTACTTAGTATAACTTTGTACACTTCTAGAACAAAAAATTCTCACACCAGCCAACCCAAATGTAAAGCAGGAGAATATAGGCCTTCCACTGGGGCAGAATGGGAGATGTTCCTTCAGAACTGGCCTTCAAAGGCCCTGCTGAGACAGTATTTTTACTTGTCTAGGGCTTAATTCTCTAAGGGATTTTTGAAGGGATTATTTGACATTGCAGTTCACTGTCCTGAACTGGAACAGAGCAATTATGGGACACAGTTTACAGGACAAGAATAAAAGAAACAACTTCACAGAATCACCGAATCACAGGATGGGTGAGGTTGGAAGGGACCACAGTGGGGATCTGGTCCAACCTCCCTGCTCAAGCAGGGTCATCCCAGGGCATGTGGCACAGGATTGTGTCCAGGTGGCTCTTGAATATCTCCAGTGAGGGAGACTCCACAGCCTCTGTGGGCAGCCTGTTCCAGGGCTCAGAACAGTAACGAAGTTCTTCCTTATATTCAGGTGAAACTTCCTGTGCATCAATTTCTGCCATTGCCTCTTGTCCTGCTGCTCAGCACCTCTGAGCAGAGCCTGCTCCATCCTCTGTCACCCTCCCTTGGGATATTTATAAACACTGCTGAGGTCTCCTCTCAGCTGTTTCTTCTTGAGGCTGAACAGGCTCAGCCCTCTCAGCCTTTCCCCCTAAGAGAGACTCTCCTGACCCTTCATCATCTTTGTCACCCTCCTCTGGACCTGCTCCAGGAGCTCTGTGTCTCTCCTGTCCTGAGGAGCCCAGCACCGGGCACAGCACTCCAGATGTGCCTCTGAGCAGAGGGGCAGGATCACCTCCCTGACCTGCTGGCACTGCTTTTCCTAAAGCCCCCAGGATCCCATTGGCCTTCCAGGGCACAATGACACCCTGCTGGCTCAGGGACAGCTCGGTGTCCCCCACCACCCCCAGGCCATCTCTGCAGAGCTGTTTCCAGCAGGTCANGGGGCAGGACCCTGCATTTATTTGCCCTTGCTGAATTTCAGATGACTCCTCTCTGCCCATCTCTCCAGCCTGTCAAGGTCCCTCTGAAGGGCTGTACAACCCTCTAGGGTTTGAGGACTTTAAACATTCAGGAAACACCTGAGTTACACAAGCACTTCCAAAATCACAGTTGCCAGGATTCAGGCCTGTTCAGACTACACACACGAAGTCATTACCACCCCAAGACAACCACCGTTTAAACCCTTGAGCTCCCTAAAGTCAGTTTTGTGTCAGGTCCCTGCAAACGACGAGGAGCTTCTTAAAGCAAATGCACATAAGCTGATTTGCCTGTGCCAACAGCAGCAAGAAGGGAAGGATGAAGAAGGAGCTGATTTCAGGACTTGTACGACAGTTACCAACATGGTTTCTGTAGCTGAGGTTCCACCCATAATGATATAAAGAGGGGCAAGATTTTCAGAGACAGAGAACTGCTTTTATTAGATCAAACTGAGAGCCAAGAGAAAAAAACAGAAACTTTCAAGGCA
This sequence comes from Origma solitaria, assembly GCA_013397895.1. Taxonomy (NCBI): domain Eukaryota; kingdom Metazoa; phylum Chordata; class Aves; order Passeriformes; family Acanthizidae; genus Origma; species Origma solitaria. The sequence goes on from VZRL01004627.1 coordinate 4,048,716, forward strand.
CAAAAAGGCAGACCCGAGTAGGGGCTTCATTTCATATTTAATTCCTTTTCTCCATCTATCTTCTCATCCATCTTTTAAAAGATGCCACCTTACCTGACATGTTTTACCCGAAACATTCTGAAATGTTGTGCCACAGTACGTGCAAGTGCCTGACCAGCACATTTAGCCACACAAACCCCATGAGATTGGTGTGGTTAAATCCCATAGCTGTCTTTCAAATCTTTTATTTGTGTTTGTTCCATTAAGTGATTGGTACAGTTTTATGCAAGTAAAAGAAATTTCCATGTATAATCATCGTAATCAAGAGCTTTTTGATATGGAGAATGGGGAAAATGCAAATGAAAAAGACAAAAAAAGCGATTTCATACAGTTTCAATCAAATCACTCCAGGGTCTTCTCGAGGCATAAAGCTTTCTAGTTAAGAAAAATAAGTCAAAATCCAAAGTAGTGCAGTGTTTAGTGTAGCTACAGTGCAGCCCCACATGAATAATGTGGATATTCCGCATCAGTAATGCTTGCCTTATTTTCAGAGGAATTAGATCAAACTCCAAACAAATCAGCTGAGCAGAGAGAGGAAGAAAGCTTTCTCAGCGCTGTTAGCCCAGCATGACTCCAGCCTCCTAAATTGCAGTTAACATTTAATGGGACTACATTATACTTCATGTTTAAATCTCCCTACTGAAGCTGAATATTGGCTTAATTTTAACTGCTTCTGGCATGGCTGTGGTGCAAAGTGCTATTCTTCTGTTCTGAAATGTTTATCTTACACATGAGCATACTGAATTGTTCTCTTGATCTCTTTAATCTACTATTCCACGCCCTTTGAGGCAGATCTGTGATTCTCCTTTCAAGCTGCTTTAAAAGAGCTACAAGTTGCTAAAATGCCTACTAATGACAAATTAGCACAAATACATTGCATTGACAGGGCGTGAGTCATTCAGCTGTCCCAGCATTGGGAACACATCCTCCTATTAAATGTCAGGTGAAGGAACAGCTTTGATGGAAGGTCTCATATCTGCTGGCTTGACCTAGGCTGAAACACTTTCCACAATCAAAAAACACAGCCTGCATTAATGGATGAAAGAGATGGAAACTCCTGCCGAGGAACGCTATGGAAGGTGCAAGTATTGCTGTGTTTATTTGGTTGCTAAGCCTTCCTACAGCTAAATATGAGAAGTGCCATTAAGTCTTGGAATTTATGGTGTCACTGAGTCACCACACGAAGGAACTGGGAGTGCAAGGTGTCTAATAGGAGCACAGCAAAAATAAGGGCAGTGTTTGCTCTCAGGCTGCACGCGACAAAAGCTTGTCTGAACAAGAACATATCCGAAATATGGATGGATCTTTCTATTAATGTGCTTTTCAGGAGCAATCTTTCTGTGGCATCAAAGAAGTTATTACTAGAGACAGGACAGTAATAGAGAACATCTTGTCTAAAATACCGGTTCAAAAGAATATGGAATTACTAAGGGATGATACTGTGAAGACAATTTCACTTTTCCTGTCAGGGTAGAAAAGAACTTTGCTCATCTTCACCAAACAGGAAGATGATCTCAAGAGTAGCATGACACAGAAAAAAATATTTTCATGTAATTCTTTTTCATCATTTTTTTAAGAAAAAGCTTTTGTGAAGCAAAGCTGTTTAACACAAGTAATAGGCAAGATTCCCCAAACCAGCTTGTGTAGAAATGTATCCCACAAGTTTTTAAGTAGACTCAAGATTTGCATGCACTCAGTGGAACTTTATAATGAGGTTTCAATGAAGTTTGTAACGCTTTTGCACTGATCTCCTTCTCCTATTTTCTTTTTGAGTAACAAATACCTGAACACACTTAGCTGCACAGGGCACCATCTAAGGTGCAGAGAGCCTTCACAGGGAAAATTTCTCTTCATAGATTCTTGTACTGAAGTGATGAATACCTCCATGGACAGCTCTGCAGACTGCTTTGGTTTTTATAAAGCATGTCAGGAATGATATTACATTTCTCAAATCTAATCTGTCAACTGTTCTACCTGACTTCAGTAGGGAAAGGAAGCCTCTGCTTAGGGCAATAGTCACACAGATGAATTTCCAGGCTGGAATACCACAATCTCACCTATTGGTAATCTCCTCCTCCCTTGCTAAGCATTCCACACAGCCCCCAGGGAATTTTCCTGTGCATCTGATCCCATTAATATGTTCCAGCTGGTTAAAAGATAGGAAGATGCAGATCATCTTTTATCCTTAAACCAGAGATCTGCTGTTACAGACTCTGCTTAGAAGGCTGACTGCACCTGTCTGCTTTTCCCAAAGGGGAAACTACAATCTACAATCAGGCTCTGTATTGGCCGACCTCCTGATTTCTGTTACCAATATTTCTATTTTTCTGATATTTGGATTTTGTGTATTATTGTCAAGCACTCTAAACTTAACATTATCATTTTGGAGAACTATCTTTAACAGAGGAAAACAAAGGGAAATCTTCTGTATAAAATATTCCTCAAAATCTAAGCTCTAAGCAAGAGATCACAGGCAGTGTAGGAATAAGGGAGCATCTGGCCAAATTCCTGACCAAGACAAGGTCGCAAAAAACCTGGAAATTTCAGAAACAGCATTAACTGCCAAATTTAGGTGATTGGATCATATAACCATAAGTCTAGTGCAGATGCTTGGGGATTTAAAGTTCCAACAACAACAGCTTGCAATTATATTGTTTCTACACCATAATTATTAAATTATTTTCAATGTGCCAAATTTTAGCTATGTTTTTTAATAAAACCTCTTCCAAACTGAGTGTTTCATTTATCATTCTACCTTTGCTAACTCCCTACTGTTCTTGTCAAAATCATTTACCATTTAGATGGCTCTCTGTTCTACTGAAAGATAACAAGAATATCCTGCTGATTTCCATACCATTGATCCCAGGCATTTGGCTTCTAATGTCAGAGAGGATCAGATCTCAGTCAAAGGCAATGAGCTCCAGATTAATGATTTTGTACTGACTTAGGGCAGATAAGAATCTGTTTGAAATCTTTCATAATACTTAGAATATAACTCTTGTGAAAAGAAGCCAGTGAAGTTTTCAGGGGCAGTTCCTGGAACTGGTAATTTACAGACACATCCCATCCCCAAATGAAATCAGTCATTTTCGGTCCCCAAAGCAGAAGGCTCTGGGGTGTGCTGTGACCTGGGAGTCTGGGCAGGCACTGCTCAGTCTCTAACTCCATGGAGCCTGTCCCAAGGTGGTACCACACAGCCTGAGAGAGCATTTTCTTATGTGACACTGAAAAAAGGAGCTCTGTGACGGTCACTTCTGTAGTGGGTGTTCGTTTCAGGGTCCTGGAAATCTGTCAAAATGAGTAACTTCTTAACGTGGATGTAATCTGGCAGCTTCACTCTGGCAAAGACACTTCCTCCTTCCTTCCTAAACTGCTAGGAAATGCTACTTCTACAGTTTAGCCCTCCCACACATGGATTCTTCTTCCACACTGGCTGACATACTGTTACTACTGCAAGATTTTTTATTTTTTTTTTAAAGTTTGTAAAGTGATTTATGCTTCTGGAGGGAACAGGATACTTTATGTTTAAGTTTTAGAATTCCAATCTTTAAATTTTTGTTGGCAGCTTCCTTCTTTTTATCTCTTAATTGATACAGCATGGAGAAGAATGTGGATTTAATAAAAGATTCCTACCTACAGTTTATGTTAAATCTTTTCAAAGGAAACTTGACTTTATATGCTGAATTTCACTTGCATGATGAAACAGCAACAGCAGCATATGCTCAGTGCCTTGAAATCTGACTCAGTAAAATGAAGGCATCGAGCTAGGAAATGGGTTATTTTACAACGCAGCAATATTCTACATTAACAGTTTATTTACTTTTGTCCTGGGAATTTTGGGAATACATTTGTAGCGTTAAGTCTAGAAATGGGCAGAAGGAAATCCTTCCATTTCACTCATCTCTAAAGCAATCCCAAGAAGAACAAAGCACCAAACATTATTCGGAAAGACAAATTTGGAATGTCCCATGGAAGATGGAGCTGGTATGGCCACTGCTGCTCACCAGTGGCATATAGATGCAAAATAGGGAGAACGGCTGTTTGCTGTGTCCAAGAATAAATAAAATGAAAATTCTGAATTTTGATCCAGGCGGACATGCATGCCCTCAATAACACTGTCCAATTTGCTCAAACTTTCTCCGCTGCTAAAACTGAAACAATTTTTGACTCCTTTCCAAGCAGCAGACACGATAAAACATTTCTGCAGCAGCCTACACATGTTCAGCCATCAGTGGTCAGTAACAGCAGGTTTAATTATTGCAGAGAGTCCTATGTTGGGAAATAGTGGATTGAATTACGTGAATCCATTTTAATTAAATTTGCCATTCGTTACATTATTTTTCAATTATGAAATTCTAAAATGTGGTTTCGCAGGGCTACCGGTTACATTTCAATCAGTAATTTAACAAAGTTCATTTCCTCATCCAAAGGCTGCCATGGGTTTGCTTAGATCTGGGTGTAGCCCATGTGCATTTGGTTCAAAGGGCAGCTGTCATTTTTCTACCATTTGATCTAGTCAGCGATCAAATTTGCAATTCTTTCTAAAATGTTTATCTTATTCTTGGTTCGAAATAAGTTTAGATTTCAAATAATCATCCCTCAAGGCCTTCCTAGATTCCTGTTTGTCTACTCAAAACTCTCCTCCTCCTTTGTTTGCTGTTGATCACAGTAATGAACTACATGTAATTCTCCCATTTCATCATGCTCTGATTAAAAGAGGATTAACACACCCCAGCCTTAGTATTTCTGGACCCTCACGAGTACTTATTTATATTGATCCAGAATCCAATTATCTTCTTTAAATTTACACAGAACCAGTAAGTTACTGCAAGAAAACAGCCTTTGTTAAAAATTATTATTTACATTATTTTTCCATCTTATTAGTCATAATCACCTATTTTTCTTATTTTTATTTATATTTTCATTCATGTGGTTGTCTTGATTTACACAGGGAACACCACTGGACTGTCTTTAAAATACGTCACATGAATGAAGAGATAATATAAAATATTAGTTATGTAAAATATTATATAATTTATTACAAAAACAAAGGTTTATTTTCAAATTTTGAAGCTAGACATGTGATTGCTCTTATTCTCCTCTAAATCTCCTTAACTATCACAAACTTTTTTACACTTGGAATTCATTACCATTAGAATTGAAAAGTTTAGTAGCCAAAAGAGTGCAAGTCACAGAAATCCCACACTGATCTCTATTCTAATTGTCTGACCTCTATTCCTCAGCAGTAGCATTCTGCATCCTCTCTGTGAATAATAAAAAAGAGCAGTTGGGGAATTTTGGTGGTTTTGGTGGGGTTTTTTGGCTTTGGGAACAATAGCCAGTCCCAGACTCTGAGAGACTACGCCTGAAGTTTATTTCTGCATAATTTATCTTTCACAACAAAAACATCCTAGCACTGGTACTAACTATTCCAATTCTGAAAAAAAATCTTTCCAATAAGAAAGGAAGCAAGTTTATTTTAAGGGTACAATTGTGTATCTATTTCAGAAAAAAGGCAGTTTCTTAAAAAAAAAGTTATATAACTTTAGATTGTCTACATTCATCCTTCAACATCCACAGACATTTTATTAAAGTATAATTCCACAGAGTTCATCATGCTTTTACTTTCCCTAGCTGGCTCTCTGTCTTAATCAATGGCATTATATGCTTGTTAAAAGGGAGTTTAGAATAAACTCTTCTTTTTGATTGCATTGCTGGATCCAGTCTATATATCTACTTTAAAAAAAAAAAAACCCTTCATACTTGGAAGACAATTAATTCCATTGACTGTAATTGCAATGTCATTTTAAAAATAATTCTCATCCTAACTGAAAAAAAAAGCCCCGAAAACAATGGGGAATTTTTTAAGAGAAGGAAGAATGACATGATGAGATCAAATCTACAGTCTATGCACTTCAACCTGGATTGCTGCAAATCGGATGAAATGGTATTCCGTGAAAAAGCCCAACTGCTGCCATGACTAAATCCCCACCTACTTTGTAGCAGAGGCAGTAATCATCACGAACAACTCAGACCAGTGGAATACTGCTGAATAAACCATCCAGTGCAAGGCCTGTGGCCCAATACTCACAGCTCTTGAGGAGACTAAAGGTTTGGAAGGCTGCCTTTCCCCACGGCAGCTGTTTGGCACTCGGGTAACGCATGTGCCCAACCCCTTGGGAAAAACTGGACAACATTCAAAGTACCCAGACTATACCAGGCAATTAAAAAAAGAAAAATAAAAATAAAAAAATTCTCTTTAAAAAAGAGATTAAATCTGCATTTTAACACTTTCAAAAATGAATGCATCACTTCAAGCCTATCACACCACACAATAATTATTTCTTCCACAGATGGGTACCACCATTATATGCAGAGACATGAAAGAATGTCTTCAGATTCCAGGAACCTCTGATTTTTAGAGTGGGAAATTTGTCAGAACTAGCAGGCTTATTCAAAATAAAGACATTTTTCCTTGATGAGTAACACAACTGGAATCAGTAATGATTCTTATGTTGCTAACTAATTTGCTATTTACTTCACAGCTAAGTATTAATACAGCATAAAAACATTTCATTTATTTCAGAAAGTTAAGAACTGTGTTTGAAAATTTGTTCTCAAAAGCTCAGAGCGACGCAAACCTTATTTTGCTGCCTTCCATTGCTCATATTTTGCTTTCGGGATCGTCAAGTGAAAAAAAACCTCAAGCGTTATCCATTACAGGGATGGACACTGGCCTGGCTTTGCTCCATCAGCAAATTGGAGAACAGCAATTGCAGAACAGGAGGGACTCCTTCATTCCTCCCAGTCCTTTTCCCAGCATTTATAAACCCAATGTGAGCAGGATAAGCACACACATCATTTGTCTTTATGCCAATTTGGAACCAAGATTACAGACCTCTTCAAATTACGTAGTCATTATTTTTCTTTATATCCCAACATTTTAATTGAATAAACCAATCAGAAATGTGATTTCCATTGATAGGAGATTATGAATGAAGAACCATTAAAGCACTTAAAAAAGCAACCATTATTAATGATTTAGTCCTTCGAGATTTCCATTCTTGACTGGAGAGAGTTTCCAGAAGTCTTTATTATAATTATGTATATCATTGAACAGCCCTTCCATGCAAACTCCAATCATGAAAATAGAAGAGTTTTGTTTCAGCCCACACTTTTTCCATAAAATCACCGTTCTTTTATAGAATACAGTTCCCATTAAATAGCAGTGTGTTGTGAGGAGCATAGAATACAGTTATTATATGCAATAAGGTTGTAGCAAAAAAGGAAGGTGTTTTACGTCTTTCTTTTGAATTTCTGTTATTCCTAACAAAATAAAAAATAAATAAATCTGGTTTGCCAAAAAGCTAAAATAAATTTATATTTCTAGTTTTGCAAAATTAGTTTGATTACTTACTCTCATGGGTGACTATGACAGAATAACAAGACACAATCACCAGTGAAAGTAGAGAACACTAGTTGGAATACATGCTAATTAAAATCCATCTTAAAAAAAATAAATTCAATATGGAGGGTATTATCTATTCTTGTGAAAAAGTCTGAATAATTTTAGAAGGGGAACCGCTACAGGACTTTCAACTGCTTTATTTTCTTTCATGGAGGTCCAAGAATATGTGAGAACACAGTGACTTTTGGAAAAACTGGATTTTCATCCCCCAGAACACAATGAGACCTAGTTAACAGCACGACAAGCCTCTCTGCAGATTTTTTTTTTTTAAATTAGGCTCTGCAGTGCTGTTACATGTAGGACCCATCCCAAAGAGTGAAAAGAATAGTGTGGTCTGCAGCACCCATCCAACCCCACACTTCTTACCAAGACTACCAAATAAAGAGGTGGTTACTTTGGTTACTCCACGTCAAATGAGCTGAGATCACCAGCTCATTTCTTAAAGACCAGGGAAGAGTTGCTTTAGTTTAAAATAAGAAGGAAAGTAATGAATATAAAGTTTAGCCCAAGAACCCAAAGACAGAAGAAATTCTCCTTTCAGGAGTTCATGTTGTGACTGATTTAAAAGAAATCTCCGGTCTTATCTGCCTTCTGGAGCACATGCCAATGCTACGGATTTCACATGTGACCCATCAGCATCTCAAGACAGTATTTGTCCTTTGATGTCTAAATTATTAACAAATCTAATATTTGTCAGCTTTGTCTCATGGTAATTGCTGGTTCATATCTATTAATCTGTTTGTCATAAGAAGATAATTTCAAACAGAATTCTTAGTCCAGGACTGAAAGAATTTTTAAAATAATGAAGAAAATGAGAGCTTAAAACCAGTTTGTGTAACTAGAGCTAGAATTTATTACTCCTGAGAGAACAAAGATACAAAATACATGTGAAAACTACACAAAGATTTCTACAAAGTAAAAAGTAGAAAGTGGGAAAAGGGAAAGCTACAGCTCAGTGGTTACACAGAAACTTATGGCATGCATTAAAATATTGTAAATTTATGAAGTTTTTTTTAAGTGCAAATGGTTTTTTTTAACAGTTCTCACTGAAAAATATGCAAATTGATACCTATTTGTACACTTGTCATATTATCAGAAAGACACCAACACAAATCTATGCATATATACATCAATATTTCTGAAGTACATTTTGTGGTTCTGTTATTCATAGGCACTGGTTACAAGTCCGTCCAATACTCAGTTTCAGCAATTAAGTGGTAGCGCTTACAGAACATTTCTCAGATACTACTAATAAAGGAATTGGCTTTTAAAATACCAAGAGGATGAAATAATTTGCATTGCCATTTATAAGCATTCAACAACCAAAGAAGTATTTACAAATCATCAACCATACAGATAAAGAACAGTATCAAATACTCTGTGTAAAAAGATAAATAATTAAAATGTATATTCCCACATCACAAAGAAATGTGATCATACAAATATGGCACCATATGTTTGTGAAACATCAAAAATAAATGTAGCACATAGATACCTCTCCGTATATTTTACATTAAAATGCACAGTACAATGACTGTAAAATGTCAATGTCACGACACCCATTGTCTTCAAATTCTTGTTTCTGGTAATAGCAATTATTGTTAGAGTCCATGTTTATAAAGAAATTCCATACTTCAGCCTTGGGCTAATATTGCTCTGTAATATTGCTAGACCATGAAACTTACATCCTAAAAAAAGTTACATATTTTCTTTAAAATTATTTAATAGAAAGCTACTTGATATGTGAACATTCTGGGAAAAAGTGTGATAGATGCAATCTATTTCTCTGTGTAGCAAAGTATGGGTTAAAAAAAATAACATTTTTATTTTTAGTCACAAATATCTAATTTATTAGTGAAATATATTTTAAGTTGAGGCTTATCCATTTAAAATTTTAATCATAAACAGTACTGCAATTTTCAACACATAATTAGGGTTTTTGTTAAAGTACTTAAACTTCCAAACCCTAATCATGTATCTCATTATGAGAAATGGATCAGAAAATCTGGAACACAACAGTGCTGTGGAGCTCAAAATGCTGATACCCTGTTTTGTACTCTGAGGGTGAATGAGATAATTATAGAACATGGAAGCATTTCCAAGGTTTGTCTGCATGTGGCCAAAACCAGCCACATGCCAAATTCAAACAAAAGTACATTGTTAAAGGCAACCAGAAATATTACAGTTAGAACAGACTAAGGCAGTTGAAATCTCTTTTTCCTTCTTTTTTTTTTTGGTTTTAAAAAAAAAAAAATATTAAGGTGCAGAGAGAATTTTCTTTGTTGTTTTAATGGGTGCCAAATACTGTAACAGTGCCAAAGAAGAGTAGTTTTACACAAAAGGAAAGACTATTAAAATCTAGAAATACCTGAATTGGATCTTTGATATCCAGATTTTTCCTGGTTACCTGCAAAAGGAGTTGGGGGTGGATAGTTGGCTTCTGAGAGTTTACTGATGTCTGACGGTGGCGTTGGTGGTGGCGGTGGTAGCAAAGTGCTGTTAGGGCTGCTAATATCTCCTTCAGCCACAAGAGTCAAGTCTGCCACATTCTCATCATCTACCATCTGAATGCCTTCGGCTTGGAGCTCTCTGGACTGCCTTTTCCACACCGTGGCATTGTTTTCCGGCGCGTGCGGAATCGGAGACAGCGGAGGACTAAAAGGAACACTGAAAGTCTTCTGACTGTGAAGTGCTGCCAAAGCAGATTTATGTTTATTTTCTGAGTAACCTATTTTCTTAACTGAATTTTCGTTAAAGTTTTGCACAGACTCCTGTTTTCCACTGGGTGATGTACATCCATCACTGCCATCGCTTTTTGAAACTCGCTTGCTGAGGCCTTTAGGACCTGCGGGAGTAGATGAGGATGGTTCTGGTCCAGTGGGCGGTAAACGAAGAAAGTCAGGAAGAATAAGGTCTTCTTTCCTTAGCAGTCCACGTTGGTCATCTGCTCTGTTACTTTGAGCTTTGGATATGAGTTCAAAAAATTCTATTGGGGAAAAACCCAAAATTGACAAGTTTTTGTCAGAAAGTGCAATGCCATTAAAACGTACATTTTCAGCACATTTATTTTCCATGAAGATCTTCAATTCTTTCAATGCTGCCTTGAAATAAGATCCCATGTTAATTAGGAACTTTTTCAACTGCAGCAATGTTCACTAGCATCACTATAATTAAGACCATCAGCATTGCTATTGTAAGAGTTTTGCAGTTTAGAACAGCTGCAATTCACTGAGCCTTGAACACATCTTCTATTTTACGCAGTTAATAAATCTGTACACACAGGCAGCATTTTTTTATTCTTTATACAAAACAAGGCTCTAGTCTTACAGACAATGGGTGCACGTTTTTATATTCTGGATGGGTTTTACCCATCTTAACTCAAAAATAGCATGCCATTTGAACATTCAAAGATTCAGAATGTTGCAAACTTCCTTGTTATGTTGAGTTTCTCTCAGCGTAATTATTACTTTATCACAGTTTAAATTCAATTCATGGTGTAGTTTTAAACCAGGATGTTATCATCACAGGGTATGATCAGATGACGATTTAAGTAACCCCATTTGACTTGGAGCTGCAATGAATCAGTAGCTTACAGGTAGTCAATAACCATCCAAGAAGCCATTGCCAAAAGTGATGGGGCAGCTTTTTATAGAGGTTTTAACACGATTAGAAGTGATTTTCTGATCATGTCCTTAATGATATCCAATGGTTTAATATGTTTCTATATATAAATAATACTCATAGTAGATCAACACTGTTCTAAAAAGTTTCAAAACTTGGCAACAAGAAACTTATCGACTGTAAGCCAAGAATTATACCACTCCTCAAAAAAGAAGCATTGCAACAATAAACAAACTCTTCGGTACAAAACATAGACATAGAAAAATATGTAATTCTTAATATAGGGTCTCTGCATGTCCTAATTTTTCAAGAAGAAAGCACTTTAACTACAGAATATTAAAAGATGCTTAAAAAGGCCATCTCCAACAGATTAATTAAAATCAACAGTTCCAACCCAGCTTATTAATACTGTTTGAAGCAAAAGCCATTAAGAAATAAAGCAACAGAACGTTAGTATCAGTTTGAACTTAGCATAATATGAAGTCATACACTTGCACTTGTATGACCTTATTCATAAATCCTCTACTCATACTTGGCAGGCTTTGCAATGTATTCATAAGAATTACTTTTTAACATGCTTTTTCAAATGCCATAAAATCTGAACGTAGCTAAGATGGAAGCTTCAAAATGCTTCTTATTGCCAAAGTTTTGCAAAATGGCGGTAGGCATATTAAAACATGCAACATTTCTAAGATGTGTCATACAAAAATGTTTCTGAAATTTCAAAGTTCATACTACAGGGTTTTTTTTTTCATTAAAAAACAGTCTACAACATTTGGTACGCATTTTCCAAACTTTGACAAATTTCACAAAACTCAAAATAAAATGTGAAAGCCTCGAATTCTGAAGTTTTCAAATTATGTTAATGTTTTACTCAGTCCTAGGAAAAAAAATGAAAGTATTAAAATGTGGAAAACAAGTTAACAAAATAGTAAGCAACAGAAAATAATTTAAAATGCACTAATATTTTGTAATAACACTTATATTAAAAAACATCTATTTCGCAGTAGGAGTTTTAGCCATAGCATTTTTTTTTTTTCAGTTCTAGTCCGTGGATATTTATTCACAGATGAACATCCATAGGTAAACATTCATTTGCTGTATAAATGTGCATAACCAGGTTTTGGCTATGCAATACTGGGTAACTTCAGCAGTAAATTTTAATCTGTGGGTAAAATATGTCCTTTGACTTTTTTTTCCCTACTTTCAAAAAGAGGGAGGAACGTGTAGGGCTGACAGACAGGTAATCACTTCAGTTCATGTCCTAGGGCAGAGGGTGTTATGCCAAGATTTCTAATGCTACATCATTTTTATTCCTCTTTCTCCCATGGACATCTTTCTATAAGAAAGCAAATTCTCTTACGAGTTTTTTTTACTATGGTATCATCAGAACTATTAAGATGTAATGAGGGTAAAAGCAGGACTGAGAAAATGCAAGATTACCAATGACCTCTTTGCTTATTTCTACTTCTGACAAGCTTTTCAGGGCATTTGCTGAATGCAAGTTTTACTGTTGCCCATCACGTCTCCTCCGCAGTCAGACTTGCACTGCCCTGCCTGTTACAGACTTCAGCAGAAAACTTACAAAAATTCTTACCTGAGTACATTAGGGTCTACACTATGGTGCAATGCCTGTCAGTGAGTTGAACACTTATATAAAAGGTGAACAGAAAGCCAAGCTTCCACACAGCTTACAAAGAGTATCAAATGGGATGTTCAACTGCAGCTGAGTAACTAATTCCTTTTTGTTTACAGGAATTAGGTACCTCTCACTTTTGAAAATCCCACTCGGCACCCACATCTATAAAATTTTATGTTCAACTTAAGAAAACTTGACAATTCAAACACACCAAACAAAAATGTAATGGTCACGACTATGATTTTCACAACACAGTACTAAACACATGGTACCTTATCCTACACAGATACAAAATTTTTCTAAGACTACTTATGTTAATATGTAAGCTATAAAGTTCACATACCCTCTGCTTCATCCAAATTTATTTTCTGACATTTTTTTTTCCCAATCTTTGCAATAGAGTCTTCTCTCTTTGACAGCCGGACTTCCCTAGCATTTTTTCCATTTTCGCCTTTCATTTTGATAGAATTAGACTTTCCTAGAGTTCTTCCCTCTCCCTGCATTAGAAGGAAAGTTAAGGTACTACTTACATTCAGGCTCTATCATTGTATACATAAAATGGCCTAAGGGAATGAGAAAGTTATTTTGGAAACACATTTCTCTAACACCACAACAAATGCTTTAGTTTAGTCTTATGGCAAAGAACATCTGCCATAGCAGTTCCCAAAAATGTAGAAATAAATATAATATTCTTTACTCTGAAGAATTCACATGACAGAAAGGGCCTTTGAACTACAGAGTAATTCAATCATTTTCAAACATAGATAAGCCAATGAGACACAAGACAACAAACACAACACAGTGAAAGATTTAACTGATTCATCATGAACACAAAGTCCTTCACAAATAAATGTTGTTGACAGTGGAAAAATATCAGACAAATTACAGCTGTATTCAATCTAGTTACATAATTTGGCCGATTCAAAATCATGTGTGAATGCAGCCTTTTGTATAGAATTCTAGAAGGAAACAGAAGATGATCTAATGGAGAAAAATCGTTGCAGAAGACTTACAGTAGATCCTTGACTTCTTGAAGAAGATACAGTTGCAGTCTGTTTTACTAATACGCCTCTTTGTCTTTCTGTAAACATTGAACATAAACATACCTGCTGTAACGACCAATTTATAAGTCTTCAAAGAAGTAAGATTTAAGTGACAGTGATGGACACAACAGATTTTTGTTTTAAAATTGCTCGAATACGTACTCAGGAAATAAAGAGTGAGCACAGTTGATATCTGTGATACTTTTCAGTAAAAACCTACCAGAATCTCCCTCCAATCTTCAAATTTTCCTCACACTGGCATTACTTTTAAAGATGCTGAAGTTTCACTTACATACTAAATTTTCAGTTGTTTTAGATCAAATAATCATAAAATCTGAGCCAATAATTCTGTTTGCAATTATCAATTTTAGAATTTAAAAAAGAAAATTAGGGGAAAAGACCATTGAAAGGCCATGTTGAGTCTCTTCCAACCTGTTTCATGCATCAGCTGTTTTGCAGACACTGCCATATCCTCCTTGCCATCTTCTAAGTAACCAAATGGCTCCTTCAAATTAAAAGTGCCTACAGCAAATGTACGAACACAGAATCACAGCCCTCCTTCACTGCGACATTGCCACAGAATACAGAACCAACCCACTGCCAGAATGACCCTCTGTGATTTAGGCTCTTACAGCTGCTAAGAGCACATTGGACTTAGGCTTTACTTGTAATCCTTAAACTAATTATTTGTGAGAGTATTTAGATTGAAAACTTTTTTCAAAATAACAATCGGTTCTGTTGACTAGAAAAATGACAAATCTGATTCTCCTAAATAAATACCTCTGTCTTCATAATCCCAGTTATTCCTCAAAGAGGATCTCTGCTCTAAGTCTACTTAATTTAACCATATCTAATTTTTTAGTTTTTAAAACTAAGCGTTCAATATCTATAAAAAGGTCTCCTAATGAAACCAAACTCTCAAGGCTGCTTACACTAATCTAGAGTGTTAATTGTGCCAAGAGATTGCCAACTCTTCAGTTGATAAATTTTTATTTTTCTAGTTATTTTGCCTAGGGTAATCACGAATTTTACCCTTTTTGGTATTATTTCCAGAAATCATCACTTAAAACTGGAGAAGTAGGCTCTGCTACTTTGTCAAGCTTAAGAAGGAGGTTATGATAGCAGTATATATAGCTGCTGCATAAACTGCATCTGTTTTACTTACACAGAATGTTCCTTACTGAATAATTGCCAAATGCACAGAAGATATTTGGCACTTTATCCTCATTATTACCGGGCACTATGTTCCCAAGTTTGTTTGTGGACCCATGGCTGAGTGCAAGCAAAAAATTAAAATATTACTGGTGTAAAACTTCATACAGTAACAGTAAAAGTACTTGCTATCACAGATGAATCTAACCTTCAGTCTTCAGAAATCACACTCCTTTTTAGTTAAAAAGATTATGTGCCACACGTGACATATCTAAATTTAATCACATTTACCTCACCTTCACATCAACAGGAAAAACCAGCCAGAGTCAGGGTTTATAAAACTGACTTGGGACCATAAACAAAAGCTTTTATACCAACTTACCTCTACCCTTTGGTGGTTCTTTTTCATCTAGAACAACCCGTTGACCATCCAGATTAGATATAGGGACACCAAGATCAAGTGGTTCCTGCTCACCACTCTAAAGTCGGATCACAGTTTGTATGTAATAAAGAAAAAGCTGTTTTCAGAACAGATTTATGCAGTCTAACATCTTTGAAAGAAAATGAGCAATGCATTTTTATGCTTCAGGTAGCCTCAATATATCCTTCTACCATTCCAAAAATGGTTATTCCATTGGTGTACAACTACCTTGATTTCAATAAGTGTAACCCATTTCTGTGAGGAGAATGGTATTTGGGGAAAAAAGATACATGGGGAAAAAAAAACCATCCAGTTTGTAAGTGTGCTTAAATTCTCTAGGACCATTAGTGTGTATGTTCAGCAAATCATGTTTTCCAGAGAACATTTAAGATTATTTTATATTCTATATTGATTGTATTTTGTTAATTTTGTAATTTTATTAAATGAATTTACCTTTACACCAACATGTTTTTCAGTTATCTTAAAAACTTGGACTGGTTCAGCTAAGACAGCATACATACTAGAAATACCACAAAATTAACTTTACATTCCTAGGTATCCCAGCATAACAGAAAACATGCTAGCCAAGAGTTCAGTAGTGGAGAAGTTGAATCAGTCTGCTTTCACAAAAGGTTTCTGCAAGGGCATTTGTGGCAACTCTCATGATTCCCAGGATAATGGAACAAAAGCTTTAACCCAAGCAATTTTCCCTGGCTAATAACAGGAGCTGAGCTCTGGAAGAAGCTAAGTTCAGGCTTGCTTATTTAGGATGTTGGATTTATTCTGAAGGGGAATATAAAACAGATGTAGACTGAATATTTGAGATAACTACTACTAAGCATAATGGTTATGACCATGATGCATTTTATCTCAACATGTACCTCTAGATATTTTAATGCCTAGTTGTCAGGAGAGGAATCATTCCATGGACTATAATACGATCTTCTCCAGACAGAAAATATTGCAGCTTGAATTACATCAAAGAATACTTACTAGTCTTGCCACAAGTTCGTTCAGATTTAAACCATATTTTGCAACCACAGGCCTTAAGACCTCTGTCACTGGTTTGGTGGGTTTCGCCTTCAGACCAACTGACCGATTGATTGGAACAAGATCCAGCCTGAAACACAGCAATTGTAACATTCAGCATAAAATATTCCAGTAAATAAAGTGTGCAAAAATATATAAAATCCAATCTACAGCAAAGTTATATCAATTTACAGCTAGTAACTAGCTGGAACAGCAGTAGCATGAATCTGTC
Source organism: Origma solitaria (assembly GCA_013397895.1). Lineage (NCBI taxonomy): Eukaryota > Metazoa > Chordata > Aves > Passeriformes > Acanthizidae > Origma > Origma solitaria. Next base: position 4,065,360 of record VZRL01004627.1, read on the forward strand.
CTAAACTGAAGCAACAAAGAATTTATTATTTTACTTTTATTTCTTTACTATTATGTTTAATTTATTATTATTTATATTTAACACAAATACAAATTCTACTGTTTCACTCGCCAGAGCTGACTGAAGGCATGAGCCAGTCTATTTCAGACTGATGAAAAGGATTCCACAGCACTTCCATCTTTACACTGAGATTATTCTGACCAGTCTGCTCCAGGAGTGCTTCCAGAGTGACTCCATGCCTGGACTATAGACTTTGATGCAAGAAAAATATTTCTTCTCAATTCCACAGGAGAGACTCACAGCCTCTTACGCAATTACATGAGCTGGATTTGGGCAAATATTTTAATTTTTAAGTAGAGGCACAAACACAGTAGAATTCCAAATGATGCTACGTTTTTAGGGTTGGTGCCACCATATGATGAAATATGTATCAGAGGTATCTGAGAAACTTATATGATGAAATAGGTATTACCTGATGAAATAGGTATCAGAGAAACTTATATACCAAAGCTGTAAATGCAATTCACTTAGAATTTACGGGCTAAAGACAGCTCTTTTCAGAGTCTATTTTGCAATTTTGCAGAAATTTATTAAAACAGCAAAAGAATAATGAAATACAAAATTTGAAAAAAAAAAAATTAAACCCAAACAACTATTTCATTTGCATCTATTTCCCTGCACAGAGCTGTGCCTAGCTTTGGTTTGGGATTGGTTTTTCTTTAATGCTCTTCATCTGTGCCCTGAATCCTCCATAAGCTTCATTTGACTGTAATAGTATCATAGCATGAAAACAAGGCCAGGCTTATCACTAACAAACCAGTCAGAAGAAATGTACATCATCATCAGGTATTACAATTATCAGTAATTTTGTCAGTCACAATTAATCATAAAACACATGTTTTCTCTCACAAAAATTACTTAAATACAAGATGTTCGGTCATGTTAACTTTTCCCTTCCACAAGAAGCCAGAGAAACTGAAACTTTGTCTTTCATATTTCCTTTTATTTCAACAGTTACTAAATTGAAATGATCTTTCAATCATTAGCTGGTAATTGATACAACAGTGGCAAACATTCAGGTAACTAAGTATAGCCACATAGTATTTCTCTTATGTCTGAAAATGTTCCAAATATTTGACTATATTTGCTACATAGCATCTACCCAGGGAAGGGAATAATGTAGAATATCTCTACGTTTAATTAACACACAACTAACATATGGTACTGCCTACTTAAAGTTCCTTTTTAACTTGGAAACTTAACAAGCTCACACCTAATAAAAGACTGCTCAATCTCAATTTCAAAATCGAATATAGTATGCAGCATTTATTAACCTGAAGTACCCTTAAATAGAAACTAGCCCTGCTTCCTAAGGAAAAGTAATATAGAGCCAAAATGAGGAATGCCTGACAAAATAAACTTTATTCACTTCAAAGGTGCAGTTCAGTAATGTAATACACTTTACTTCATTACTTTTTCCCGAAATAATCATTTCAGGAGTTTTCATAGCCCTCGTTTGGATTCGTTTTGGAAAAAACTACAAACGTTATTTTGAAAAAAATTTATGCTATCAAATATATTACAAAACTAACTTTATAATGTACTGCATTATATTATATCCACACTAATAATTTAGCATTGACTTGTTTAAGATTCAGGGTTCATCAGACGAATTTTACTTATAGAATTAGTCTTACTATAATTTTCCAGGTAGGCATATAATTACAGATATAACTGAATGGGAACATGTCATCAATAAATATATCCATTTAATTTTAAGACTAGGAGACTCATAGTTCAATTTCCATCCCTTTCTTGCGCTACTCCAACCTATTAAACACATCTTTTCTGATGTGGAAGGTCCCTCTGGACCCACAGATCTGTCCAGTGCTTTCACAGCTGCCTCAGCTTGAGCTGTTCAACATCATAATAATATTTAAATGTCCCTAAGCTGGAACACTGGCATCAAAATCCCACTTGTATCCTAGAGAGCCATCCAGAAATCCCCCTCTTGCAGCTGCACAGGCAACTGGCAACATCTTTTACTGCATGTTCAAAAAGTAAAAAGGAAAATGGGGTGGAAAATGCCAGAGGAAGATGTTATTTCTGACTCTTACCGAAATAAAGTGCGTTTTTCTAAGCGCAGGTCCCGAGACTCCAGGATACTACTGTCTTGATGCAATACCAGTGGCTATAGAGCACATCAGGAATAAAAGAAAAGAGGGAAAATGAATTTTAAAATATGTAAAAAATAGCAGCTGTGTTGTTAAGTTTTTTTAAGATAACTCAGACGATTATTAATATAGGTTGCATGTATTCTAGTGATATTCATTTACAACATGGAACATGATTAAAACGTGTTTTCTTTTGGCTAGGTGTGAAACAATTACCAAAATTCAATTGCCACTGGAGTCAGCAGGTATTCAGGAACTCGATTTTTTAAAACAAACCAGAATTCTTCAGCTTACATAAATTACATAGAATGGTGTGTTAGAAAATATGGCCAGCTAACAGTCTTTAAAAGATTTAAAAGAAAAAGCCCATCACTATGAACATTCATTGATTTTTGTCATTGTAGTAATCTAGATGGATCAAAAGCATGAATTTGAGAGAATAAATACTTCATGTCCACAGCTTCTCTTTGAACTGGAGATTTTTCTGTTGGACTAAGAGACATCACACGCACACTCCCCCATCCACGTAGATTGCTGTCTTGGAAATTTTCCTCATTATTAAAACCTGTATCTTATTTCTAGCATTAATGCATCCCATTCATCGTTGAACAACAGAATGTCACTATGGTTTTGGATTTTAATGCAGTAGCATTAAAACTTTCAATTCTCTTTCAATTAACCAGCCCTGCCAATGTAAAGCCATAGGCAGAACCAGGAGATCATGTCAATCCTGAGAGAACAGAAGTCCTTTTTTGTAAAATGGGGATGGAAATGCTTCCAAAAAAGCCCAGGAATACGCAGTACCTTATCGCCTCCAACTAAAAACAGGTCCACTGCAGCTATGTTGATGCCGTGTTTCTCGCAGACCCCTGAGAGCACCTCTTTGATGGAGAACCCAGATTTCACTGCCATTTTGCTCGATGAACCATCCGGAAGGTTTACACAGCAGTACTTGGGGGATTTGTCTTTGTCTGGTACAAATGCAGGCAATCTTGAGGTTTCAGACTTGAAAGGAAAAAGAAAGGACAGTGCCCAGTGGGAAAATTAGGACTAGGCACAAACTTTTAGAGTCTGTGCAAATCGAACCAAGCCAAGAACAATACTTTCTACCATGCTTTAGAAATCCTTCCAAATACCACAAATATCAGATAAATTTAAATCCTGGGGAAAAGCATTTAGATAAAAAACATAATACTGCACAAATCTAAATTTATTTCAAGAACAGATGCAGTTTTAAACAGCAAGTGTGTAAAACTGTTAGAGGATTTACTAAAGAACTCCTAATTAAAAAGTATAAAAGTAAATTAAATCTGATTAAGCATCCAAATAGTTAAATGTCTATGCTCAATAATGTCCTGCTGACGTAAAAATTACCATTGGCACACTGTGAATCAACATTTAAGTGAGGAGGAAAGCCTTTAAACATCAGGTTCCTCAATATTTCCTCTCAAAATTTCCTCTTCTTTTAATATAATCCGAATTCTACACACAAATATATCACAGACAAATTAAAACTTTAAAATTATTCACTTCATGACCATTAATTGTTTTTATTAAAGGCAACTAGAACAACAATGTTATGGGCTAGGCACTAACCTTTATTCTAGAGTAACAGTAGAATAGTAACACTACTACTAAATATCAAAAGTGTCTTTGAAAATTTAACAAAAAGCTCACTTATAACTTAAAGGACACTAAAAAATATTGGTTTTGACAGCGTTTTAGGGTACTCATTCTTTTGCACTTTTACTTGGTGCTTCTCATTCAAATCACAGTAACTTTCTGACTTAAATCAGGTGGGAGTGGGAGAGAAATGAGGGGTTGTTGCTTTAGGGAGGCTTTGCATTTTCTATATTTTAAGACAAGACTTTTCTGCAACAGAAATAAACATGACTTCACCATGCCTGTTTCCCTAATCAATATTCTTAGCATAGGTAAAATTACACAATTTTTAGTTACTAGCTAATTACACAGACTCTAGTCTATTAGAGGGATATCAAAGGCACCAAAAAAACCTTTAAAATTTCCTTTTCTTAGGTTCTTCCTCCATATCAACATAGCTGAAGTATTACATCTATGTTTTATTAATACTGTTTTAATTTTGCATCTCATTACTTTTACACTGTGAAGATAGAATTTGATGGTTAGAAATCACAGTGTCTTCACTTCTTATTTTCTTAGTGTGACAAAGTGTTCGCAATAAAATTCCCTACTTCTCAGATTTTTGGACCAAGTTAAGTCATAATGACAAGAACATACAACTTTCAAAGAAACAGACAGAGAAGAAGCACAACAGACACTGGCACAACAAAAATCAACCTAATGCAACTTGTGTCGCTCTTATTGCACAGACCAAGAAGAGGGAAAGCTTTAATTTGTGGTTGTTCAAAACAGATTCTCTCTCTGGTAGGTGGAAAAAACTCTTTTTTAACAGCTACAGCCTTTAAAAGGGAAACTTTGTTCTGGTAGTTCACTGGTGCCTGATGTGAAGACAGACAAGATGCAAAGCATATCTTTCTGGATAAATATAAGTACAAAGGACAAGGACAAAATAAGAAGTAATATACGAATACAACCTCTATTACATTTCTAACATTCTAAAATTGCTTAATATTACATCTTTTGCTCCAACTGTATCACTCAAAAACCCTTTCCCAAGGCATTACATCAAACAAGTAGCATCACACCACTCAGAAAATCAGTAATTCACTGTTTTATCTGCTCCCCCACTTGCTCATTAGTAAGAGGCAGCCATTACCAGGTCAAGACTAGCAGTGGATGACATGGAGCCTTGTGATTCCCGTCTGTATGACAATCCATTGGACTGAAAAGAATCTGCTTGTGGAAAGAAAAAGCAATCAGTAAGGAGGCTTATTTCATTATTTATTATAATACAGACAAGTTTCTCTGGTCACAATTTTTTCTTTTTTCATAAAAAGGAAAAAACCACCAAATCTTCATACTGTGCATTGAAGCATGGAAACCAAAGCAACTTTTGGTCAAGTATTTCTTGGTTATGTAACCTCTGAATAAACCCACTTGTTTTTATATTTAAAAATAAAATCCCTTTCTTTAAAAAATCTTAGCTTAATTAATTAGATTTAACAAGATTTCAATATTTAATCTTACAAATTATTCTACCTCTTCAGATATTTTGCAGGGGGATAAATAATTTTAAAAGTGCAAGTATGGTGTTAGAAAACTAAAATCTAAGACAATTACTGGTCACTATCAGAAGGTTAAGTCTATGACGTCAGCACAGGTCTCTGATGTCTTTTCACACATGAATATACTAAGAACACTCAAATTATCCATATGATCAAAGATATAGTGTGGGTCTGGGGATTTACCAGTAGCAAAAACCACAGGAACAGTACAGACCAAAGTCGGTGCTTCTCTGGAATTTCTTCATTATTTTTAACACAATATAATAATTTACAGCAAAACTTTAGTTTCTTCTAGACGCCATGTACAGGTGCTTTCATAAGGGAACTCTTCCTTAAACTCTCAAACACAATTAAGTAACAAAACAGCAGGTTACAAGGGCTTTCACACCTCTGACTCTTCTTTTTTCATTTTAGTCAGGGAAAGTGAAAACAGATGGTGACTCTATTCAAAAGTGAACATACCTGCATGTTACTGATAAAAGAAAGAAAAGTAGGATAATGCAGATGGAGGCATTTTTAAATAGCTGTAACTATGGCACTGTTTGCAGTACTGCTCTTGGACTTTCCTGTAAAAATTTGAAATTATCTTTCTATAAAAATAGTACCTCTCTGCTTGAAAAAGCAATTACTAGCACACAGAAAGGCAGAATGTACCAAAAAGTAGAAAACAAATTCTGATGGAAAGTCAGTAAAAACAGATTCAAATATTGTCATACTTTCATCTTTTTGCTTGTACATCTTCTTCCACAAATGCAGCAATACTAGCCATGCTATGGCCTTCTGACTTGACAGTTCTTTTCCTCTGTCACTCCCAAGAATGCACTTCGATAGCAAATAATCATGGTGAGATTAGTCACATCCATTGCTGAAACAGCCTTGAAACAAAGTGGAATGTGAATACTCACCGTTTGGATAATCACCATTTTCTCTTCTCTTCTGTGATTTTCCCAAACTTTTACTTCTTGACCATGAGAAGAACGTTCCCCTTTTTTTCTTCTCAGTGTCCTCCTCTCCTGACTCTTCATTTAAAGATCTTCCTGACTTTGATTTACCACTTAGCTATCACCAAAACACAATTAAATCACTGGTTGGATCACAGTTGTGAGTATATTGTCTAAAATAAACCTTCCCACACTTCTTCCTAAAACAAGAGTGTGATGGCCAGGTTAGCTGTCTTCTTTACCCCACGCACAAGTGTCTGTGCCAGCATCCCTCTCAGCAGCAATCAAAAAAATCCCAAGAAAACCTCACCAGCAATAACAAAAAGAAATACATAGATGGAAATGTGCTACTTGGTAGGGAGTAAAAAACAGTAGCTGGAAGCCAGCCATGGAGAGCTCCAGCAAATAGGAAAGAACTGTCCCCAGCTCACCAGTAATGCCTCAGTTAATGTGGAAAGGCCATTTGCCTTGCTTTTAAAACACTGAATTTCACTTTGGTGGTATTTTTCCTAGGCTAGGCTTGAACGTGAACAGCTTTTAAAGACAATGACAAAGTACTGTTTAACATTTACAAGTATAATCAAGTATTTATTAGAATTGAAGAATACAAATGTCAGGAATGTTTGATATTAAACTAAACTTGCTTTTAACAAGCTAGTATTCTTGTTAGATTATTAGAATATTCCTTAAAATGCTACTTTTTAAAGGTTCCTAGTCATAAGAATACATAATGGCAGATGGGGTAATCTGTAGTGATTGACATGAAAAATGAAAAGTTATAATTTACCCATAGAGTTATGCAATGCTATGGTGGTATTATCTACAAGGAGAAAAAATAAACCCTAAATAATGTCAGGGGATCAGTCAGTAAGACTACTGGTCTAATTATTAAGCAACTGCACTTATTTAACATAGAAAAATCTTAGTTTAGTAGGAGCTAAGAAATGTTAAAAACTACCCTCTGCAAAAATGAGTTAGTTTAGGTTAAGCCTTCTCCAAAACTTCTGTTAAAATGTCTGCTCTTAGCAAAGGTCAAATTATCACATCTTAATTTCAATATTCAACCAAAATAAGCTTCTGAATTGGTGCACTGAAATAACTCTTTTTATTTGTACACATACACTTTAATAATGAAGATTTAAAATTATATTCAGAAAATCAATATCTAGAAAACTGAGTCAAATGCAAGGATTAAAAAAAAATATTTTCCTGAATACATAAAAATTTTTCAATTGTATTTGCCAGCATCTCCAACCACACATTTTAATTTTATTTTATATATTATCTTTTATTTTCTAAAGAACTTGAAAAACATTATTTAAAACCACAGTTTTCAGATAACAACAACGCAAAGGTCACCTTTTTTGGCGTTGACATGTTGGACTTGTCTGAACTGACGCTGTGTTTAGAAGTGGGGCTGCTGGGAACACGCTGAGGATCAGGAAGAGGACGTCCTTCCACTTCAGCTAGGATGCACTCTTGGTAAAGGGGGGATTTGAGGAAGCGAGTGTAGCTATCAAACTTCATCAGGTTAAATATCTGAAATTAAAATGCAATGGATAATGGTTACATACGCTTCACTAACATGTCAAGCCAACTGCCACAAAATTTAGGACATTAAGCTGTAAACAGCAGTAGGTATGACATTGTTTAGACCTGGTTCAACACACTGCACCCATTTAAAGTGAAACATAAATTGATCTATCCCTTAGTACAGGCTCAGAAAAAAGCTATGATTGGTGCAAAGTGCAAGCTGAGATGGTGTAGTCTTGACAAGACCATCCCCTTTTACTTCATTGATGCCATTCTATGTGAAGCATGCAGCAAGCCAGTCATTTAAAACACTTTTTAAAGATTATTCCACCAGCACTGCATGTGACAGAATTAAGTTATACAAGTTTTAAGGTAGCTGTGAACAAGGAAAGTTTATGTTCTAAAACACACAAATATGATATAATGTGCAATAATACACAACGATACAAGATACACAAAGTTAAATGCTGATGTGAGGAGAAGCTGAGAGTCCTTTACTGTATATATAATGTTCACAGACTCATAGAATCACTTAGGCTGGAAAAGACCTCTAAGATCATCAAGTCCAGCCATTAACCCAGAACTGTCAAATCTAACACTAAACCACAGTCACGTGCCCAACCACAAGGAAAAAAAAAATCAGTATCTTTGGACAATTCAATAATCAAGGTGCTGTAGATCGTGAAAGAGACCAGTTTACATTAAATTACCAATATTTATCTTCAACCACAGAGAAAGAAAACAGTTCTACAGCAGGCCTGGAGGAAATACCTGAGGCTAATTTAACCAAGGCTAAATTTATGAAAGTGAAGAGAAGTTTTTTTCTTAAATGCTAAATAATGTTTAAAATTTTTGTTCCATTTTTGCAAACCTGCTGTTTTAAGTGAATCCATACATTTAGCTCTATATCTTCTCCTGTGATTCAGCTGACCTGAGAAAACAGTATGAACGGCCACTTCTTTGGACATAACAAATTCCCCACAAGTGAAGGAATGTACACACCACCCAAAAGGTTATGGCATTCCCAAGGATATAAAGGAAAGTCCATCACTGAGAGAGAGTGGTCCATTTGCAGATGGAAATCACGCTTCAGATTGTGCAGAGACACCCTTCTCAACAGGTTTCAGCCCAAAATTTCTCTTGTAAACAGCAAGATAGTGCAGACAGAACTGGATCCTGTCACAGAAACCTAACTCAAACTGAATGCCAACTTCCATGTTCTTGCCTTTCCCATCTGCATATTCTCATTCCTGCTTAGGTGCTCTCATCTTTGCTGGGCCTTCTAATGCACTGCTCTCCACATGGTAAGCTATGGAAAAACACTTTTGTATTTGCTAGCTTTGACAGCTTGAGATGCTGAAAAGGCTCAGTGCAAAGCCCAATGTGCCCTCAATGCCGTGACAGAGAGACCATCCAGATTCAAAGATTTCTCACTGGAAGCCTTGCTCACAAAGGGGAATCTCTCTCTCACACCATCCTTCTCTGACCATAGGTACACTGGCAAAATTAAAAAAGACAACGAATTTCAGAGCACACTTCAGGCCAAGTCTCAACAGACTACTGAGTATATACAACACACACAGCTCTGAAATAATTCTTGAGCTCTGTTGCTCTCAAAGCTCTGGTGTGCTACCAAAGCAGTGTCAAATATGGAGGAGCAATTACAAGAAATCAAAATGCTTCAGTCTCAAGGACTCACAGAAGCACCACTGATACAAGATTATTGGGGGAAAACACTAAGTGTAGTCTGCAGATTCCAACACAGATGCAAAACCCAAACTAACCAAAAAATACAAAATACTTCACCTGTCCTTGAGCTTTTTAAGAAAATGAAACTTACAAAGGTTACACTCCTGAATAAATCACAGTATTTTAAATTGAATGCATTTTGTGCTCCCAAAATATAAGACAAGATTCTACAGCACAGCTTACACAAATACTTTAAATTTAACACAGCTTCAGGATGAAAAACAAAGCTTTGCACTGTTGCCCCCCCACCACAGAAATCGAGCACCAAAAGAAAATAAAATTGTTATTCCATGCTAGGTGGGAAGAATAAAAGAAAAAATTGCAGAGAACTAAGAGACACAAGAAAAGTTACTGTAGGGTTGCAGTCTGCAGATTAAATATACCTAATACAGAAAAAAATTACAACCTTTTAACTTCACTGGACAGACTGATGAGAGTTTAACTAATTTATCTTGAGCTGATTATCATCTGCCCTACTATGTTTTTAGCCTACACTACATCCATGACTTACTATATTTAGCATTATTATCATATTTACATATCTTAATGACTTCTGCTTATTTGGATAAGGCTAGCAGATGCTAGTTCTTGTTCTTACAAATGAGAAACATATCTTTTAAAACATAATTTGAAATTTTCAGATAAACAAGAGTAGAAAAGCTTACATCCATTATCAATTCTACATGAAGTACATGATATTTTATTCTTTCTTTAGTATGTTCAAGTGACCTACACTGTCCTCCACCCAGAAGGGGTGTTGTATTCAATTGTTTGTATTCAATCTATAAAAAAGAACAACATCCTAACCAGGTATTTTGGCTGCATCCACACTGCCATTACAAGCTCTAACAACAAGATCAAGGACAAATTTGTCAGGACATGGACAGAAAGCAACTTCCAGGGTATTCCTAACAGGCAGTGCTTGAGAGAGACAGGCCTGAAAGTGTTTCCAAGACACTTTTGCACACACTTCTGCAACTCCACCGCAGCCTTACAGCAACACTCCCTATTAGCAAAAGAGATGACTCAAGAGAAAAAATAAGAAATCCTACAGGAAATGTAAAGGGTATCCTGTTGTTGCATAACTGTTCTGAATATCAATAATTATTTAAAATACATCCACTTCAGGGGTCTTCAGATACCAACAGTTTTAAAATCTCTTTGCCTGACAGTACTATTAAAGCACAAGGTAAGAACTCCTTTAACACAACTGCCATTTTAAAAACCAAAAGTAGACACTATTTGTGTATTCAACTCTCCAATAAAGAAAAGAAACCAGCCATATGCAAACGCTCTATGCAAGGGTGCTGCAACACATGGAATTATTTACTTCCACTAAACCCTCATTCCAATAATAGTACTTCTCAGATTATTTTTAAATTAAATTACAATTTTCTACACATAACAGAAAAACAGTAAAGCAGCTTTTTTATGCACTTCTAATAGAATCTAAAGTATACAGCATGTGAAACTATTTTTATAGATTATAAAGGAAAAATATAACATAAACATAGAGCATTCATGTTTACTCTGGTTACCTGAAGTTGCTGTTCCTTGAACATATCCGGATGGGGAGAATTGAGAATATCATCTGCCAACTGTGCCTGGCTGTCAATGTTAACTGGGGTTGTAGCTTTGCTACACAAGAATTTACTGAAGATCTCCCGAGCTCTGTAAGAAAGCTACAGAAAAGAAACGCTAAATGTGTGTTGGTTTTAAAACCATGTTTTTAGCAAGACACTTCTTACACTGATATATTCCACCCAAAAATATACAGCCACTCCTGAATCTTTGATATATGTATTTTTCATATGTCAGCTTTTCGTTTAGGCACATAAATAGGGTTTTTCCTTTAAGATTACAAATATTCATCAAATATTTCTTAAGCAGTAAAAGTTGTCCTCCACATAAAAGTTAAAATACGCAATATTTTTTAAAAAGAAGCAATAATCAGCAAGTAGTTTTTTAAAAGAAGAGTAGATTTTTTCGATTTTAGACCTTTTACGTAACAGTTACTATTTAAATAAATCCTCTAAGATTCAGTTTCTAGAAGTGAGAAAAAGGTAAGTATATATATGCATATTTACAGACAAAACCACTAATTTTTAACTTGTTTACTTTGAAACACCCACATTGTGAAAATAATGAAAAACCCACCAAGCTGAGCCCACAGCCCTTAAGGGTGATGTTCAGAAAATACACTGTTTGAAGACAGAAGAAAGTAGGAGAAAAAAACCTCATTAGTAAACAAAAGAGTAAAGAGAGACTTGGAAGATGAAACCATTTCCACTACTAAACCTGACTAGATTTGGCTGTGGTGTAGACAGAAGTGTTGCCAACCTGTACAAAGTTCAAAATTCACCCAAATTGCCCAACCAATGTAGGATTCCCTCAAAAGGATGAGATGGAGATTCTCATAATTTGTGACTAAACATGAGAGCACTACACTTAGTGCAGCAGATAATCTAAATTATTTAGAAATGCATCATCTTGGTTGGTGGAGGCAGTCTAGCTCAAAGAGTGTAAGAGGCATCTCCTTGACATTTCATTACCTTACCTCATTCTTACAGAGCTACCTCTGCACTTTGCTGCAGTTTAAATATATCCAACACCTTACATTTAGGTTGTCCAACCCTGTTTTAGTGATGTCACAAGAACATCTTGAAGTACAGCTCTATTAATTTCAGTAATCTTGAAGGAGTAATAGTTTTAGAAGAAGCAACACAATGTACTGAAATACAACACTGACTTACCTCTTTTTTATCATGTGCAGGTACATGGTTAAAATATTCACAGGCCTGCCAAAATAAAATATTTTCTTCACTAAATTCTTTCCGGAGAAATTCCTAGGGGAAAAAAATAAACAAATAAATAAATAAATGTCTCAGATAAAAGCTACGTGCCAATTGAAACAACATATTTATAATGCTTGGAAAGTTTGCATAAAATCAGCTTTTCAATCAGTCTCGCAGTCCAGTTTCCTTCTAAAGTAAAAATCAATGTATGTCCAATACACACCAGGTGCTTCCCCTCTTTCTCATGTCTTTTCAAATGTATGTAACTAAGAAGAATCCTTCAAGTTACAATCAAACCATTTGCAAGTACAAAGTTTGAAATGTCATGCTAAGTAGTGTATAAACTAGTGAATAAACTTTTAATAAAAATTTAAATAATTTATAAACTACATTTTAAAATTACACTGTAAACTGTCTGTCTTTAATTGCAGTTCTACTGATCCAAAAGAGTAGGTTTTTATCTAGCAATGCCCATAATCAATTCTGGATTCATTACAGTCTCTTTCTGCATCACATGGCAATTGCAAAAGAAAACTCTTTCAGCACTGCTTGCTGATGTGGTTACATGGTTTCTCCCTGGAAAAGACTCACGTAGAGGGAAAATAAATATCTCCCAGTACAACACACAATAATCAGAACATTTACATTACAGCATCCTAAAGACCAAATGAACACTAGTACCAATTCAGTTGGAAAACTCTATAGCCACAAACTGTCCCATATTCAAATCGATATAATTCAATATTCTCTCAGGATCTTAAAATAAAAATATTTTAACCACCAGGGTGAAAATAAATATATTAAAAAAAAAGTTGTTCCTCTAAAAAATTACCTAGGCATTTAAGTCATTGGAAAACTGCTTATTTATATTTTAGAGCCTTTAGGTATCAGTGTTCAATTGGAAATTTTATTCTAAGTCAGCCACAAGCTACAACCTTCACTCAATTGTCACGTGGATATCACTGAAGCTTCTTTACTATTCAAGGCTACCCCATAAAGCTGTGTAAGAAGAATCTCCACAGAAATAAACTTCATTTGTGCTTTTCAGATTTACATACAGTTTAGGGAGTCAAACTGTAAGAAAGCAATTGAGATAAACTACAATACAGGGAATCTAAATCCCCTAGCAAGCTTTCAGTTTAAATTAAAAGTTCTTCAGCTACACAACCTGAGACACCAAACATATAAAAGACAATCCAGAGAGTAGTCAGGGGACATTTCTGTATTTTACATGTAATTACACATTAAAAGAGAATCAAATTAGCGAGAAGGAACCAGAACACTACTGCCTACTTCCCACTTGGCACCTTCCCTCTGGATCGAGTCCATGTCCCACTTGCTTCCTTGTGGCCCCAGGATTTGGGCACAGCTTCCCCAGGAGGGCTGAGTGGTGCCCCAGCTGGAACATCAGGCAGCCCAGGAGCTGCCACACACGGCTGGGAAGGTGGAGAGCTTGGTCTGAACCCTTCGGGGAACCTGCACACAGCTCTCACCTCCTGCTGACTGCTCCAAGCAGCAGCTCTTATGCAAAGTGTGAGTATTTGCAAAACATGCAAAGTCTTTCCTTCCTAGAGAGTAATGCTGGCAGCAATCTCTAACTGCACAGTGTAATGACAACCAGGTTGCAAATAAATCTAAGCAATGGCTCTAGACATCTCCTGGGCCTCAAGAAAATGGTAGTGCACACGATAAACTTTAACAGTCCCTGATTTTTAAGTGGGTATTTCTTTAACACATACACTTTTGCACTGTTTATAAAAAGAACTTCTAATTAGAATAAAATGGGGGAGAAAAGTAAAACTTCCAGAATATCTCAGGTTGTCTTTTGCTGAAATGAAATATACCTTTACCCTTTTAATCTGAAAATTTATTAAAATGATACGAGCTTCTTTTTATGTTTTTAATGTAAGTTTTAAATAATCATAGCAGTTAAAAATTTAATGCAGCAACTTCCTAAGTGTATTGAAGGTTTACAAGTAATTAGAAAAGTCAACTGAACTTCCAGCAGCAGCCCCAAGATCTACATAATTCTTCAGATGGATGCTGACATCAGATCAGAATTGTAATTTTTCTTCCAGCCTGACAAGAAGTCTCAGTATCAAAGCAGAAATGCTAATAACACTTCGGCTACTCTGCTAGATCAAGGAACATAATACCCAGGATGTATTATTTTGTTTTCCTCTTCTCTGTTTCCTCAGACAGATGTTCACTGTTAATGTGGGTTTTGAGTTCCCCGACGAGTTAACATGGAAGTCTGTTTATCAACCATTGTGATATCTTAATACTTTTGTATCAAGCAAGAGTCTTTCTAAGTTACTGCAGATTCCAATAATCTATATCTCCTACACCATAGGTTTCTTTATATTCTCTTTGTGAAAATTATTTGGGCAGCATAAACTGTCCCTGTGTAACACATTCAGAATCAGCAGTATACACTCAGTGCAACAAAGTAAAAGTATTTACCCTCAGATTCCTTGCATGTAAAAGAGAGAAGATGCTATTTATAACCTCATAAATGTGCTGTGAAGAACAGTATTTATGTATTGCAAAGTACTTATGTTCTGCAAATACTCAACATTATTCCTTCAAGTTGCAGCTTTAACCAGTGCTCTTAGCTACCATAACTACTTCCAAAAATTATTTCTAAAAACCTGTTTCAGGAAAATAAGCCACTCTGTCACTGAAAAAATCTTCTATGTGGCTTCCAACATTTCAGTAGAGATAGATGTGAATAATGACCCATTCTTAGGCAACTACCAATAGGACTTCCTTCTTCTTGTTACAAAGGCTACAGAAACAGAAACAGCGTTTTAGAAAATGGGGAACCTCTCTTAAAGTTCCCAGACAACGCCAAATATAGCTTCCATTTTCACCTGAAACTTCTGCTAAGCAGAAGTACATGTCAACCTGTGTATTACTATGAACTCTTACTCAACTGTGAACTCATGTAAATTTAGAAAGATGCTCAGATAACAACTGAGCATGACTGAACGCCTGTCTCTTGGCCTGTGCAAGGACAGTGTCAAGAAAAAAAAAAAAAAAACCAAAACAGGAAATTTACTGCAGCAGTATCAAGTATTTTGGAAAGCCCCTTACTGTCCCTCAGAACTCACCGAAAAATATTTAACACCAACAGAATCCTGAAGAAGACGCTCAAAGGAAACGGCCCAGCTCGCAACTCTCCTTTCCCGCAGCCGCCGGCAGCTCTGCACGCTGGGAAGGCTGGCATTGCTACTGAGGCTGTTTTCACTGACGCAGTCCTTCAATTCTGTGCTATTCAGCTCTGTTAAAAAAGGAAATTAAATCTGTCAGTAAAGCAGTATTCACTTCTACTCTTCAATATTGTTTACTTGACTTATCACACCTCCTGCTCAAGCACACGGTGGTGCAGATTTCTAAATATCCCTCTCCATTTTTATTGAGAGCACCTGCATAGAAAAAAACACCTCAAACATCTCTCAAGTTTCTTCTGTTCCACTGCAAAGAAAATTAAATGAGTGTCTTAAAAGCAGTCCCATGACAGAGGCAAAAGGGGCAGGCCCAAAACAAAATCTTTTTTCTTGTTCCACAAAATAAAATACATTTTCCTGTTTGTATTTCTGACCCTATGGACTGCAATCCTTCGTAAGATTATCCAAGGAAAGTTGACCTTCAAGAACCCACTGTTCACCAGAATGTGGGCAAAAACCTATTTGATGATAGGAGACAGCAAAATTTCATACACACTTCAATTGGTAGAGACAGGGAATCTGTGAAATTTTATACAGAAATACAAGACTCCTGTTTATACTGAAAATTTAGGAAAGGGGTCAATTGTGGAAAAGAACATTAAGGAAAATGAGCTAGTAAGGGATGCCTTCCTCATCCACAGGAAGTAGAGACATCAAACCATAGATCCTCAATTTATTATGGTTTCTGATAAAAATAGGGATCCCTTACAGACTCCAGCCAACACACTGGAATAATCTAGAGACCCCAAGATGAGAAATTACCAGATTCTTTAGATCTTAAAAAAAACAGAAGTGATTTTTTATTCTGAGAAACAAATTAACAGGAATCCATGGAGAATTCAGGGAAACACATAAAAACCCCTCATGTAGCAGCACAACAATTTCAAGTATTAACCCCAGATCATCTTTGTCACATGTCAATAAACAAAACAGGCACATAAAAAAATCCTAAAGTGACCATTTGTTTACAGAAGTAGAAAGGGGAAAGAAGCAGCTGTTGTAATGAGAGGGAACTGCTTACAGGAGGGTTCTAGTCACAGATTTGTCATTTACTTCTTGCACACCCTTTTACAGGATGGCCCCTCCACCTCCTAGTACACAAATGTAAAATTGGTAATGCTGAACTCACTTCACAGAGGTGATGCAAGGTTTAATTCACTCTGAAGACACAACTAAAGCCTGAGCTCCCTGGTCTGATCCCCCTGTTTCGAGCAGGACAGGTTGCACTCATAGAAATGCCAAACTGAATGAGATTCTGTGATGAAGGGATGAAAAAATGCAGACTTTCAGCTGTTTGAAAAATTTGCAGTAACAGATGTGAGAAAATAATATCCTCAAATTGAATAGATGGTACATTCAGTAATTTTATGCCAAACAGAAAAGCAAGTATGCAGCTCATTAGAAATGCAAGCTGTTTGAGAAAAGTGAATTCACAACCAGTCAGAAATGGACTATTCTTCACAGGGACATTTTAATGATTTTCCTCAGTTATTCGCTTGGTCTAACGAAAGCAATGAGTAATTTCACAAAAAAAAAAACCCTACTTTACAAGATCTCCCAAGGTCTCCTTTTATGTTAGAAGTATTTGAAAGCACTTTGCATTTCCAAACTTCATGTTACAAAGCATTACTGTTCCTCCCTGGAAGCAAGAACTTTGGAAAAAAGGACCATTCAAAAACAGCTACGAGCATAGGAAAAAGTTATAAAGATAGTTGTAAAGATAAGGAAAAAACTTCAAGAAAAATTCTGAAACTTCACTTTAAAATGTATTCTTAGCTCAGAAACATTCACTAAGATGAAACAGTCAACTACTCTGAGTTTCTGTAAGCAAAGCTATTTTTTACGACTAAAATAAAAGTAAGGCAAAGACACAGAATCAGACGAGGGAAGAACAAAATGCAACTTTGTATTTTCAACAAGGATAATATTTAAGGACACTAGTAACAAATCAGGTATATAAATTATTTTCTTTGCCTAATGACTATATTAATCAAAGTTAATTACAAACACTCAGCAAATAATGCCAGATTTTCTTACACAAATATTTATTAACTTTTTCCTTTAAGACATAGGAAAGAGCATAACCAAGTCAACTGTTAACTTCATTAGAGAATACCTGTCACCACAGTGAAACTATTGTGAAAGAAGTTAATGGGACTCTGAAGAGAATGATATCTAAATTTATTATCTGAAGTATTTTGCTTTAACTCTGCAGGTGGATATGCTCTATTTTACAGTCCAGGATATAAATAGACACCCACTTCTTGATAGATCTGGAACAGTTTCAGATAGTGCCTCACTCCTGGAGGGTTCAACCCCCAGCGTCCTCCAGTGATGAATGATGAAAATTTCCTCATTCCTTTCAGGCAAAGTCAGAAAGGCAAACTCATCCCACAAACCAAACCCCTGAAACCTACTTGGCTGACAGAGAGAAACTGGGGAGCAGCCACACCGAGTGCACAGCTCTCGATGCCGGAGTCACAGTGCCTTGGGACTCAGAAGGGATGGGGAAGAGGCAGGCACAGCATCATCAGCCTCACCTCCCTCCCAGTGGCAGGCGTTCAATTTCCCTATGGCAGCAGGGAAACCAAACTGCAATTACAGCCTCCAGTGTTTACACCAGTGGGTAACTGCTAACTACCTTTAATTGCCAGCAGCTGCCTGCTCTCCCCAGCTCCTCTGAGTTACACTCCTCTCAACTGCACTGGGTTCTCCCTCCTCTGATACGCTGCTGACTCTGGAGATCCCATGAAAACAAATGAACCAAAATAAGACTCTGTTTCCAACCACTGAAGAGCTACTGGCACAGGTCCTCCAACGTGCTAACACAGCATTAAGGGATTACTCATTCCCAGTAAACTGTCTCTGTTCTGGTACATTTAATTTAGGTAATTCAGACTTTTTTTCAAAATTAACTATTTTAATTGTTACTTCATCCTGACACAGCTTTGGTTTCCCTTAATGAAAAAATGTGGTCGGTTTGCTTTTAAAAGCTGCACAACTTTCTGCTGTGGTACCAGTCAACCTGAAAACAACACAAAACAAGGCTGTTTCCCAGAAAAGGCTCGGTTATTCTAGCTCCTTTTACCACCCAGATCATCAATTGCAATTAAAACAGTTACAGCCTAGTACAGATATACCATTTAGAACTGGAGAAAAAGGAAGTCAGATGGAAGGAAAACAAACTTCCCCAACTCTAACATTAGTACCTAATTTATCCAAATCACACTTAAAAGAAGACTGTAAAAGCCATAACTCCTGCTCCACTCCCCTTGCAGAGGAATGTTTCCAGTGTAAAGACTCCAGCATCAGGTTTCCTGACTCTCACAGCTCATGCATTCCTAGGTACACACAGCCCACCTTGGAAAGCAGGAATGGAGAAACTTTCCAAGCGGCTCACATATTTCACCTCATGAGCCCTCTGTGATGATCATCGCAGGAAACACAGAGCCCTGACTCCCACCCTCAAACACTCTCACCACAGGGCTCTTGTGCAAAGTCGACTCCTCCTCCTCGTAAAGTATTTTAAAAAATGAACACAAGCAATGGGGAATCTCGGAATGCCAGAGGAGATTAATGTGAAAAATCCCAGCTCTGCATGGACAACAGCAGCGCTGTGAGGTTTCCAAATGCCTGCCTGCCTTCGTCATCACTGTCGGAAGCTCCGACTCATCTTTCATTACCTGTAAAAAGAGGCTCCTTGCTCAAGCATTCCAAATCCCAGGGACCTAACTTTATTTTTGTTCTGCTTGAAAGCAACCATGACTAGTGAGGAAAAACTACTTTCAGTGCAAACTCATTCAGTTTCATTTATTACCTTTTGGAAATACAGAACTGTCACAGAATGCTATCTAAAAAATCTTTAAAACTCAGTATTTTGCACCTTTTGTGTTTACACATTCAGTGAAGGGTCTTGGTTTTATTTATTTTACAAAAACAGCATTATGTAAGAAAATGCAGGCATTTAATTTAACTAAATCTTGAAAGTATTCATGGTAAGATGGCTTCAGAAGTTTTGATTTCGATAATATAAAGCCATAAGCCTGAATACAATTAATGAAGGATTGCACTTGTATGTATTTTGTATACATTTCTCAGCCTACAAATGCTGTTTATTGTTGTGAGGAGCTAAGCATACTCCTTGCAATCATCAGAACACATACAATCATATAATTAAGATATTCTAGTTAATCACTAAATACATTACCTGGATAAAGCTGATAAGAACCACTGTGGTGCCACTTAATCAAATACTTCAAGCTCTTCACTGAAAGCCATCCTTCTGAATCCATACCAAGTTCAGCTGCAACGTCCCGGAACCCATTGGGTGTAGATTAGTCTGACTGCACAGCACATTGTTCCTCTGCAATTTTGGGCTGAGGGAAGCTAACTCATTTCCCCACGGCAACTCCTGGCAGCCTCTAACACCATTCTAAACAAATTGATTCCTTACCCTCGTGGCTTCAAGCAGAGGGAAGCAATAGTATACTTAACACAAAGCATTATAAAATGCTACATAAATAATTTAAAGAAAAGACCTTTTGCCACTGCTGCTAAAGGAACTTGAATTATTTATGCTGCAGTGGAACACAGCTACAGTGAGCACGCAGCACCAGCAGAACTGGCAAATAAGTCATATACCTGTTAGAGGAAATAATCCATCTGTATTTAAAGTGTAAAAAACATAAACAGTGTTTTGCTTTATTTTGTACTCTATTGCGAATTTTTTGCCTTACCTTCTTCAGTTACTTTTTAAAATACAGTTTTACATTATTTATTACTGCAAACATCAGATTCCTTTCAAAAAGGTCTTTAGGAAGGCTTTTCCTTATGAAAATTCTTTCCAAGTGATGAACACTAAAAGCAAAAATCAGCAGAAACTACAGCAAAGTAGTCTCTTAGGAAAAAAATATGTGCATAAAGTATCTGCTAGGCAGAAGTATTTGGAAATAACAGACTTTAGCTTTGTGGAACTGATCTCTGCAGGGAATTGCAGGTAAGAACTGACTCAGACATTCTCACAAGCTCAAATACCTCACCACCTCTGTCTGGGAGATGAATGATGATGGCACTTCTGTTATATATCCTTTGACCTTAAGGTTTTCCCTTTCTAAAGTGCCATCCAGGTATAAATAGCAGTGTCAGACATTAGCTGGGGGCTATTGATCATCCCTGTGACAAAGCAGAGGGCACAGTGCTCAGAACATCAGGTGCAGCCTGCGTGCTGTGTACACACTACCACTGCTCCCCCAGCCAGCAGCAAGGGACAGTTTCTGAGGTGGGAAATGAGAGAAACCTGCTAATTACAGGTCACTGTAGTAACAGAAAATGGTTCCTGCTATTCCCAGAGCATAGGTGCTGCAGATTAGTTGATCTATAGCAGTAATTTTGCTTCTAAGCATTATTACAGTTTGCATTCTGATTGTCTGCAATTCATTACACAAATCAATTATGGTTAAGAGCTGCTACTGGTCAGCATGTCTGCAAACAACACTAATTTACACGTTACCTATCTCGCCATGCCCAAGTGCAGAGTTTTGGCTGATAAGGACATCTCAGCCTTGCACAAGCTGAGATCCATGTAAAATAAACACAACAAGAGGTAGATGCTTTCCAGGGGCAGTCTAACATAATAAAAGCTGCATGACATAAAGCTTCATTGACTTTGGAAAAAAATGTACAGAGAACTGTTGCGCCTGCTGCCATACTGAAGGGATGTCTATAAACACACAACTGCTTTTTACACAAGAATTTTCTACCCAAACTAAAGCTTAACAACAGTATTTATAGCATCTGGTTGTATGTACTAATACTAATACTAATTAGTAATACAAAGCAGAAGAGAAGGTTCTGGAGAGACCTTAGAACACCTTCCAGTACCTAAAGAGGGCTACAAGAGAGCTGCAGAGGGACTTCTGACAAAGGCATAAAAAGGGTAATGGTTTTAAACTGAGGAGGGTAGATTTAGATTTCATATAAGAATTTTTTCACTCTGACAATGATGATGACACTGGAACAGGTTGCCCAGAGAATCTGTAGATGTCCCATCCCTGGAAGGGTCAAGGCCAGGCTGGATGGCAGGGGGGTTGGAACAAATTGACCTTTACAGTCCCTTCCAACCCAAATCATTCTGCGATTCTGTGATGATAAAGATTTAGTCTAGGAAGGCAAGCATGCAGTGCTGTAGTAATGGCCACATTGGTGAAAAATTCTCTAAACTAGACATACCCTAAAATGTCTCAGTCTGTGAATCTATTTACATAGTAGTGAGATTAAGGAAAACTGGAAACATTTCAGCGCTGTGACACACTCAATGAAAGTAAAAGCTAGAAAATGTAATCCACACATGAATCAGAACATTTTACTCAATGCAGCTCAAAATGAAATGAATTAGGAATTTATTTAAATTCACTTTTTCTGATTACGGACTCTCTGGCTCCTATTTTCCCAGCCCACTACCTGGGTATTTAAGCAGTGATTCAATATTATTCAATATAGTTGAACTACCACTTTTTACACAAATTATACCCCTTCTTAAGTAGCATTTGAAAATGAAGAGCGAGTTCATGTTAACTTCTGAACTAGCTGAAAAAATAGGGAATACAACTCAGCAGAAAATTGCATATAACTCCTTGGCTGCTCTTTCACCTCTGCAACCTTACATGGCCCTTAGATTTCATGAGTTAAAAAAACTGTATAGAGTTATTTGTGAAAACAGTCACATACAGATTTGGAATAAGATACAAGTCATATTAGAACTGAAAACAAGTGGAATTTTTTAAAATAAATTTTCAGCTGCAAAGATAAAAAGCTTGAAATGGTTATTGTATGAGTATTATCACAGGGATTTCCAAGTCTGGATAAGCAACAAGATAACTTTCATTAACTTTCATAGAACAAGAACCCTCACGGAGACAAGACACAAGTACATTGCATGTTACCTAAAAAAAGATCAATCAAATTTTTGGTCCTCAGTAACTACATACACAAAGTCTGTTTGTTTTGATGTTTATATCAAGCACATAACATGCAGGGGAAAAAAAGATGTATTTTTCTCAGAAAAACACAGGTTACATTTTTGAAATAGAAAGCAGAATAAACACTATTATTTTCTGTTTTGTCTCTTTGCAGACAAGCCAGATACAACACAGAGTCTATCTTCTCAGCCAGACAGAAGCACTGCAAAGCAATCTAGATTGTGTCAGCAGTAGAGAAGAAAAATACCTGACAAAGTCACCACTAGAAAATGGTTCCAGCAAAAGGACCAAAACAGTAATGCTTCTCTCAAGTGCAGTTTTAATCTTCCAAGGAATCAGAAATTAGGACATGATGAAGTTTGGTAAATAGTGCTGCTAATTTTGCATTTACATTTGCATGGAATATAAAAAAATTATCCTTACCATTCCAAATATGTTTTCCAATTTCACTGCACTGATTACAGCAACACAGCTTGTCCCCTTTTGACCTTTCTATTTAATAAAATTGTCTTGTAATGTTGTCAAAGAACAAATGCAAAAATATGTATGTAAGTGAGCTTCTCTGCAAGATCAAGTGAATCAACTCCTGCCAGAGAAGACAAGGAGAAAAGTCATCTCCTGTATATCCTGCACTATACAAATTTCTTTATTCCATTAGGGAAGAATTTTTAAATTGTTTCAATTAACTTCAGAGCTTTGGAGAAATCCTCTTCTAAAGTTTAACAAAGAGTGGACATCCTTTAAAACACTAAAGGCATGTTAAAATCAAAACAAACAAGCTTATGTGCAATAAAGAGGAGTTTACTTAGAAGTACTCCAGAAGTGCAAAAGCTCCATGCTGGGATTTTACAAATATCAAATTACTTACCCCCTTCTCAAAAAGGATCACACTTAAGAAAGTTCAACCTCAACAAATGTGCCAACACAGCTTACAACTTAGAAGCTAGAACATTTCTTCAAAACCAAAACGAGGTATGTGAAGGACAATAAAACAGAATGAGATTTTATCTACCATCCAATTACACAGAAGTCTACCAGCTCTGCCTCTTTATTATTATGAATGAAGAAGCCTAGTTATAATAGAAACGTGCATATGTAAATGTACCATAAAAATATTACGCAAATGAGTTAGTGAATGTATGTGAACACAATCCTGCAATATTTTCATTGGCACAGGTCCCAAAGCAGTCACAGAGTTCTGCACCACCTCGGACTTACATCTTGTAATAGATCACATAATTTACCACATATTATGTTGCTTAATGTGGAAAATTGATTATTTTTCATTATAAAAGTAAAAATGAGCTTCAGCTTACCTCCATCAGAAACAGTTGCTGACTGCAATAAGAAAGAAAAAAAGAAGTGTTACTGAAGTTTCATGGCAAGTGTCAGAAGTCTTTGAGTTTCACATAGTATTTGCAGTGTTAGCTACTTTTATTATCTTCTTAATAACAGATAATATTAGAGAGAAAAATCTAAAGGAACCAGCTGTTATTTTTTCATAGGTGTTTTCTCCCCAGCATGAAATTCACCCCAGATTTTATAAACATGACTGTCCAGGGATTTGATCCCACTAATATTTACTGGAAGAAGCATTTCCTGCTGTGGCAGCTACACTGCTTCCAAAAGTCCTTCTTAGACGGGCAGAGACAATCAGTTGGTATTGGTGACAAAGCAGATACCTAACACTGACCTGCAAAGACTTAAAATGAAAAGAATAACTCATGCACTTTTAGTTGGCTGTAATATCTGAAGATGTGGCATTAAAATGAAAATTCAGTGTTTTGTCAGTCAAGTGACTCTGAAAACTTCCCCTTCCCCCAGAAGTCAGCCACTTCTGACTGCCACAGACACAAAAGAATGCTCAGAATAACTTCCAATAAGCTAGAGCCTAACTTCCAATAAGTAAGAACTCCTCACCATCTCTACCTGTATTGTCCATTGGATTTTCAGGCACAATTAGTCTTCCAGTGCAATGTTGAAATTTATATGCTTATCTGCCCTAACCTTCTCACCTTTGATCACAAATTACCTCAAGGCAGGTAACACTTGTACAAATCCAAGTAGTGACCATTTCCCAAATAGGTAATCCAGTGCTTGAACCTTGACACTCTACTGAGTGAAGTCTGGAGGACAAATGCTTTTTAGAGTTAAGTTTGTGTTGATTTTTTAATGACAATTAGAAAGTATTTTTATTTCAGTTTGGGGAATCTTTTCTTGGTCATTGAAAGTGTCCTTGAACTTTTAGGGAACCGCCTAAATATTTTAAAAGAAACTTTTTTCTTTTGTAGTGCTCCTTAAAAAGCTGGGAAAGAATGCCCTACAATATCTACAACTTCAACATCGAAACACACAGAGAAGAAGAAAAGCACAAATACCTCTTTGTATTTTTCAGCCTTGGCAAAAAACTCTTCTGCAAAATCCACAAAAAGCTTTAGTAATATCTTCCCCTTTCTTTCTCTATTGCACTGCAGGCTCTCACACTGCTGTTAGCACTCTCTGAAGAACATCACCTGTTACAAATTGTTGTGGCCTCCCCATTCCCATCCCCAGGACAGGATCTGATCTAGTCTTTGACACAAGTATTCTGGGACCTTCAAAGTCTAATTTAACCTCTATTGACATCATTCCCCTAGTGCTAGTGCAGATAAACACAAATACATCTCTCATGAAAAAAGATTGCAAAAAAATGAAAAAATGGTGGCACTTCGCCTTAATCACACAAAAAATAAGTGCTTCTGGATCTGTGAAGCATAGTAACACAATGAAAAGTAAATCCAAACACCTCCCTTTAATAGCTTTATTTCAGGTATCAAAACATCTTTCCTACTTCTACTTTGCACATAACTCTAGTAAGCATTTTATGCATTCAGAAGCCATAATATAATTCATGTTTGTAATTTAGGAAATTTAATTTGCTTTACTGAAATCTGGTTTATAAATGTGATTGCTTCTAATTTTTTTAGTCACTTCACTGTACAGTACAGCGAATGAATAAACAGCTTCAGTATCATCTCTCAAAGAATGAAGAAAAGGATGACTCAAAGTAAAGTAATAGTATCAGTTTACACATTAGAAAAAAAAATAAAAGTAGTTTCAAAATATCTGTATTTTAGGAGTGGTCATTTACTTTGTCAGCTTTCATTAACTTAGATTCAACCACCAAGTACAATTCCTCATGTTTTTGAAAGGTATGAAGCAAAATTAACAGGATTCTCTCGACAGTAGAAAGAATATTCACAGTACTTTTGTCAAAAACTGTGAAGTTAATAATTATATCATTTTATAGGGAAAATGGTGCAATTTCACAGAAAAGCTCAGTCATTAATGGACAGTGAGAATTTTATCTCAATCCATTTAGCATAAGTTAATGCAGTGAACTTTCTACACACCATGGGTTGGTTTTGTGGGTTTATGTTAAATGCTTTGTCTACTGCATGTCACATTACACGTATCAGCATCTTAAAATCTCTCCAAGAAAGGCCTTAGTAATTACTCAGTTAAAACATTTTTAAAAAGCACTTAATAGCAGTAACTATATTTTACATTACAGTGTCATTACATCTACCTATGGTGTTTCAAGAATTAATCATTTATTTCTATAGATCACAGAATAAAATCTGGTTTAAGAACATTTCTTTAAAGTCATGTGTAACTAAATCCACCTAATTCAATAAAACCACCTAGAAACTAAAGCTTGTAATTACTGTGTAAGAATTCACAGCAATATGTTCAAACCACGTTTGTGAGGACTTAGAAATCTCAGTATAAACCTGTCAGAAATTTCATGCAGTCCACATTCAGACAAAGAAGTTTCTCTTCTAAACTGTTCAGCTGAAACTTGTCTAGATTTGTCTTTGAAAGGTAAAAGTTGCAAGACCAGATTTTTTTAAATACTATGATGATCTCATTTGAAAAATACACTGTATGTTGGGGGCTGTTTTTCATTCTTCAGCATTCATGTTTCCCACCACTGGAGGCTCTTCAGGGCAAAATTTGATCTCCTACACATAAAAAGTTTGATTATTTGATGAAATTTAACACTACACACGTATTAAGAACCACCTATCGAAAAACGTATTTATTAGAAAGCCATAAAATTGAACAGTTCCTGGATGTAGCCATTTCTGAAAGAGGAGGAAGGACAGGGCATGACTCTGCCAGGTGAAGATTTTTTTAGAAGTTTTTAAGCATTTAATTCCAAATGACAGAACATATATGCTGTGAATGTATATATGAACTATCATCCAGAGATAAAATCTAATTACATGAAACCATCAAATCTTTCACAACCAGATAAGAACTGAAATTAGCTCTTCAAATTGCCCAAGTTACCAAATTGGTTTAGGAAAAAGCCCATGGTATATGCCAGGAGTCTGATGGCAGCAAATTACCAAAATTTAAAAAATAAATCTGATTTAGGAAAGCTAAAATGTCTTCCAGTATCTGTTCATGGGAACTGTGCTGCATGGGAATATCTTGCTGGATATTGCAGCTGAGTTACACAGACACACACACACACCCCACAAATTTGGGGGATGCAACTCTGCTCCAGGGACCTCAGGGCGGGATCTTGATCCCTGTGATCCAAGAGAGAAGCCTAGGGCCAGGGCCAGCAAGATGAAGAGTGCCTTCCCAGTTACCATACAGCGTAAGAGATGCTCCAGGTCTCTGTAAACTGGCAAATGCTTCAGCATGTGTTTGATAGCATAAAGTTCTGAATAAGAGAAAACATGCTAAATTTCACTTTGTCTCATCGCTCTTTGCTAAGTGGAAAAACCAGAAGGGCCTGTGAGCTTTCGATGTGTTCAGGATCTGCTTGCAACAAATCTAAAAGAGTTTTAGCTTACAATGATTACCAGAGAGAAAACTACTTTGTGAGCAGCTAATTTTTTTCCCCAGAATAGAAGCAGACAACACAGTCCCTTGCACCACCAACAAGGTACAAAGGAAGAGAGGGTTTAGAGGAGAATAATTCATAAGGCTGAAAGTTCATAAGGTTGGAACAGGTTATATCTTCTAGATTTCATGGCCTATAACCTGCTGGATGTGTGCACCACTGTCTGATGACATCTTTCAGCTGACAGAAACTTATCCACTCAGTTCCATGTTCCATGTTCCATTTTACATGGATCAGGTCCCAGGGAAGTGACTAGGTACTGGCAAATTCTGCCACAATAACATCATGCAGAAAACCAAGAAACACCCTACCCATAGTCCAGACACTATATTGAACAAATAAATCCATGTGTACAGACTACCCGGGTAACACAATACAAAAATGTCCTTTTTCTCCACCTCAAGATTTGTCACTCAAGTCAAAGTCATGCTCAAATCCTGGAGCAGAACAAAGGGAAAGAGGGGGATACTGGCAGGGGTGACACATTCTGGGAAATGCCAGGCCTTAGCAGTAAAATGGAGCAACATGAAATCATCTGTGCTATTACAGTGGGGGTGAGTGCCTTCCTGAGTCAAGAAAGACATCTCTGTTTCCCACTCCTCCTGAGACACAGAGGGTACAAGCTGTAACGAGAGTGAAGATGTATTTCTCTCTCCTGCTCTAACAATGACAAAATCACAGACTAAACAGAAATATCTATTCCTTTCCTGGGCATCCAGAAGGATTCAGAATAAAAGGGATTAAAAATTACCTCTCTGTTGCCTTTCTAAAACACAGTTTCTTCCAATACAGGCATCGACTTCTTGCTGCATCCAAAGAATTCTCTGACTGCTGCCAGAATCTGTTACTTACCCAGTACAACATCACTGTTTTACTAAAGTCCCTCTAAATAACCCTTCCAGGTTGGAACAGCACACCTAGCACCACCAACACTCTAAACTAATTTTCTCACATGATTTCAGTGTAGAGAATAACTCCGAGAAATCTGTTGGGCTGTGAAGATTTACAGGCTGAACGCAAAGAGCCAACTTTCAAACATTCTGTCACTTATCTCAGGGAAAGCCTATCACTCAGTTGACCATCTGCCTGTATCTAGCTTTGTTCAAACTACTTCTTAAATCACCTGAAGCAACTTCTCCCTTTGCCGAGGTATGCATTATGAGCAGGATTTACATTATATACACGTATTTTTAAATATATTAAACCATCAACATAGTTCATGCCATGAACTCCAGTGATCTCTGTGAGGGAGATCATGTCTCAAAATATGGTGTACCCATTTCTAACATTTTAAATAAAAAATAAAGCCATATTACTCATAAATTATTGCTAGATTTTCCTTCTAATAAATAATCTCAAATGTACTTCTCATCTAAAAAGTAACATAACATTACAGGGTTTTTATCCTTGTTTCAAAATATTATTGCAACTAATTTCGTGATTCAGAATTCTTTGAGAAGAGTGCCCCTTCAGAATGCCACTTAAAGGAGGACTATTACACAATACCACTTTTCAATTCTCTACCACCAAATTGCATTTATAACAGCTAACACAAAAGCATTCTGTATGTAAGAGTTCTGAAGAAAAAAATACTGTACAACTACAGTACAATAACTTTACTGAATACATTTAGTATATTTCTGTCAAATATCTGAATCTATAAAAACAAGAATGAAGAATAAATGATGTGACATTTGGAATTCCTTTTAGAAATAAATGTTCAACTTCTCACCCCAAACAAAACCAATCCTATCACATATAAACACAGTGCCTTAAGTGCCAAATTCCTCCCTAAAATTATTTTTATAAAGATATGTACAAAATATATACAGTCTTACCTAAAGATATAATATTGATATAATGGTACAGAAAGCATATACAAAAGACATTGCACATAATTAAAAAACAGGCACACATTATAAACATACTGGATTTTTAGCTTTATACATACTGGGCATAGTTCATAAATACATATCAAAATCTCAGTGTTAGTTGGTATAACAAGATTACTTTTCTCTGAAAATAAAACCCAATGCTTGCATTTACGAAGGAATTTTAACTCAAATACTTTAAAGTCAAAAAGCTTAAAGGCTAAGGAAAAAGCATTCTGAAGCTGATACCATTCTTCTCTAATTTCTTGCCAATAACAATAGCCTATTCTAATTTCTCACTGCAACAATGCCTTGCTTTAGCTAAATATAATTCATATCACTTACCCGCTCTTCATAAGAAACAGCAGTTATTTTTCCTAGCAGTACTCTTCCTAAATTCATCTTCACTTAATATGGAAAAAGCATTTCCTTAACACGTCGGCTTCTCAAAGATTAAACTAAAAAATTCAACGCTGTTCCATGCCTGTACATGCCAGTAAAGTTTAAAGGCATTTCGTATGAAGTTCTATTTTACTCCCTTTATGTTACCAATAGCAACAGGCCAATGCAGGAAGCTGTGGTTCGTCAGGGATTCAGATTAGATCTCAATTATCTCTCACCAGAAAAGCTCGATCATTTTATATAAATCATGCTGATTGTATTTTAGAACGTTTCCTATAACAAATCAGGAAAATAAAATGACGTTGAACCGTGTGATAGTCCTGTATTCAATAAAACAGATTTCCAAGACAGTTTCCAAAAAAACACTAGTTAATCACCCTAACATTAGTTATAGAAACATTTACATAGTAAACCACTATTTTCAGAGGTTTACATAATGCAAGCCAGAACAAAATAGGACCTCAAATAGTCCATTTTGCTTAACTTTTCAGTGGTTAACACTATAAACTGCTCATAAAAATCCGCAGTACAAGGAGACTTGGCGTATTTCATTAAATAGGAGTAGCCTGTTGTCTCTAAAGGTAAAATTCTTCTTTCAGAAACCAACTGCTATTGTGCCCTTCCTCCCTCAAGACCTGAACCTGTGCACAGCTGATGTCAAGAGAGTTCTGTGCACAGAGCCTCAGGAACAGAGAGCAAAATAGGCTCCTTGAAATGTAAGAGGGAAGTGCAATTCACTTGCCTGTGACAGTGGCTTCGAGAGACTCTATATGGAAAGTACAGCATTTCAGGAAGTTTGCTGCTGTCCACAGCACTGACAGTACCTGAATCACTCATTGCTGTTATTTTTAAAGCAATCAGAACACAATTTTCTGCTAAAAATAAACACCAGAATTGCAAACCGGGAGTGATTAGTGGGCATTCTGATGCTAGTGGGATGTCCTTAAACCCTAGGTGGACGCGGTAGTAGTCATTATGGAAAAAGGAACTTTCTCCCTTGTTCAGCGTGGCATGTGGAATCCCCCACATCCACACAGGTCCTAGTTTGAGCCCCTAATATAAAAATAACCCTGTGAAGAAGGCAGATATTATCTGGAAATTTTAACAAGAGAAAAACAGGCAAAAAGAAGAACCTTTACTCAATATTTCATGGTGAGACTGAGGCTTGCAACAGCCAGCATGTAAAAGCCTGCACGTCTTCCCATTTTGCATTTAGGATGAACATACCTGGTTAACAGAAAAACTCAATCTTCTCAATTCAATTTAGAGTGATCAGAGAAGAAATTTTAAGCTAATTGCAGATGCAAATGGGGGAAGCATATTTTCACTAGCAGTTTAGAGACATAATCCAATTGCTGTGATGGAGAGTTAATTTTGTGATTGATTACTTGCTTGAATAGGCACACCACTGCAGTTTTCAACATTCCTACAAGTATTTAATACCATGACAAAATGCAATGGAAACAAATGGGTGGGTAGACAGGAAGAAATGTGTTTTTAAAATTACAAATTACACCCTCCATTATTCGAGGATTTCAGAAGCAAGTGCCCTATGATACTTGCACAGAAGAATAGTTCTACTGTGTGTGCATAAGTATTAAAAATGTACAACTTTACAAAGAAAAAAATGCCAGAAGTGTTTAAATAATGCATTTTGACACTAAATCAAGTAGGATGCAGAATGTATTTTCATTGTCAATACTTCAGCCAAATAGCAATACCATTACAAATAATCAGGTGACCAGGTGCATCATAATCCTTACAATGGATGAGTAAAAATCACAAATGAATCAGAAGTGCCTAAAGAACTTTCCTGTGAACACCCCTTTGGGGTAACACAAAACAGGACTTTTATCAATAGCACTTACTTAACACTCAACCTAAATCCTCTAAGAATCACCTAGAAAGACCAAAAGTATTAGTACGACTTTAATGGGTGAGAATGTCACCCATAAGAAGGAGCAAAAGAAAAATAACCCCACATGCAATAATGGGATGTAGCTGCAAGACCAGCAGCTCACCAGAACAACTGCAGTGAACATTGCTGGGAACACTGTGGGTGGGCAATGTTTTACACATTCTAGGCACTCACACTCGGCATTATAAACCTAATAATCCCTTCGTTTAAACAGACCTTTAGAACTGTTGATTTTGTTTCACTGAACATCCACGTTTTTTCCATACAGTGACTCTACTAACACTGAAAAATAAGCTCTACCAATTAGCAGGAGTTAATGATCATGGCTATGAAGTTTCATGTGGCACTGAAAGCCCTTTAAAAAATTCATATCCCTCTACATTTTCACAGCTTATTTCAGCAGCTACAGACATAAAATCTTATGATTTTGTGTAGCATATTTGTAAATCAGGCAGGCAACTCAGAGGTCAAAGGTCAAAAGCAGAAGGAATGTTAATTTGCAAAACTATTAATGGAAACTGTTAAAATATGGTACAACAGCTTTAAAAGCCTTATTCAGATACACCAAAGACGACATTTGTAAACCCACATCCATCTGCTTAGAAGCTAAACTGTGGGAAGGGGTAACGACCCCAGATAAGGTTGATCTGTTTTTCTCTCCTACCCTCCCTCCACTACCTGCTCACATTTTCTTTTGTACATTTGTTTTCAGAGCAGAAAAAGCCAAAGAGAGAGACAGAATGACAGGGAGCCTGGATAAGTTTTAACTTGTCCAAAGATGAATAGGATTTATTATATCCCTGACTCCTAAAAGAAGAAAACACACACAAAACCATCAGGCAACCAGAAAGACGCAATCCCCTGGACCAGCTCCTCATCACACAGAGTCCTGAACTAAATGTGACATTGGCAGAATGCACCACCAAAAATCTTAAATCTCATCAACTATTGATTTTTTTTATGTCATATTAAAGTAACAACTACTTGCATGGCAGCCACACTTTAAGAATATGATTTAGCTCGCTGATCCCAGTTACTGAAATAAAAAGCAGGAGCATCAAAAAGCCTACACATAAGTTAAGAAAACTCTCATAAAATAAAATGTTTTTTCCCTAATTCTCCAAACTTTCTGTAATCTGTCTAAATATATTTTTGTCAATGATTTGTCAGCTACTCAACAATAAACAGTTACCATATGTGCTATTTATCAGAAGAGGAAAGATTCTCCCATTTACAACATTGTGGATTCCCTCTATGAATTTTGAAACAGGAGTCCTTCCTATTCCAGCGCAATATTAACGAAAATATTTTGAAGCCAAACTAGCTGGAATTTGCTGGAGTATAAATAACTGAAGTACAAGCTGCCTTGTCAGGCACCGAGACTTCCCCCCCAGTAAATCCCGCGAAGCAAAGGGAATGATGCAAACGGCTGTTCCGAGTGCCCTCTGCTGTCTGCGACGCTGCTCAGACTTCTGCGCACGTTTTCAAGTGCTAAGTTCAAGGTTTGCCATCCAGAAACACACTCTGAAAACAAATATTTGGTTCTACAAGCCACATTGTAAACTTTGAAAAATAATTCTATAGGACTGCAGAGCAAAAGTAAAAAAACACATTTTTTAAAAAATGTTTGTAAACAGTTGCTTTTTTCTTATTTTCCCCTTCTGTTGATCAACATTTTAAGACAACTGAATTCTCTCCACTAATAAAAACATGCAGAAACAGCATAATTTGGACATCCAGTCAGAAGGTAACTTGCAATTCAATAGTAAACTAAAACGAAACTACATATTAAAGAGGATATGATTAAGTGACAGATCATTGAAACACACTTAGTCACTTCTGAATTTCCTACTACTGCAGATGTTGCCCGTAAAAATCAATACATTTTGAGGAAATCAATGTAAAACTAAGCACGAAAACTACTGTATTTTAAGTAAATAATGCATATAACATCTTCCTACACCTTGCAATTCCTTATTTCCCTCCTCATTTTAAAATATTGAAATTTTGCTGCCATACTTTTAGCATTTAAGGCAATTTTATTCTGAGATATATAGACATAAAGAATAAGAAGACTATAATGTCAAAATTTGATAATACAGCTAGGACGCTTACATGCAAAATCAGTGTTTTCTGAGCAACAAGAAGCCAAATCTGATTTGAAGTCTCTACACCTCAGAAATTTTGTATTCTATAAATACTTTTCATTTATCTTCAGTTATTAAAATAACTCATACCATCTGGATTCTGTTTTATTGGATAAAAATCCAGATGAAGAAGAAAAATCCCTTTAGCTGCACAACTTTTTATAAAAGCACTGTAACAATTAAAAGGTAACATATCTATAACACGACATTTTTGCTTTACGGAAACATGTACAAGTATAATAAAAATTAAGTGAAAGATTTATAAAAAAACTTAGAGAAGTATCTGTATATCTACTACACTCATTTTAAAAGCAATACAATGCTGCAAAATAATTTAAAACATGGCAATAAAAATGGTGTATTCTTAATTTCATAACAGAGGTTATATAGAAAGTCAACTTAAATACTTATACTTACGAACTTCGTCTCTTTAAAACCTCATTGAATCCTTAGAAGTATAATTTATCATATTTCACTGCAAGATTTCTTAGCTCGGAAGACTACTCATTAAATCATATTCCTGTTTTCTGCTCACTTTAGACAAACAAAACTTTATACTTACAGACACTTGACTATCAGTAAAAGTTTTCTCCATGTATAAATAGTTTAATATCTCATTGTTAAGAAACAGTCCCTTCAACTTTATTGTTACGCTCTTTCTGAACACATATTTACTTCTTCCAGAGTCCAGTAAAAAAATGAGGCTTCTCTGTGTGTAGCCCTATCAACACCTCTCCCATTCTCCTCCCTCCCTAGCACATTCCCCGCCCTCAATACTGGTTCTGTATCTTCTCATCAAAAGGAACAGGCAGCTTTCAAAATGGTGTTTAGGCAGGTCCTGCGTAACAATAAAGCTTCTGTAAAGACAACAGCGCTGCTGAGGAATCTGCTCGTGTAAAATACATTCACTAAGGGCCTACAGGACTCTGCCATAAAGGTTTGTCCGAACTTGTTTAAGCATTGAGTCAACATCGCTTTCTCATCCAAAGTATTCCCTTTTTTAATACATTCCCCTTTGATGAGCATATTACCTGAATGAACTAGGTCACCAATCTCTACCAAAAAAAATTTAAATATAATCTAAAAATACTTTTTTTAAAAATACTGTTAAAACACATAAGACTCACAGCAATTTTCTCGCAATTTCTGGCATGTATGTACGTGTCTCGGTGTGATTGCAATCACATGTATGCATATTGTGCAACCTATCTCATCCTACCAAAACTCTCTGTGTTCCTGTGAGTAAGCAGAGCATTGGCATTTACGAGGATCATGTTCCAAGTGAAACATTACTCTCACAATTTTCAATGCCACACCTACTCTCCAGACAGACCCACAATATCTGTGCATTTTCAGAAAGAAATGCATGCACTTTCTGCCCAACAATAATCCTTAAATATCATCCTTCAGCAGTTCCTTGGTCCAGAGGGAAGTTGAGGATGGGCTTTTTACTGTATTTTTTAAGTCTTAGAAGCACTAGATGTTTTAATGATTTAATAGTGAATAAAAAGCAGCAGTAAATAAATAAAAAGCATCTAGTAAAAGTTCTATGTGGCTCCTTCTTTTTCTTTCTTTTTTAAGCTTCACCAGACAGATAAATGCATGACGACAGTGGAAAATTAAGCAGTACAAGCTCCTATCCAAAATCTCAGCAGTTTGAGAGAATCAGAAACAATTTGCAGATGCTATCATTTGTGCCATATATATTCTGTGATTATACTCTAGAAACACCAATTCAGTTCATTCAATAAAGCCTTAATTCATTCCCTAGGATCAACCAGGTCTCATCACAGAGAAAAAATCCCTCCTTAGTTATTATTATGTCATGTGACGTGACATAAAGACATAGCAGGTAACAGGAAGAGCAGCAAGGGAGGGCAGGGTGGGAAAGGCACCAAACCAGTCCCCAGATCCTCATTCCCACCCAGGAACCGCCTGGACAATCTCTTCTGCAGCAGCAGCAGCAGCTCTCAGCAGCCAGAGCCATCTCCCACGGCGCTGCAGCACAAACAGGGAATGCTGCCAGTGCCCAGGGCAGGCGCCCAGCACGGGAGATAGCACAGACAGCCCTTCCCAACAGCCTCACAGCAAGGGAAAGGGAACACAGCTTCCACCCACACAGTCCCACAGCCAAGGAGAAGCACTGTCCATCCTCGGGTCTACCAACCTGATCAGTTCAGAACATGGGTTTATCAAACCCAGTGTTATGTTTCCAGCAGTGGCCACACATGGAAGTCTGCCAATGAGCAGCACAGGGCAGCATGTAAGACATTGCCCTGATTACGTTCTCCCAGACTCCAGGTATTTTTAGTTTAAGAGATTTCCTGAACCTGGCATGGCATGTCTCCTTAATAATCCCCAGTGGCTCTCTTTTCCAAATACTTGTCCACTTTCCCTCCAGGACATGCAAATTTCTTGCATCCCCAGCACTCAGTGGTGAGGCATCCCACAGACCGACTCACCTCCTACATGAACAGTCGTGTTCTCCTGTTTGTTTTGCTCCTGGCTCCAGCTATCTTTAATTAATGGTGCCGACTTCTTGTCCCGAAGGAGAGAGTGAGCAATCAATCCCAACTACTTTTCCTATGCCACCCACGATTTTCCACTCTTTCTTACACCTTTCTAAATCTTTTCTTCTTCTAATAGATCAGAACATTTTAAAATAAAGAGACCAGGTATGGAAAAACAAACCACGGTTGTATGCAATGGAATCATCTATTCCTTCTGCAATAATCCATAATAAAGGATTTTGCTTCTTTGGTACTGTACTGAGCTGTTGTTTACATGCAACTCTCCCTTATAACTCAAAGGCCTCACTTCTGAGAAGACACAGTCTGCTGACAAACATATATATTATTTGTTATATGAAGCTAGGGCTATTTTTCCTCATTTGCATTACTTTACATTTATCTGCATACATTTTCATCTGCCATTTTGTTGCCCAGTCATTCCGTCTTATAAAAACAGCCTGGTCTCTTCAGAGACTGCTCTCCTCCCCATTACCTGGAGTTACTTCACCTCACTGCTCACCTTCTTGGGAGGAGCCTTAAAAGATGCCCTTGAATCAACAAATGTTGCAGCAGCAAGGATCAGCCTTAAGCAGCAAATAGTTCTGCATTTCAGAATCAGACCCCAGCGCAGTAATGGTAGCATTATTCTGTCTTAATGTCACATGCCTCAGACCCAGGAGAGGGAACAGTTTCAGTTCAAAGAGAGTAAGCCCAGTTTTAGAAGAATGCTAGGTTAGGGAGAAAGACACCGCTGAGAGGTTGCCCACCTACCAAGAGCTCCACTTGTGTGATCTCTGACTGTTCTGTCACTGCTCAAGGACACCAGAACCAAAATAACAGAGCCAATGCCAAAGCCCAGTACCTCATATTGCTGCACTAAGGAATACAACCCCTCCGGCTTCAGGTGGTTACTTGAACTTGCCCACCCTGGCTGATCCTTGCATTTCCAAAAACTGCAGAGGTGTTTACAGTATGTGAATTCACCTGTGTCCATTTAATCACGCAGCTTAAGAATGGCAGCACTGGCTACTCCAAAAAGATTTATTTATGCAGAATACAAATTTGTATCTGGTCCCTGAAAGTACATATTGTGTTTCCGGTTCTGTGGCAGAAATGGGCTTGTGCTGGAGAGCCAAGCCTGGAGGCAATAAGGCTTGGACAGCACTTGAGTGGCAGGGTCAGACAATCTACCGATTGCCTCCTCAAGAAGAAATTTCTCCATAGCCAACTGCCTTTGCACACATGGGGACCTAATTCCCTCAGGAATCCATCCTAGGCAACACTGTTGGTTTCTTCTCCAGCACCACAGCATGGGGTGAGCACTGCCGTGATGAGCACTGCCATATGTACCTCACAGAAAAAGCAGAGATGAGATCCAGCTCTCAGCACATTCTCAGACTACTCTGTTTTTCACATGCAAATTTACATGGCAAATTTCTCCAGAATCTGAAGTAAAGAAAATAACTCAAAAGCAGAAGAAAGCAGTAACATTACTGAAGGACAGTCAGTACCAATTGCAGTCGCAGAAAATAAATTCCATTATTCTCAGTGTCTGGGAAAAAAACATCACACAGTTTAACATTCTGAGTTGAGCTAGGAATCTAGGAATAAGTGTCTCAAATTCACAATAAAGAGGTTGCACACAACTGTATTCATCTGTTGACCAACCCACATTTGTCAGATACTTTACTAAATATTGTGACGAGTACAATAACTTTCCATTAAAAAGTCTACAAATGAAAACATAAGAGCAGATTGTGAAAATCTTTTAGAAATTGTGGTATAGTATAAAATACCACCAAAAGCTTAACAGTGATGCTAGTCCACAATCTGTGAAGAAAAATCAAATGTATAGTACTAGCATGATGTTTCCTCTTCAAAGAGATATAAATGAAGTACCTGGTAAGATCCTACATGCCAAAGTAAAAGCCTGAAGATGAACTTCTGGAGAAGGCTGGAGAGTCTGAAATTCTTAATAGAGCAGTCTAGAGAACTAAATGTGACCAAATGATGCTGCTGGACAGTGTGACAGTCCGGACAGTGCAACGCCCTGCCTGCCCCTGTGTCCTGGCAGTGTTTCACAGCAGCACAGGTGTGTGGCCACTCTGCAGCCCAGCAGGTGAACAGCTCCAGCCAGGACTGTACCAGCCTGGGGTCTGAACAAAGCAGTAGAATACCTGGCACAAACCACAGGATGCTCTCAAAGTCTTACTGATCAGCTCCATGACTGCATCAGTAACTCAAGGTAAAAAACATGAATGTGTAATGTCATGACTAATTTTCACTATTTAAAGCTAGATATCATGGTTCAGCGAGAGGGTTTGAGCCAGTATAGCAAGGGACTCCGAAATCACCAAGTACAGCCCTCATGTTTTACACTGCTCCCAAAGCTGACCCCTGCCGCAAAGGGAAAAGAGAAATAAGAACCTCATCTGTGGGCACAGATCCATGAGGCTTCCAAAAGAGGAAGGGGCTGGTCAGTGTTAGCAGACTTCAGAATATCTGTATATGAGACTGGATTAAGCTTTTTAGAACCCTATTATCAGCATGCTAAAAATATATTACTGCCTTTTATGTACAAAAATGGAGATTTTTCTCATGGATGCACTGTTATTTCACAACTGGCCATTCCCCCACACTCATGAAAGCTGACAGCAAAACTGCCAATTAGTTGGCTATATCTTAGATAAAAATTAGGACAAAATATTGCCAAAGATGCAGTACTTAAAGGGGGTACACAGTAGAACACATATATACTGGCAGCCCATGGCAAGTTGTCATAGCTTTAAAAAATTGGTGAAATCTAAGACAAAACTATACATTTTTTCGATTTTAAATTCACTATTAGAAGGTGAGAATGAAGAGGCCTCCTGATTAAATAATGTACTTATACTCGCCATAGTGGTCAAAGAACATCAGTAAAGCAACCTCTGCAGGGGGAGTTAATACTTTTTTTTAGATCATCTGAGAGGGTGGGAAAAGTTTGAGGCACGTTTAGGTCTTCTTGTCTGATTTTCCTAGTATACTAGTTGGTCTAATATAAGCTATTATTTCCCAGTATAAGCTTTGTCTGATTATTTAAATCAGTCAAACAAAAACAGGTACCCACTTTAAAACTCCTTATTAAGTCAAATGAGCATTTAGGGGGTTTTGCCACCCACAGATGCCAAAGCTAGTATCCAGCAGAGACATGTCATTCATTAGTATAAAAATCTCATACCAAAGAGATGTGTTGTATGCTTTCAATTAGCAGATGAAATGCAAAAAGAAGTTGATTCAGTGGAATTAACAAAACAGAAAAAAAATCAAGCATTATTATCTATAATAACACCTAATAATACAACATTATTAATGGTTATAATTAAGATGGAACATTCTAACAAAAGCCATCACACTGATTTGTAAGAAGAATACATGATACATTCCAACTTTGAAAACATTACTAAACTCTAGAAATCTGATACAACAAATGTTCTTTTTCATGTACGGTACAGCTTTAAGGCTTCCAAAAGAAGGGTGTGAACAAGAAGAAAAGCTACAACAGCCATCCTCCTTTGTCCTGATATTTAGTTAAAAGAATTAAATCATCTTTCATTTTAAAAATATCTCTACATTAAATGATTATTTAACAACACTTAAGAGCTTGACACTTATTTCCCTAAGAGATTATAGCTTCCATTATACTACTCTGCCCTATTTTTAACCACAGAGAAATACCAAAAGTACAAGTACCAAAATGATTTTCAGGAAGAAACAGCTTTGAATGTTCTCCTTGGTGAGGAGGAAGCTAAATTTTTTGACTTCAAGAAAATATTGTAAGGTTCCCCCATTTTTACAGACTTCAAGAACAATTAAAAGATGGGTGGAATGGGCTACAGCTGAAAGTGCTATGGAATCTGTTTCCAAAACCATTGATGAGTAAAAGGATTACAATTACTGTGTTTCAGGTAAATTTTTACATAGGTACTGTTCTACTCTCTGCAATTTCACAGAGGTATTTTTAATGTGTTTATAAATTTATAAAGGACATCTTTTCCAGGACAGAATTGTGCAAGAGGATGAGTAGTGGCATTTACCTACAGGGAAGAAAAGTGGAAAGAAAGATAGGATCATGCCCTCTCATTATGCCAAATATTAAATAATTACAAGGTCCCTTTAGCTTAAGTTACACCTTGAAAATATGAACCAGAAAATATGATAGAAAGTAAATTGGTGCAAAACATAAAATTTTAACACGGTCATTAATGGACACTATTTCATAACAACAAATTATTCACATAGGAAAATTTATTACTAGATAGAAGATAAATCTGTTCTTAACAGATTTCTTCTAATTTAATAAAGAAAAATTTCTAAATACATTTCTTGTGAAAACAGCATAACGAAGGGACATACTAGACATGCTCATTTTCTGAATTCAGTTCCAATTTACAGGATAATTAATCATAATCAGCCCTGCTGTGAACAAGCATGAATTCCACAGTTCAGAAATAAAATTGTGCATTTTCTGTTTTGTGAGACATTTTCCCTACAACGATTGTAGCATAACTGCCCCATTAATTTTGCACTTTCATCCCATTTTGATCCCTGCATATTTGAAATAATCTTGTATACAGGTTCTCTTAGTAAAAACAGCACCTAGACATTAATGCTACAAACGTATCTGGATTTTTCTATGTATAATACAACTTCTGCAGTAAGAGGAAAAGGTTTAAGGAGAGGCAACTACATAATTAACTAATTCTAACCTTAAAGAATTCTGTCTGTGCATGTAGAGCCAGATATAATCTAACAATTTAAAACAGAAAGTAACATTTTCTTATGAAATCATGTTTTCATTTATTAAAATATCTATGAATGTGCTGTATTCTTGAACAGACCTTTTTTAAAACAAATAAATAAATAACAAATTTCAAAGAAATCACGCCACCTTATGGCAGCAGTCAGCAACACTGACAACTGGTTTTTCACACACTGTTCATACTGCAACGAAAAATCCAAATACAGCCTTTTCAGACCTGTAAGCAATGAACAGTGTTCAGCAAATGCCACAAAAGAAACTCGATGGAACCTACTTACACTGCTCAATTTAGAAGATTAATTTGGATGCCAGCAGGAATCAAACCCACAAGCTCAGAGAAGCACATTAACTTCCAAATTTCATATTTGGATTATTACCTAATCCATTCTGCTAAGATAACTGGAAAGAACACAAAAGCAAGCAAGTAGCCTATACAATGCGTTCATGGTCATTATTCCAAAGGTGGAGTCTCTAAGAATTTCCTGGTATTGTTATTTCCTCTTCCACCAACCCTAAATAAATGTCCTGAAATAAACTAAGCATGTACTAACAACATTGTGTTCTACTGCACTTAGTCTAAGAGTACTTGGGACAAGTGCTGAAGCAGCAGTGTTAAAGTTTGAACCAAAATTAAAACACCTCAACACTATTTTATTTTGACATATGAAGCTTTTGAAATTCTTCTCCGGGTTGCTGTTTATCCTGGTGGCTGGGATGTCTAGGATATGATTCACTTACAGCACGCAGAGTGAAAAAAAGAGATTTCAAAGTGAACAGAAGGAGATGGACAGAGAACAGTCCACACCCACATAGCTACATGTAGTAAGGGCATTAATCCAAATACAGATTTTAATACAGACCATTCCTTTGTCCAATTCATATTGTGACCTAAAATGAAAGTTTCCCCTTCCAAAGTAACTGCTGTAACAATTAGGACGTTGGGACACAATTGACTCTTAATCTCTCCTGTTGGTGCTAATCAGTTTACATACACTAACAAATACCAACTGGGACAAAATGAGAGAAAAATGGACTCTTTAGGCCAGTAACTATGACATTTTTCTGAAATTAATGGAAAGTCCCAAGCCCCAATTTTAATAAATATTTACACAATGTAAAACAGCTCCAACAACAGAAATTAAATTTTATTCTTCATGTTTAAAACACTCAAAATGCGATATGTGCAAAAAACCTGCATGAAATTTCAATCTGGAAGACTGTGAAATGAACCATGTTTTTCCTGTTGCATGTGAATTACTAGCACTAGACTTTTTGGTATTCTGAGAGAATTCGCTCTTACTGCAACCAGAAATTCTGTCAAAACTGGTAATATATGGCAGCAAGCTTTTTCAGTTTAGAAGAATCACCATTTTCTGATTAAGAAAGATGTAGCTAGATAGTTCCAAAACCCTTTATCCAGAAGTTCTTTCTTTGTTTGTTTAAGTTATGTACTTACTGTGTTAAAGTTATGAGTGCAAAGAAATTAAGTATTTTCCATTACTAGAAAAAAGCAAGACACTTAAAAGCTTCAGATGTAATAGAAATAGACCACTATGAAAAATGACCTTGAAAACATCTAAGAAATAAGTAATTACAGTTCCTACCTGCATTCCCTAAGCATGCCAGAAGCTCCTCCATATATTCTGCTCCCTAAAAATCCACTGCACTGAGCTCCCTTCTCCTTTAGTTCAGAGACAGTGAAATGCTGTTCATCCTACATTTTACCACAGCAGAAAACTCAGAGTGTCTCCTTCTTTCCTCCTCCAATCTCAAATGTTTTTAAA
Organism: Origma solitaria; assembly: GCA_013397895.1. NCBI lineage: Eukaryota > Metazoa > Chordata > Aves > Passeriformes > Acanthizidae > Origma > Origma solitaria. The sequence goes on from VZRL01004627.1 coordinate 4,108,259, forward strand.
CACCTCCTTCCCATCTCGAGGGCTCAGTGTGCCACATCCCCTCCCTGAAGAATGGTGTAATACGTATTCCATGGCTCTTGTGCCAAGAGCTCGGCACACATTTTTGTTTCTCCCCAACCGCCAGCCTTCCTGCAGAAAAGCATGGGAAAGGGGTAAGGGAAGAATCTCTCCATTCTCCTTCACATCACTATGGGTCAGGTTTTCCTGAGGAGGTACGCTGGGGAAGAAGAAATAATGGAGCCAGATTCCTACAGGCAGTTCCTACAGCAGAACAGGAGGATGGATTTTCATTCCTTGTTTTCAACAAAACCAATATGGTTTGGCCACTGAGACCCAGACATCACCAGATGTAAAATAGCATAGTGTTACACTTAAAAGGACCCAGAATCACCAAGTTGATTAGGAATTTCCTTTTCTCAACTGCTGTCAAAATTCATTAGCTGAACAAAGACCAGAATATGATGAACATTTGATTTTTCTATATACCATGATACATTAATTTCTGAGACATTATGAACATTTTGATCAGCAAAAATGTATTGTTTGTATTTACACACGATCAACCATGATAGGAAAAATAAAGTCAGACTTCCCCATAGAAAGAATGGCCACTGCTGACATCGATATAACCTATTAAAGAAATACTGAAAAAGGCAGGTTGATACCTGAAATCTGTATTCCCATCACAAAAATGATAGTAAGTAACTCTATTGCAGTAATACATTACTGACTTTCTTTCAGCAGTTATCAGCATTATCTACTGGAAGCTCTCTAAGACTCACTTCTAAATTTTAAATGAAAGTCAATTACCTCAAGGTCATCCAGCGAGCGAGTAATACTAAATCGCTTAGATCTTCCAAATGATCTTCGAGCAGAAGAACGTGGGGGAGGAGCCTGATTTAATCCCATTGAATGTCCAAATTTTGCACCCTAAACAAAACATAAAATATATATTAATTTACTTCTTTAATTTTAGTACACTGCTGATCATAGTGACAACATCTGAATTTTAAGGAAATGGATTTGCAAACCTGTAACAGGACCACAATTTCAAAACAAGTTGGTCATTTGCCATGCCCTGTAAAATCACATAGTAAAATTCATTAAAGTTGGCTTTTCCTATCTCAAGTCAAATATCTTAAACATTCAGCATTAAGTTACTGTATAAACATGAGTCATCAGCTAGGTTGCTAAAATGTACACATGATACATGTCAGTAATAAAAGCAAGATGATCCTAGCTCTTTACTGTCGTAAGTGGAAACTATTTAACTACAAAATATTTGGGTTTTCTATAGGTAATTATCATCCTAGAAATCATCTCACCCAGCTTCTGTTGGAATGTTTCTCCACATTTTTAAAAATCTTACTTTCGCTACTCTTTTTTTTAAAGCCTTGCTACTGCGAAGTCCAACTTTTTAAATCATTCGGCACAAAATTGCAGGAACTTTTGTTCTGAGGAAAGCAACCACCTCGCTTTGATGTTCCATTACTAGAATTGGTGCAGCAGTAATGAAATCTAACGGTTTTCTCTTGTCTCCATAATCATGCTCTTTCTCCTTAAAAAGTCACCAGGTGTCAGTTAAGCTCTCTGCATGTACATATCAAGCTTGTGCCAAATGTCAAAATGTAAACTTAAACCGAAAATTAGGCACACAGTCAGGGACTGGTGCTAAGCAGATGTACATAAACTCACTACATTACAAAAACTTGTGATTATGTGCCTGAAATTTTGGATTCCTTTCACTGAAATATTCAATGTGGGGGAAATTCCTCCCTGTCTACTGATGTTTTTTCACTTTAGAAAATAAAAGACTTTAAATCAGACCAAATTCCCCTCTATTTCATGTCAGCATCTTTCTTCATTATAGTAAGCTTAAAAATATATTTATTAGTACTTTTATAATTGCTCATTTGGCAGATTTGTAATATTTATTAAATTTTCTATTTGTGTTCATTTCTTCCTTTGGGCAAGTTTCTGCGCTCTGAGTTCTGAAATATTTTGGTTTCCCTTTGATCACTCATCGGAAAGTCTATACATGCCACATTAATCAAAAGAACAACCACAAATTTCGCATCCTCATAACCTCATGCCAACAAGCGCTCACACAAAGCAGAGAAGAGCAGCCAGAGCATTACAGAGCCTCGGAGATGTCTGCCTGTTTGCTAATTCCCTTGGAGACAACACTATTCTATAGCAACTGGGCTCTGGCCATCAGCAGTGCTCACAACAGATTCTGTTTACAAGCTCAAGGAATTGTCAAGATGTAACAGGAATCTGGATCCAAAGTGTGTAGCTGCACTGTTTTAGAAATCTTTCTCTTCTTTCTCATGGAGAATAGAGACAAGCTGCACTTCTTGTACTTTCTTAATCTCTATGTTTTGTATTAGGTGCTGTATAGCTGTGACCAATGACTTTGGGAGGTGGATTCTCTGCTGACCAATGGTTGCTAGATTATTAATGGATATATAAAGAAGTATCTGTAAATAAAACTCTTTTTTTCGCCATCTTGGGGATCTCTGCCTGCTTCCTTGACAGCTTCCTCTGCCCCGCTGCCGCGAATCCCGCGAATATTATGCAATCCTAAAACCACACAAAGTGTGTAGCAGGGTTCAACCCCTCTACAGGCTTGAGAGTCCAACTTCAGTATTAAAAGTGATCCATTTTTCTCTGAAATCTCTTTCCCTCCCAATCTTCAATTTACTAAGGGGTTTTTTTCTCGTTGGTTGAGAAGTAAATTGGGTGGGTTCTGCCAAAGAAAACTGGAAATCTGGTAACTGGAGATTAGTCTCCAAGAGTTTAAGAGAGCATTTAAAAGTGCAGTATAAACAAGCTGAGATGGCTTTTGCTAAATGATCAAATAAATGTGAAGAGAGGAAAATTGCCTTCTGTAAATGTTCACAAATCGCACCCACTGGAATGAGGACAGTTCCTGTCCTGTTGAGCATCTTTTTGAGCAACTTTTAAAATCATCTGTTCATCCAGGCAGGTACTGTTGAGGTGGTTCACACCTGCCTCACCCCTTACAGCCACACCAGTCTTTCCTGTCTGAAGGGAAAGCTTATGCCCAATGCAATAATCTGAACTTGACCTCAACTTGATATCTGAATAATCTGAATTTGACCTCAACCCCTGCCTAAATTCAGCAGTATCCATTGCTATTGCTGAACTGCTGATCAAAACACCAACAAGGCTCCTCTTGTAAGAATATGTTTCTGTTAAAACAACACAAATATATGTGTACAACTACTCGGTTGCACCACTAGTCATGCATGGCCACACTAGTTCTGCAAATTTTAGATTTTTTCATTTCTAATCTGAGAATTAGTGATAAAACTCTCAGACTACCAACAACTCAGCAAATTAACAGCATCGTTAGTGCTAGCACAACTGGTACTTTGAAACTAAGGAAATGGTTACACCGTACGGATTCTGTTTAATGGTCTTTGTGTATCTTAAAAGTAGATGCATCCCTCAGAGAACTTCATCCTTCATTGAAAAAAGAAATGGTGAAAGGAAAATAAATGAAAAACTATCAATAGCAGGCATATCTATTCAGAATAATTAATATGTTTTCACTGTTCATTCTATTTCATACCAAAAAAAGAATATAAATTGTCCAGTATATATTTGAAGAGTAGAGACTGTCATTTGTGATTCTGGGAGATTGAGAAGCACCTAGAGAACACACAGTCAAAAAATTTTTGAAACAGTAACATTACAAATTGAACCAACTGCCTAAAGATAAAGCTAATTAGATTCCACTGAGAAGCAGATTCTAGATAAGATTAATTATCACCAGATGCCCCATTTTGGAAGTAAACACTGCTTACCTATTTGTGGCCAGAGGCATAACAAAGAGAAAGGGAGAGGGGACAAAAACCACTTGCAAATTGTGTGGTATTAGAAAAGAGAAAGTAAATTAGTATCCAATCAAAGTTTTTATTTATGGTTTTTGACATTATTATGCAAAACTCACTACTGAGCCCTGGATGGAACAGTAAAGATAAGAGCAGGGGGAAAAAAAGAGACCCTGAGAATAAAACAGTGCTTAAGCAATGACTACAAAATACAAAAATGCACTCCGCTAGCCATTTCCCCAAACCATCTGGATAACAATTGCAATTAAGAAAATGTTTTTAACTGACGAAAATCTCTTCCTTGCCCTGAAAAATCAAATTAATAACCTAGGAAATTAAGGAAAGCATTACTAAAAAAAACCAAAAAGACTGCAATTCACAAGTATTTAATTTCCTGGGAAGTCTCCCTTTTCATCTTTCCTTGACTCTATTCCAGACATTCAGACTATGAAGGCAGACCTCCTTCTCCAGATCAATTAAATTGCTGTGCATACACACATGCACACAAATAAGGAAAGAATCATGTATCTTAAGGAAATAGCCCATTTTGGCCAATTTTTTTCATGGGACCCTTAAGAGCTGGAAACAAGAGCATCCATGATTTGAACATAAAACAGCCATTGAAACTAGAATGTACAAATCAGCACAGCTAAAGAAATCCACAGTACTTGAGCACAGAGAGATTGCAGTGACTGATATTAATGTCATTTTTGCAGCCTGTTAGCCATGAGGAAACGATCATACTTCTAAAAGCCTTTATTACACTACCAAACAGATATTAAAAAACACTGAATTAGCTACAAATATTTCAGAACAATACATGTAGGACCTAAAAAATGGCCAGGTTGGAGCAACCTGGTCTAGTGGAAGGTGTCCCTGCCTATGGCAGAGGGCTTGGAACAAGATGATCTCAAGGTCAATGCTACAACCCAAACCATTCTATGAAAAATATGCTGTTCATTCTCTGTTAGCTGCCAAACTAAAACACTGAAATTTGCCACATCAACGTTAGGGTTGTTTAGGTTTTTTTTAAATACAGATTGCCTACAAGCCCTAGAACTCTTTATTATCCTACCTTAAAAGATTCTCTTTTAAAAACAGTGTTGTTAAATCCATAAAACACTAAAAATACCTAAATATTCAAGAAAATCTAAGAAAGTCTATCAGAAAACAGACTTAGAAACTAAACAACACCTGACATTTCACTAAGTGCCTTCAATTTAGAAATTTTAGGAATCCAGAAGCTGACTGAAAAGCACAGAAATTTGTGAAAACCATCTGATCAATGGAAAACGTGTTACAGTAATACATCCTCTCCTATTTGCAATATAGATACTTCAACCCTGCTACTACTATCTATCATGGTGAAAGTATAAAAGAATATATCTCTAAAAGCCTTTATCCTGTTATGATTTGGCAGATGGAGAGGAAAAACAACAAAGGATTAAAGGAATTAAAGTACTGATGCTCTAAAAAAATTCATTCCTTTTTCTACGTTTTTATAAAAGTAAAAATTATGAACTAGAATGGATTGAAATACCAGTTAAATGTATAATCTCAAGAGACAAAGGACAATGAATGGGGTCTGTGTGATTTTTTCTTTTTAGTAAACTATTAGATCAACCCTTAGGCTAACAGGAAATGGCACGTGCAAATATGACAAGAAGAGCACTGAAAACAGGTCACCAGAGGAGGACTGATACTGCAGCATTTTGTGAATGCGTCCAAGTGAGAATGGTTTCAGTCTGAGTACAAGAGAGGTGTACAAGAAAAGTACAAACGAGAAAGTGGAAAATGTTGTACTTCATGTATTAGCAAGACAAGGGGAGTGAAGAAGGACATGACTCATGTTAGCATGCAAACAGATGGACAGGAAGAACAAAAAGGTTCCAATATAAGAAGATTTGCACAACTCCAACTATTTAAAGATAGAATAAAAAAGGATGGCTGTTAAAAGTATTTTTAGCTGATGAGCACATTAGGCAGCAGTTCCATATAACATTTTTGGCAGCTGTGGCAGCTTAAGGGCTTTGCATGTACCTCTGACCACTCATGCAAGCTCATGAATTGCAGCAGGCTGTCCCCTCATCTCCACTAACACTGAACTGGAGTTTATAAAATGAAATAATCCTGTTTCTAAGGCAGATCCACAGACAGTCATGCCAGCACAACTCATGATATTCCCTGCCAACTCCAGCCTGTGCACAACAGGAGCTCTTTTAAGCTGGAGCTACCAAAGAAACGCAACGTGAAACTGTGAGAGCAAATATGTGACTGTAACCTGGAGCCTGAGTGCACAGAAGCAAGTTGATGAAACCTTATCAATTATTCAGACATGAAGAAACCAAATACCTTTAGAAAACATCTTCAATTAGCTTAAAGGAATTCCCAGCTATAGCATGAGCTGTACCATGCTCCTTCAAATTCCAGCAAATGCACTTATTGAGGATTATAACTTTGTAACAAGTTATCATACCCAACAACCTGAAATTTCAGTTTTGTGCTAAACAGTCTTTGTGCCTCTCTACAGTCATTGTCTGGATATTACTAATAAATTTCCTCTCCTCTGGTAGCAGTTCTAAAGCTGAAGGTGCAGGAAGGGAGTAACAAGGAGGGACACAGGCAGCTCTTGGAGTACAAGAGACTAAGGAAGGGGCGAAATTTTTGTCAGGAGTTCAGGCATCCCTGACAACGAAAAAATACAGTGAGCTGGCAAAAGGAATCCAGAAAGGGGAGAAAAGGAGAAAGAGAAACTGTGAGGCTTTAGGCCAGCTTTACAACTTCCAGCAAATTTACTCTTTTCATGGAAAACACATTACAGTTTGTGGATCTTGAGAGGAAACTGAAGAGACTAAATCTGATGGGGCAGAGATTTTGCCCGCTCTATGGAAGAACAGCAAGAAAGAAAGGTAAAATGTAAGAGAGGAAGATAATCTAAGAGGTTTAAAAGCACTGACAAGCCTAATCAACTACATTTATACAACTATGCTTTCAAAACTGTTTCACAACAGAAGTTACTCTCACAAGATTTGTTCACAAGACTGGGAGTAAAAGTTTTAAAAGTTTAAATGTTTGATGCAAAAAGGCATAAGAAAGTAATTAAATGTCATTAGCAAAGTTCTAGGAGCTCTAACACAAAAATATCATTACGGGTATGCAGTATTTTTTATAGAAAATAGTTTTTCCTCCTGTGCAGGTGGAACAAGTACACTATCCTGGCCATTTAAGAGAATACTAGAATGGTCACACAGAACTGCTTGTTCCAATTTAAGGAGCACAGTTTATTAAGGAGCTCAACGGAATTTGGTACATTCTATGTGTCACAGAACTTAATAATACTAACAATAAACTAATCAAATTTTAATTTGTCCTACTCCTATTTCCAGCTATTGAAGCTTTTAAAAACTCTCACTGTTTCAAGGTTTGATTCTATGACTTTGTATGGTAAAGAGCATAACAGTTTGGAACCCAGATACACTGATCTTGTAATTTGAAACTTCTGTGGATATTCAAAATTTGCCAAATTTAATCCTGGCTATTGAGCCCTTCAGCAGAAGGGTCAGTCTGGACGGGCGGTTCATCTTTTTTTAAAAAGCAGGTTTAAGACTTCAGAAAGGAAGTTCCTAATTTAGAGCTTTCTGAAAAGGGATGGGAAACAGGGATGCCCCAGTAATGCCAACAAAGCACACAAAGCCTCAAAAAATAGTGAAAGGATCACAGAAAAAAAGCAGCTGATGCAAATATTATTCTGCCATCAATATTAGTCTCAAATCCTGCTCTGGACCGTGCAGCTTTATCCTCCTGTCTTGCCCACTCCCATCCCCATTCTCCTGACCACCACCTGCCCCTCTGGAGCAGAGCAGAGCAGACCCTGACCCCACTTTGCCACTCATTCCCCCTGCCAGCATCACATGTCCCCCACCCAAAACTGACACTGAAACTCGCAGTTCTTGTAAAATGAGGGTCTGTGGGGCCTGAGACAGGAAGGGTTGAAATATGGGATATGTCAGGTGAGGACTGCTCGTATTCTGAAAGAGATACAGGAATCCAGGGGGGAACTGGAGAAGACCTGGCTGGGGTGCAGCCCCTGGCCCATGACAGAACAGGAGCAGTCAGCCCTAGGGCAGAGGTGTCTCTGCTGACAGAGAGGGCTCCACAGGGCTATGGACAGAACCAGAATGAAGTGACACCCTTCAGCCTGCCTGCACTGGTGCCATCATCATGGAGTGACAGTACCCCACAAAACCAGATTAGGTGAGAGGGGGTTAATTAAAAAAGGTCTATCATCATTCAGACTTTACTGTCAGCTTTTCTTCAGGTTTTAATTACACTAAAATTCCTGGTTTTTTTTTTCTGTTGGGGTACACCAGGATGACAAAGAATTCAAATGCTATTATTCACCAGTGCAAATCAACAGATTTGATGACATTTAAGAATACTTCTTTACTAATCAGATGATAATGACACATTTCACTCCCTTCTAACCATCACAATGGCATTTTGAATGCCAGTTTGGCCCATGATACAATGAAGAATGTTGTAAAATTTCATGTAAGATCTATATGAAATCACAAGACAGAAAAGAGTCTGTCCTGTCATGCTGAACATCTAAGTAAATGAAATTTAATGCTTGTCTCCTATAGTAAGGATATTAGGCATAAAACACTGACCCATCTACACTTCAGTACACTTCAGTATCCCAGTCCCTTTTCTAGGAAAAAAAAAACCACAAATGTTGATCTTATTTATGCAGATTTATGCAGATTAAAAAGTATTTTTCATTTCCTCAGTATAACTAGATAAAAGTATCTTATATACATTGGAAGCCTGGTAGTTGGAAATTGCAGATGAACAGAAAGACCTTACTACACTAGAAGAAAATGTGGAGAAAAATACAAATACAGACTGGTTTCAAATCATCTTGAACATTACATAGGCATGAGCTGGGAACATTAATTCAGTATAGCCCAATAACCAGTCACAATCAAAATTATGACCAGGAATCTTCAGAAAAGCAAAAAAATCAAGAAATAAGTCTTACGAATACATTGCCTGCCCACACATTTTTAAAATAACTCTTGTAAACCATCTCAAAAATAATATTACAGCAACCAATTATATTACACTTATGAAAAAATTTTGGGATGGAAGAAGACTAAGACAACTTCTGACTGGAAAGTAAGTGATTGGTGGTTGAGGTTTAAAACAAAATAGAATCACCAGAAGAAAACAGAGAGTAAGATTATTAGTATTTCTCATGAAAAATATTAGCAGGTATGAAATGAAACCATATGGAAAGTACAATTAATTATGCAGTGTTTTCTTTTCACACTATTAAACTGCAGAATATATAAGTCAAGTGATATCAGGAATGCCAAAAGTACAAGTTCAGGTAAGTGTTAGAGATTCCCTATTTATTTTTGTTAATTAAAGATCTTTAGTCCATATGGACCTATTTCTTCTCCAGTGAAAATCTGGTATTTTACAACTCCTTTTCTAAATCTTCTCAACTGCAAGGAATTAAGATCTTTCTTTGTACAGACAATAACTTTATAATCTCCCATCTCAAAGCTTTTATGTTTAAAACATAAAAATTTTGCCATTTTTCATTATTTCAGTTCATTCTGTGCTAATTATTTCTCTCCATGCTATTTTCTTTCTAGCACACAAATTTGAAATGAGGACATTTCACAAAAGTCTACATCACTCTACAGACATTTACTGTCCAGATTTTATCTAATTTCTTTTTCAGAGAAATGCAACCAGCATTATTTGGGCTTTTTATACAGTTTAAAGATCCTAATACCATTTTTAAAATAATTTTAGAATACTACAGTTCACATGAAAAGGTTACATGAAATTACTAAATATTTAACTGCTTTTCATTTTCTCAAAGCAAAAATCAGAGGACCTATTTCCTATAGATGTCTTTTTGCAGATTAATTCATATTAGCACATTCTCACACCTAGCTTGGTGCGTGGGATTTTTGTTGAGTTCTCTTTAATGTAAACAGATACACCTGAAATGAAACCAAAGTCTATAATTCCAAAAGGTAACATTAAATTGTACTGTATAAGAATAGCAATCCAGCTGCCATTAATTCTGCTTTAAAAACAGCTGTGGTGGAACAATTTAAGCTAGTGAGCAAACAGAATTCTAAAGGAAAGGGAAAAAAACATGTAATTATGCAACAAAAAAACAAATATGGGAACCACAAAGCTTTGCCAACATTGTCTCTGCATCTACAATATCTGCTTTGCACTTAGTTCAACATCCAGTTATTTGCATTAAAAAACTGCAATTCTTGGATCTGAAGCAAATTCCAGATTTTCATTTTTAAAAACAAAGAAAAAAATTTAACTTGAACAGAATATCTTTTTCAGTCACACTTGCTTTGGAAACAGACAACTCTAAAGTAGTTAAAGTTCTGATCAAAACAGAGTAACAGTAATACTTACCCAAGAAATAGATTAGCAAGGAAAGATGCATTAGTGAACCCCACAGTACTGCTTATGTGTCTCCTCTCACCTACATATTTACAATATTTTCAGTAGCTTAAGTTATTATGATGGTTACCACGCAGTTGACATATTTTATGGTTTAAAAAAAATACATACATACTTGCAATACTATTGTCCAGTGAGTCTCATATAAGATTTTTTAATTTTGTCTTCCTCTAAGATTTACAAATAGGATCCAACTACAAATTCTCACTTTTCATTAGCACAAACAATAACATGATCAAGAGAGAAGTATAACAAGTGTGAAACAGTTAAAGATTTCTAAAAGTCAATACCCAAAAATTTTAAAGGCCCTTTAATTACATTTTAATAGATTTGTCATATTCACTTGGAATAAACCTAGTACTAAATGCTAGTTATCAGGTTCAGGTTGTAAAATCTCTTTTGATCTTCAATTTTATACTCACTGCCACAACATTAAAACAGACTTTTTCAGAAAAAGAGTGGTGAGAGGTCAATGCCTAGGATTCTGTCCCCATGGAGGAAGAACTCAAAGGCTAAACTGACTGTTATGAAGCTTTCCAGTGGAAAAAGGAGTATTTTCCCAGTAAAACTTAATTTAAAACAGTAATGGGTAGACATATTTTTGGCCAGGCACTAGCCCGAAAACAGAGAGTGAGGGTTGAACAAAATCAAACGTATTATATTAATTTAATCTAGAGGGAAAGGAATGCTTCCCTGTTCAGCAATTTCTTAAGTCCCTTGCCAATTCTAATATCCCCTGATGTTTTCATATTGCTTATGGTGCTTTTCATTTGCGTCACCCAAAAATCATGCAGAAGAGTGAGTAGGTAAGTGACTGGAACTTAGTGGGATGCTAAAGGAGGTGGAAACAGCACCAGCAGTACAGTGCAACTGGAATTACAAAAAAAAAGCAGGAATTATTCCATTCCCACTGAAACCAAAACCAGGCCCTTCACAGAGAGCACACACCCTACCCAGCACCAGCCTTAGAGCAACTCAGAAGCTTCTTGTCACCAGAAATCCTCGTTGGCTGCTCTGATGGAAAGGCACCTTGCCTTCCATGATTTGCCTTTTCAGTAAATTTCAGCAGCATCATCAGGCCTCTCACTACTTGTTTTAGTCTAAGACCTACAGGAGACTTGGATACCACCAAAGAATTCTCATTAGATGCTTCAATAGAAATCTATAGACACTTTGAAGAAACACCAGAAATGTGAGGTTCAGTAAAGGAAATAGTTTGAGAGGTGCACAGGGCCAGAGACACCTTCTAGCAAATCTCAGTCAGAAGAGGCGGACTAGAACCAAAACTTGCCTGATTTAGTTCTCCTCTTCCCATGTACAGAAACAATTTTAAAATATTTCTTAAAAAAATAAAATACACAGCAATCGTGAAAGTATGTGCTCTGTAATTTGGGGATAATTCATAATTACAACATTTTAAAGAAAACAAAAAACCTCATGCTTTCCACTAACAGCAAAATCAGGCATTTTTAACTATTTTCAACTATTCACATTTATATTGAATTTTATAGTAGTATAAAGAAAACTAGTATTTTAAAGGTAGGTTTGCCAATTATCACAAAATCAATCACAATTCTAGTTTGTGGACAGAAAACAACATCACTAAAGGGAAAAAAAAGCCCAGAAAATGTGTTTACTTGCTTGCAACCTGAAGTCTGAAATGCCATATCTATTCCTACTCACAAGAAGCGCTTCCCAGGCTCAGTTCTGAAAGGGCAATTTTAAATAGATATGTTCACTAACGCTTTCTCACATCTGCTCTTGCATGCTGTACAATTCACAAATGTTTTGTAAGTGCAGCTATAAAAATCTGGAAATAGTTTATGCCCATCTTACCCCCCACCAGCACTGTACAGTACAGCATATTTTTTGGAATTACATGCTCTGATCATCACTATTTATCTGCACAGCAGCTCTGCTAGAGCAGAATTGCATCCAGGAACTCATGTGTAATGAAAATTCCAAGGAAGACAGTGTTCAATATGGAAGTACAGAGTCCATCACCAAAACCTCGAGCTCTGGTAACCTTTTCTCCCTCTAGTGGTTTCTACATTCCCACTCACAGGATGCATTACCTTCAGTATTGGTGTAAAAGACAAAAAAGTCACCCCAGTTAAAAGCAATTTAAGGACTGTTCTGCCAAATGAAGACTTAGACTCAGCCACTAGGTTGTAAAAATTTTAATGTAATCCTATGTGGCCACTTTATATCCTTTATTCCATGACTGGAATGAGTCTGAGCAAGCTGTGTAAAATAAGTCCTTGCCACTTAAAAAGGTCACAGGAAGCTGAGGATGTGTCATTTTCTAGAACACAGGATCTAACTCACCTGAATAATGGTTTGGAATGGGCAGTTTTACCTCTTCCCTTCACACAATGCAAAAAGAAAATCTGAATTTCTGAACTTCTCTCTTACGAAAACAAACTAGTGCTCTAAGATGCAAATACAGATTTTCCCTCTTTCTGCAGTACCTGAAGAAGTACAGAGGTACATTCATCAGTAAGACATCCCCTGACTATTTTCATTACAGATTTAAGAGAATGTTGTGCAACTTCATCTCTATGAATTACTCCAAATAACCTTTATGAGCTTTTCTCACCACTTTCAACAGCTTTCAATACTGAAAAATGAAATTAAAATGCAAAAGAGGTTCTGTAGCCTTAATGAAGAGATTAAATGCTAAAGCCATGTAGGAACATTTTAAATGTGTCTTGCAAAAAAATTTGTTATTAATCAACTAACAGATTGCCTGTTTTATTATCAGATAGACTTAAAAGGGAAGATTGAGATACTTAGTGTTGGTTTATGCTGATCTGACTGATACAGTAGGTGAAATATTATTACCCTTTACACACAAATAGAACATCTTCCATCTTAAAGTGTAAAATTTTCTATGAGATTTTAATTAGTATAATCTTGACTTCCATGAAATAAACGTTTCTGGAAAAAAAAATCTAATCCATATTACTATCACAGAAAATACTGCAGACACAAACTTATTACAGAGATGCTGAAGGAATTTCAGCAGTATCTAGTGCAGCTTGTTTAGCTTCCAAAGAGCTCTTGGGACCATTTGAAGAGGCCTTTTCCTTGGTCCATCAGCAAGGAGATCATGAAGCATGTGGACTTCAGGGCAGCAGACAGAATTGATTCTCAGGTGGTTTGGGCAGGCAATGTTTACAAATTTAGTGTTTCTGTTTGGCTAACTTCTATTTGGTTTTTGAAAGTATGAATCAACTTGTATTTTAGAACACTTGAAATTTAATTTTATTGTGGGTCTGGAAAGCATTGCTGCCTGTAGCAGTGTTCACCTTAACAATACACTAGTGTATAATTATTATACATACTGGTTTATTTTTTTTTATTTTCAGCACAAAAAACATAGTATATAGCATAGTTATATATACAGTTATACACCAGTGTATTGTTAAGATGAACCCTAATAGAAGCACGGAATAACAAAGCTTCCTGAAGGGGAATTTGGAGCATAAGATTCTGTTTTTCCCTGCAGACAGCAAACATTTCAGATACAGAACTGCTACTAATTCTTTTAGTATCAGACCAATGGCCTCCACTTTAGTAGAATTCCAGTTATCAACAGACTTCCCCGGGATCAGTTCCCTCAACAAAGTGTGTATGTCACAAAGGGTATGTAATCATGCTGAGTGCTCCTCCCATACCTTTTATTGTTTTTTATGTCTCCTCGCTTTGTCTAATAGCAGACAAAACAAGTAGATGAAAGAGTAGTTTTGGAATGAAAGTTGAATTACTGGCAGAATGTTAGATTTGTGACCTACCACTAGCAACTAGCTTTTTATGTGTTTTTAACACTACTTGTATTGAGAGGTTCGCTGGAGTGAAGTTTTGTAATAAAATAGTCTTATTCAGTTAAAAGTGTATAATCCAGGTTTTTGACTAATGATTAGACTACACCTCTGTAAAAATAGATACCACTAAAATAACATTTGCAAGTCAGCCTTCTACAAAAAGGAACCAGACTAAAGATGCAGACTGTTTCCATTCTTTTGCAGCTGAAAGTCAGAAAACTGAAGTTGCTAAAATGTCACGCCTCCTTTTCATTACAGTGCCACTGCAACATTTGGAAACAATGAAGAGACAAGAAGAAAAGTGAGAAAGCTCCAACAGACAACACTCCCAGCAGAAGTACAATTCCAGAGCTGCACTCAATTAAACAGGAATATGCAATGCCTCTGCAAACGAGAGAGAAACTTATTTTCTTCATCTGAAATTTTGTAAATTATATAATGCATGTTTAAATTCCAATAAGCAAATATTATGGGGTAAAAGTATCATAGGTAGTTGGGTTTGGGTGGGGGTTTTTTTGATACTGTTAAGAACCAATACCAACACATTCTTACCTTTTTATCTTCTTTAGATTTCCTGATACTGTGCGGGGGGCCAAATTTGTTCTGAATGCAAAACATCTTCTTGGACCATTCATTTTTGTGAGATTTTAGCTGTGGCTGACCAAAGCTGCCATCGACTCTGTACCTGTCAGCTGGAATCTTGCTCATCGGTGGGGGAAGGGTCCCACAGTTCACACTCGACCAGCCGTCCGTAGAGTCCGTGTAGGACTCCTGGTCGCTGGCATTTCCATGCTGCCACTCTTGTAAAACATGCACAGGCAACCACCTCTGATTGCCCGTGCCTGCAGCGTTTTTCTTTGATGGGGGCACTGAATTTCGGGAGGAAACCAATGGAACTTCAATCCGAGCAGAAGGGCTCAAGTGTTTGCTTACATTTTGGGACTTATCATTCTGAATTACTTCTAAAGGGATGTTTCCCTCTTGCTCATGACAGAAGCCATTCCAATGGGAAGCAGGCTGATTTTGTCCCCTTCCTAC
The DNA here is from genome assembly GCA_013397895.1 of Origma solitaria. NCBI lineage: Eukaryota > Metazoa > Chordata > Aves > Passeriformes > Acanthizidae > Origma > Origma solitaria. The sequence continues at coordinate 4,123,491 of VZRL01004627.1, forward strand.
TGGATTTTCCCATATGCTGCTAGGAATGTGTTTACTTGGATTGGTCCCTAAATCAACCACCAGAACTCTATTATTCTTTTCTTCTTGGTTGAAATTTCCAATTCCGCTATCACTGTTGCTGCTTGTACTATTATTTTGATGAGCGTCTGCATCACCATCAAGGAAAGCCCTCGCACGCATTCCCTCGATCAGTTCCCCCATATCCCTATACAGGACAGAAATAAACTGCAGGACAGGCAGAGATGATGTTGGAAACTCCAGACAGCCATTTGTGTCTGGATCTGCTGTACATTCCAGTCCAAAACGTCTTGCTATACCCTGGTGAATCTTGTGATGAAATAACTCAGGATCTACCATAAAAACATGGCAAGATGTCCTTAGGACCCCTTCATCTTCCTGAGCCAAGCTCGCATCATCATTTGTCTGCATTGTAACTAGTCCAAAGAATCTTCTATCATCCGGGCAAACAGCACTGAATGCCAGTTTCTCTGCAGGGTATTCGGCCACGACACCTGATTTGTCGCTGCAGAGCTGAATACAGTCATGCATTATCTTCATCATCACCAGGGAATGGATTTTTTGCTCTGCCCGCAGACGTCTCATGCAGCCACGAATGGCCTGCAAACTCTCTGTTTCCAAATTCAAGGTTGTTGAAGGAAGTTCAATTGAGCCTAGGTAACCTACAATCATGGCAACATTCAAAATGCTTGCATCTAACCCAAAGTCTTCTGCACTCTCCAGTCCAATTCTAAAAACTGAATCATCATTCAGAGCTTTGGCTATTTCTTCCTTTGACAGTAGGTTTGGATTGCTTACACTTTCATTGCCAGTTTCATATTTAATAGCAGCAGAAACTGAAAATGACCTTTGTTTTGGTGCAGAATTATCTGAGTTACCAGCACAAAGAGCAGGATTCTCAAAGATCATGTTGAAAATGCCACCAGACTGCATTTCTTCAACAACTTTCTCTGCTCTGTTTATACCCAGAGCTTTAGAGTCAGGTTTGGGTTTCAGCCACCCCTTCCCATCATAAAAACCAACTTCTTCATCGCTTGAACATGAATCTATATGACTAATCCCTTCAGCAATAACCATGTGCAGGACTCCAGAACATTTCCCTATAAGTTTCACTACATCTTCATGAGAGGCTTTTTTCACATTGATTTCATTAACCGCAAATATCTGATCCCCTGCTTTAAGTCCAACATAATCTGCAGGGCTTCCTTTCATCACACAGCTGAGAACACAAGGAGCTTGTCCAGAAAGTGTAAACCCATAACCTGCTCTTCCTCGAGCAACTTCCACACTTCGTATCCGTGGAGGAGCATGCATGTTGAGTCGACGCTTGGCCGTTTCTCCTGGCCTGTACATTTTGGAATTTTTTTTTTCCTGAACTAGGAAAACTTTTATTTAGTCCAGTTTTTTGTCATATTTCAAGAGTATCACTCCTTCATTTAATGAAGATCTAAAGAAAGAAAGAAAAAAAAGACATTTTAATTCTCATCATATTTCAGGTTTTTTAGTACCCACTATTCCCTTTACTGTTCAGAAAATTTGCTGGTGAACTCTACCAAAAACTATTGCCAGAGAATTAACAAAACACTCAAAACAGCTTGCAAAGAACAGGTACCACAGTCTTAATTTTATTGATGAGGAAGGAGCTGCAAATGCAAATAAAGTGTCTGTCCAAAATGACAGTGTGACATAATTGGCAAAGAACAGAATCTAAGTCTTTTGATGTACAGTCAATGTTTTCCATACTGAGCATGTTATGTCTTCCCCAGCTCCCCCACGTTACCTACAATTCAGTGACCTTCTGGCTCACTGCACCACAGCATGACCACTGCCTTTCAAGCACAGCGAAATACCTCGATGAAGCTCATCCATCCTTTCCCAGCAACACAAAAATGAGAGCTTGTGTCCATCTACTCAGCTACACCTCACCCCCTTTACACTCTGTACAGAAACAGGTACCACATGTATCATGTAAAACAGATTAATTACCCCTAGAGTTGCCTGTATCTCTCCACTGACTGTAAAGGCAGCTTAAAAGAAGTATCTCAGACTTCAGCATCTTTACAGACATTTCACTTACGTATGAAATGGCAAATGGGCATTCAGTCATGTACAGGCCAAAGGGATCCAAGATCAGATTTACTGTTACACCCATCAACTAATCTACTCAAAACAATTTGTCAGATAGCAAACTCTGTAAAAATGCATTTCAGACCATCATTCCAACATCCATGTGTTTTAGTTTAGCTTAAAATTTAAAAAAAAGAAAAAAGAGTGAGAAAGAAGGAACGCCACATGCTGCCAGTATTAATCTAGTCATGACTTTACAATTAATATATAACAGATTTATACGAACAGCAAGAAATAGTAGATTTCACTCCATTTTGGTGTCGGCACTGAAGTCTGGGTGTCTTGTTCTAAATATACTTGGGCAAATTCCATTGTTTTAGAGAGGTTTCCCCCACTTAGCAAGTTAAAATGCATAAAAATGTCTAACACAAATAAAGAAATGTCAACTTGTGCAATTTTGAAATTATCCCCTTGTTGCATGATATGAACCCTCACGTCCATAGGTCTGGAGGATGACTGACAGAAACAACCATGGGACTATAGCTACATAAAACCTCAATAAATTTCATCTGAGCAAGTGAGAGCTAATCTGACACTAATCACTCTGAGTTGGTCCACAGGTTTATTCTTAATTCAGTCACATTGTAACATACTAAAGTGTGTAAGGTACTTGAAAGCAAGTATCTTATATATGTGGGCAAATGCAGGCAACATTTTAGACAAATACATTCACATAAAGACATAAATATACATAAATATACATAAATATACACACAGAGACAACACATTTCTTTATCGTTATCTAAAGTGCAAAATTAATGGTGTCCCACCCACTACTTGCATGGAAGAAAAATGGCCAAGGAATCCTACTGACACTGCTCTCAGCTACAGAAACAACAAAAAACCACACACACAGAATGTGATTTGATCCACAGCACACTACTTTCACAGTATTTCTGCCTGGGTTAGAACAAACAAAGCAATTACTTCAAAAGTTTTGTGAATTAAAAACCAAACCAAAACTAAAATACGATTTAGGATAATAGTCTTAATGACTTAACTACATACGAGCTCATTGATTACCAAATTTAAGAAACCACTGTTTTTTCTCAAATATTCTGCTAAATATTCAACTGAAGGATGTAATTCCCATAGGACCCTTCCAAACCCAAAATGGGACAGCCTTCAAGATACCAGAAGACATCCAGCTGGCTTTACTTTTAGGGGCTCAGTTTTTATTTTTTTGAACAAAGGGACATCAGGTTTTCATGTCTCCATGGTGCAGCTGTGACTATTCACTGTAGGATGGTTTTTGCAAATTGTTTTAATATAGCAATTATCCAGCTTCATTAATGATACTTTTCCTATAATTTGAGACCAAAAAAAACCAACCTGGCTTTAAGAAGTAATGAAACTTCACACTTAACCTTTGAATGGAAATCACAACAGAGGAAGTGCTTTGCAAACATTTAACCACACTTAGCTCTCACACTGCTGTGAGAAACTCCGATCAACTTGCAACCAGTCTCATACGTTAAACATAGTTGAACCCTTTCCTGATGGTGCTAAACTTGGGAACCAAGATGTCACTGTGCATTCAGCTGTCTCTAATTAGGTCTGGTATCTTTTGAGAATAATCATCAAATAGTTCAAAATATAGTTAGTTCTACAACAACAACAACAACAACAACAAAACCTAAAAACTGCTCAACAGTAACTAAAAAAATGGTATCTAGGAGCATGAATATATACATGTTTCAATTTGCCTTATAGTGAATATTTCTGTTCTCAGCTGTCTGTGGAATAGCCTAATGTGACCCCTGGGTACCCTCCAAAACTGTGCTGTTAACCTGGCCGACATAAAGCCCTGTAGTATCTGGCACCTAAAACTGTGCTACTAGCCTGCAAGAGGAAAGGAAACAATTAGGAGAGTATGAGATTATAAATAAACTCTTTTTAAAAATACAATAAAAAGCAGTTGTTAGTTAAAGACTTAAGATTCTATATTGTAATGTTGAAGTGGGTGATAAGTAAAACAAATTTTTCCAGCTATCTCTCTAATCTATAAAAAAATACCCTAAATGCCTGGTTTCAACTATAAAAAAACCACAGTGAAAAGGTAGTTAAGCTGCTCTTGGGAAGAGGCAAACCCCAATGCTGCCTTACCTCACAATTCCACATTTGCCAAGAGAGGTTTTCCTTTTAACTCTATTCACAAATCAATTTACCCACTTGCCTTCCTAACCTATGACCCTTACACATCAAGCATTTATTTTAGATTATAACCAGTGAAAATGAAATGTCATTCAAAAACCTGACAATGATAAAAACAAAACAGCAGGCTGCTAACATGTTACTTTCCTCTAATAATGATGTTCCAGAGGAATGAAGACTTCCAGCTATTAATATATTTGTGTAGTTTTGTAGGTGTAAAGTTAGGAAATAATTCAACATTAAAGGGGTTTTGCTATTAATGTGTCTATACACTAAAATAAACAAAACAAACAAAAAAATACCAACCAACAGAAAACTGTATAACTTCACTAGAACAGGCACCTCTTCTCTCCCTCAGTACCTGAACATTACTGTGCAATTTTCATGGTAATTACACCCATGATAAACAACAGCTCACAAAATTTATCTAGGAAACTTCAAGACAATGGACAAATGCATCTGTTCTGCAAGAACCCTCAGCATCCAAGTATGTTTTATTGCAACAGTAGCATGACAGGCAAATAGAAAAATTATGAGAAAACTGTTTTTCATAAGCAGAAATTAGTTGATTGTCAAACTGCTAACAGACTAGTTCAAAACTAAAATATCAAGTTATCTAATTATGAACTTTTCTTCTAATTTCTTTGGCTCCATTTGAAACATGGAGCTAAAGACATATGGCACAGAAGTGGCACAAACTTCCACAGTTCCAAAGCAATCATGTCTGAATATCCTTTTCCTGTAGTAAATTTATGTAGCATATCCAGTGAAACAAAAACATAATTTTACTTGCACTGATATAAAGCTTTGTAGCTTTATAACTGCAAAATATTTCACAGAACATTTCAGGCAAAAACACTTAATATATACACATTAAGAGTTGTTCAAGTATGTGAAACAACATAATTTGTCCACACACATCAGCTTTGACACAGAACTGCAAAACAAAACAAAACATTCAAGTTTTCCGCCAGCATACATTCTGGTCTACCATTTGAATCAGTTATTTGTGGGGTATAAACCACCAAAAATACCAGTTACAGTTGAATTGTTCTGTATCCCACAAACACTGTATTTCTGTATGTACTGTTTTTCCATATCCATGCTAGCTTTTCATGTCACTTTCAAAACCTCTACTCCAAAGAAAATAACACGTATTTGCTTACTTTCAGGGGAGAGAGGTGGTTTGTTTCCTGCTCCTGCTCTTGTTATCTCATAGCAACAAAACGAACAGAAGCGGGAGGCACACTCCTGCTACAGCCTATGTTAAACTGTAACTCAACAGTCACAGAGGGCAGCGACGGCACCTGTGAAGTTTAAGAGTACATGACTGACCACCACCTCCTTTCAAAAAGCCTCTGGAAATGAGCTGGTACTCAGCACTGCAGGATCCATGTTAATGTGCAGAGATACAGCAGAGAACTGTCTGGCTTCATTTTGTTTTTCAATAGTGGGACTGTAAGAGGATAAAGTATGCAAAGTGGAAGTGCATAGAGGAAAGAGACTATTCCCTCATCCCTCACACAGGTCTTGAAGTAATGCAAACGACTCTTCAGCATGGATGTCAGTTGTTAAGGCAGAACTGATGCCAAGTCCCTACAAAGCCCAAATGAAGTTATAACATTTGAATTCCACTAATTATTCAAATGTGTTACATGTTTATAGACAAGTTACACAAGAAATGTAACAGCACAACCTGTAGAAGACAGCTACCAGTTGCTTGAGAACTTGGGAAGGACAATATTTTATTAAAAAATCTCATCATCATTTCACAATTGGCAAGACACACCATTATGTTTCTTTTAGGTGCACCTACTGTGATTATTCAAAAAATACTGACTGTAATTAGTAACAGCAGGCTAAAAAGTGGTTGTTAATAAAAACTCTTCTCCCACTGAAAACAGGGTATGAAGTGTAAGGAACACAAATAGGACATCTGCTGTTTTGTCTGACAAGACCCATGCGAGTAAGGACAAAGTTTTCTAAAGCTATTGTACAGACAGTCATGCGTCTACAATTCCCACTAATTTATTTGCTGTATTTAAGAAGGGGGAAAGGTTTTGTTGGCAGTTTGGCATTTCCCCCCCCCCCTTCTTTTCTTGCAAATTTGTTCCAGAGCTGCTGGGACGGCGCGCAGAAGGGCGGCACTCGGGGCGGCAGCAGCGACACCCGCTGGGATGGGCTCGGGGACGGGCGGGAGGGCTCGGGGCGCTTTGCCGGGGCAGCCGGGGGGGCACGGCGGGCTCGGTGCAGACATGCACAGCCGCTCGCACAGCCGAGCAGCCGCTGCCCCGCTCCCGGGGAGGCTCCCGGCGCTGCCCCCGGCCGGTACGGGGACATCCCGCGGGCACCGGGGGCGACTCGGGGGGCGGCGGAGC